>VXBL01002122.1:68233-159690 GCA_013400195.1 Aramus guarauna | reverse complement strand
GCCCGGAGCCGTCGGCGCGGCGCCTAGCCGCGGCTCCGCGGGGCGATGCTGCCCTGGAAGCGGAGCAAGGTGGAGCTGGTGGCGGGCGAGGCGCGGCGGCAGAGCAAGCCCAAGGGGTACGCGGTCAGCGTGCACTACTCGGCGCTCACCTCGCTGGCCCGCGCCTGCCCCGAGAGCGCCCTGCACCGCGTGGGCAGCATGTTCCGCTCCAAGCGGCGGAAATTCCGCGTGACCAGCGAGGACCCCACGTACACCGTGCTCTACCTGGGCAACGCCACCACCATCCAGTCCAAGGGCGAGGGCTGCACCGACCTGGCCGTCTGCAAGATCTGGAGCAAGAGCGAGGCGGGCCGGCAGGGCACCAAGATGAAGCTGACCATCAGCGCGCAGGGCATCCGCATGGCCCACGCGGAGGATAAGGGGCTGCGCCGGCCCGGTCACCTCTACCTGCTGCACCGGGTCACCTACTGCGTGGCCGACCCGCGTCTGCCGCGCGTCTTCGCCTGGATCTACCGCCACGAGCTGAAGCACAAGGCGGTGATGCTGCGCTGCCACGCCGTGCTGGTCTCCAAGCCGGAGAAGGCGAAGGCCATGGCCCTGCTGCTCTACCAGACCTCGGCCACCGCGCTGGCCGAGTTCCGCCGGCTGAAGAAGCGGGACGACGCGCGGCACCAGCAGCAGCAGCTGGTGGGCGAGCAGAGCATCCCGCTGGTGCCGCTGCGCAAGCTGCTCAACGGGCAGTGCTGCTACAAGCCGCCGGTGGAGCGGAGCCGCAGCGCGCCCAAGCTGGGCTCCATCACGGAGGACCTGCTGGGCGAGGAGCAGGAGGAGCGGGCAATGCACTGCGAATGCGAGGACATCCTGGAGGCGCTGGGCGAGCCCGAGGGCGAGCTCCTGCGCGCCGGCGACGGCCGCGGCGACGGCCCGGAGTTGGGCCAGCTCCTCCGCGACCTGGGCGAGCTCAGCCTAGGCAACGACCTGCGCTCGCTGCGCGCCGACCTCCGCGTCCGCCGGCTGCTCTCCGGCGAGAGCACGGGCAGCGAGTCCTCCCTGGAGAGCAACGGCCCGGACGGCGCCGCCCCGCCCTGCAACGGCGCCGAGCAGCCGCCCCCCGGCGACCCCGAGACCGGCTGAGCAGCTCGGCCGCGCCGGGGGCCCGCGGTCCCTTCCGGGCGTGCACGGCTTCGCCGGGGCGCACCGGGGCCCCTCCGAGAGCGCGCGGTCCCTGCGGCAGCGCACGGCGCCTCCGGGCGCATCGAGTCCCCTCCGGGAGCGCACGGTCCCCGTCGGCAGTTGCACAGCCCCGCCGGGGCGCACCGGGTCCCCCCGGCCCCTCCGGCACTGCACGGTCCCCTCCGGGACGGTCCCTCCGGGAGCGCATCGGGACCCCTGCGGCCGCCCCCGCGTCCCGCAGCATCCCGGGGAGCGCCCGCCCTTCCCGGTGCCGGTGGCCGCCGGAGCCGGGCCCCAGCCCGCCGTGGCCCGAGGAGGGGAGGCGGCCGCGGGCTGTTTACCTCCGGCTCAGCCCTTGAAGATCTGCCAAATTCCTGGAATAGCTTTCCCTAGGGAGGGCGGCGGGAGAGAGGTGTTGCGCCTTGTTTACAGTCAGAAATCTCACATCCGAGAGGGCTCCCCGCCGTTTTCTGCATTAAAGTCACTCCATCGTGCTGTTGTGTCCGAGAGGTTTGCACTGTTGTGAATTTTTTTTTATTATTTTTTAAGTTAGACCCCCTTTTCTTTTTTTGGGCCCCGGTCCTGTCCCTGGTCTCAACGCTCTAGATCTTTTGCTGTGCAAAAGAAGACTCTACTTGTGGCTGTTCACCTGTACATAGGGAAATGTATGCAAATACATTTTGTTATTTTTAAGAACACCACCATTGCGATCTCCTCTGTTTGCACATATGTGAAGAAAATAAAGATGGCAGTAATTTAAAAGAAACTGAGGTCGCTGTGGCGATTTGGCCTCTCTGTGTGCGTTCCTGTAGGGCTATGGGGGGCAGACATCCCTTGGGATGTGTGGTAGCTGCGGGACGGCACTGTGCAGAAAGGCCCTCGCAAGCAATAGCGTGACTCCTGAGCCAGCTGGAAATCTTACGCTGCGGGAAAGCACACTGGGCACTTACAGTCTCTTAAAAGACACAGGGATGAGGTTTTTCCTCTCTGCAGCCTCTAATGACAGGGGCAGGAATGTGTGAGAAGCTTCGCGTTGGGGTTCTCTGGCTGGATCGTAGGCGCAAGAAACAACCGCACGGTTCTGAGGCAGCCGTGGGGCTCGTGTGGGGTGAGCTGCCCCTCGCTTGTCGGCTGCGCAGCCCTCGTGGGGTTTGCAGTCGGGCGCTGCCGCTGCAGCTGGTGCTTCGCTGCTTGCAGCACCAGCCCGAGACAATTTCATAACCTCACCCAGGGTAAGCAGCGAAGTTGATTAGCCACGGGACTGCCGTGGTATTTTTAGCTGTAAATCTGTTTGTAAGTGGCAGGCTCCCAGGGCACTAGAGATGTTCCGGTTTCATTTGTCCCCAATTGGAGGTATCAATTAAGAGATAATTAATCTGGCATTTCTGATGTCTAAATGTTTTCCACTGTGCTGCAATTGGGCGAGTTGCAGGAATGTCAATGAAAAGCCCAACCAGCTGCCGGGGCCAGGCCGCACTCCTTGTGCAAGGAGCCAGCCTCTGAACTTGTAAATACCTCATTAAAACAGATTGCAAAATCTGCCACCACACCAGGGAGCAAGCTTTTACCATTGCCTCAGTGTGAGTCAGCCGAAGGAGAGAGGCATGCCAGGGTGGTTTGCACGGGAAGGGATAATGGGGAGAGGGGGGAGCCCCCCTCAGAGCAGGCACCTTCTCGCCCAGGTCCCGCTCTGCCTGTGACCGGCAGTGAGGTGCAGCAGGTGACAGTGGCCACGGCTGAATTTGAGCACAGAGCACGGTCAGGCTGGCACTGCTGAGACACACCTTGCAATAGAAAAAGTGCATCTTGTTGCTTTTTCTCAGGCAAAGCTCTTCTGTCCTTTCCCAGGAAGGGAAGGAGCAGGGGTTGGGGGGGGGATGAAACACTAGGAAAGCTTATCCTGCAGTGCCTTCCCTAGGGCGGGGGCTGCAAGGCTGCCTTGCCTGCAGCGACGGACCTTCAGTGCCCTGGGGATTGCGAGTGCCCCAGATCTGCACTCAGGGCTCTCTGTCACTGCCCGCTCTCTCCTGGGATGAGGGGAGCAGCAGCACTTGGAGCAGGGCAGTGGTAAGGCACCCCAAGAGCAGGGCATGCCGGGGAGTGCACGGGCTGGTTTGAGTAACCCCAGTTGCTGAATGACTGTGGGCTTTATATCCTCTGTGTGTGCTTAAGGGCAGTTAATGGCATTAGCTCTGTCAATGCCTTTCCTCTCCAGAAGAGTCATCACGTCTGCAACAGTAAGGAAAGGTTTTTAAGCATGCCGGAGCTGAAAGCAGAATCCCCTGAGCAGCACCAGCAGCAGCCAGGGCATAAAGCATTTCCCCTTGGAGCCATTAGCAGGGCTACCGTGCAGTACAGATCATTAGCTGTAAACATAGGGTCCAAATCCCTTTGTGCCTGGGATATTTTGGTGCTAGAACCATTGAAAGAAAATTATACAGACGTCTGCAGTGTTACTGTGAAGTTATTCATGTGTGCTTAACTGCTGTGCCCTCCCTGCAGCAGCATGCATCGGCCTGCAAATGAGAACAAGTGCATGCGAGGAGAAAAAGGTCATTATATTTTCTGCACAGCAAGTTTGAAGGACTCTAGGACTCTAGTTTGACGTCTCTCTAGGATAAAGTGAGGAGTGAGTGAGACCCTCTCATGTAATGGGCTGAGCTGCTAACAATTTTCCTTTGAAACAAGTAACTTCTTGCCAAGCTGAAAAACCTGCTGCTGGCTGATGGGGAGGCAGCGCGGGAGAAGAGCAGGGCTTTGGGAAAGGCCTCTGTGGGACATCCAGCCTCTGCTGACTGCCGTGAGGCTGTTCCTGCCTCAGGCATTGCTCCCATCAGCAGAGGACAAACTGTTCTGTGGTCTCTGCTCGGTGCTGGGGCTGATGCCAGCCCTTGTGCCAGAGCTGCTCCCCGCAGACGAGGTGCAGCGTCCCACCGAGCGCGGCACGGCCCCTGCTCAGGCTGTCGGCAGAGACACGCCTTCCCCCGTGGATCGGGCTCCATCCATCAGCGCTAACTCAGCTTTACAGCTGGGGATGGTGAATCAGCCCCTGACACAGCCGAGGTGCGTGGGATGCGCTAAGAGCGGCGCAGCCTCTGACATGCTGCTCCCCAGCAGCCCCATCCCACCGCCGCTTTCCGAGGGACAGGCCCACAAAGGGAGAGCAAAGGCAGCCTGATTGCTCTGCCTGTAGGTTTGGACTGTGTGGGGAGAAGTCAAATGTGGGAGCAGATGTTTGCAGAATTACAAGTCCACCATTATTACGTGCCACTGGTGTAAATCCCTCCCCTGCTCACCGACACATCAGCCGGGGCTCGGTGGGCCGTGTTCCTGCCTGGGCTCAGGCAGCCCTTGGGGGTTTCCAGCACAGCAAGGCTGAACATGGAGCTTCACACGGCACCGACCTGGCAGACAACATGTGATGAATTGGCCAGAAAACACCCAGAACAAACAATGCAACACCAGGAAAGACCACGATCCTGCTCCAAAGGCTTCAGCTTCTGGTCTGAATCTAGCACACGAGGCGGATGCTCTGACAAGTCAGCTTAGGTACCGCCCCAGGGGCCCGAGATTTCCAGAGAGTGTTATGGCTAATCAGAGCGTGTGATTACTCCAGGCAAAAACGATGATTCCCTGAATGTGAAAAGATTGAGGGGAAAAAGAGCACTTGTTGCTAATACTGTTTGTTGACTTCGCATATTTGCTGGTGTACTACAGACTTGCTCCTGCACATAGGTAATGAGGCTGAGGGGGCCACACAAATGTGGAAGTGTTTGCAGGATCCCACGTGCAACTTCTTGGTTTTTTGTGTCCTTAGTATGCCCTTCTCCTGTCCTTAGATCCTCCTCATCCACAACAGGAAAAAATATCATTTACAACCAGAAAAATTAGCCAGCAGTCAAATGGAGTGAGCCAAGTCATGAAATGACTTCTAGCCCAGACTGCAGTACTGCTTTAAATCCAGAATTATTTACAGTTCAGTTTGGTGACCTGCCCTGTGTGGGGCACGTCCAGTTTGTCTGGCCAGGGGCGATGCTGCGAGAACTGCTGGCCGAGGGGCTGCTTTGGGCTCCCAGGTGTGAGATCTGGTTGCACGTCACCAGGTCAGTGGTGCAGACCTCTTGCTTTTTGGGGCCTACAGGCAATACCCACCATCAAGTACAGCTCCAGCCCCTGGGGAGGTTCCCAGTCACCTTCAGCACACACCCTGCGACCGTCATGGGGAAGCAGGAAGGTGTCAGGATTTCCTCCTTGGCGGTGTGTTGGAGAAGAGCAGCTGACCTGTCTCACTGCTGTTAGTCATCTCCAAGACACCACAACTGTCCCATTGCCCAATTCTGGGCCATCACACCAAACCCCCCATTACTTAGTGGGGAAAACCCCCAAATTTCAGTCTGCAAAGGAGGCACAGGGCAAGTCTCCTACCTTTAAACCATTCAAGGGGGTGTGGGTGACAGCCCTGCACTGACCCTGGTTTTCTTGGGCGAGGGTGACCAAGGTCCCGTCGGTGACAGCAAAAACCTGCAGTGCTGCAGGCGCTGTGCAGCGCCAGCCGGCTGTGCCTCACCTCCCACTTCTCCTGGAGCCAGGAGGGAAAAAAAAAAAATCTGCATTTCCAAGGCCAGCAGCAGCCCCAGCTCCTGCAGAGCTCACGTGCAGTGAAGGCAGCTCCCCCTCCTCACCCCAGCCGCTGGTAGCAGCGGGGGGCTGTTTTCCCCAGCAGCTGGAGGGAGATGATGTGCCGGGACAGGAATTTGAGGGCAAGCAGCCAGGGCAGGGCATGGACAGCGTGGGGTCCCAGAGGCCGGGCCAGGTCGGTTCATCTGCGGGGCTCTTTGAGCCCCATCACCCACCCCAGACAAGGTGACACCTCCAGCTTGCTGGCTGGTGGCTCGTAGGGTGCTGCATCTTGGTTAATGCCCTGCAAGGTGTATGAGCTGGGTGTGGGTGTGGGTGTGTGTGCGTAACTGGCCATTGCTACAGCCCGGCATGAAATCCAAGCTATGCATTGAAAAAAACATGACATTCCCCCTTTGCCGGTGGGGGCTCTGCCTGGCGGGAGGGCTGAGTGCTACGAAAACACTCGGAGAAGCAGTTATATAATGAAGGGCATGGGCCCAATCCTGCCCTTGGCTTGACACGGCAGCTCTGCAAGGAGCTGAGCTCCAGGCTGCAGCTGCCCAGCACCATCCATGATCTGGCCTTAGTCACTGCACTCCATGCTGCTGCAGAGGGATAGAGAGACAGGAAAAAGGCTGCAAAATGTTTTTTCCTAAGCTGGGAGATGTTCTGCATGCTCAGCGTCGGTAAGCCAGAGCCGAGCTCCCATCTGCGGGCTTAAACCAACCCCCATTAGCGGCAGGAACTGGGCAAGGTCTGGGACGCGACAGGCCAGGACTGCCGAGGCGCAGGGGCTGCTCGCTACAGGCATCTGGGCTTTCATGCTACTGCCCTGCAGCTCCATTCCAGGTCTCCTGGACCCAGTGGTGGCACATCATGGTGCACATCATCTGTCCCCATGCCCCAAACATGTCCTCAGCTCTTTGGGAAGGGTGTGAGCTCTCCCCTGGAGAACTGGTCCAAGCAAAGGGCTGTGCCTATAGAGCTCCTCCCACGCTTTCCTGTTCCGAAATGGGGGGCAGCTGGCCAACTTGCCTCCTGCGGCTGGTCCTGCTACCAGCCTGTACAGAGGGTGACATGCTTGGCGTCACATTCAGATCTGGAAATCCCTGGTGCTCCGGTGCAAGCACTCTGCAGACCCCAGGGACACAAGGAAAAGGCTGTGGGACGGGATTCATCGCTCTTCCTGCGGCACTGTGAAGTTGCACGCAGTCTGCTCGGATGCATGAGCAAGCTAAACTGTGACATTAATTAGAGCTGACAGCGTTCCTGGAGGGAGCCGGCAGAGTGACAGCACCAAAGCCGCTGCTGCTGGGGACGGAGATCACCCAGACTGTGCACAGAGCCGGGCTCTGCAGCAGGCTGGCCTGGGCATGCCATGGCCCTCGAGTCCTGCCGCGCTGAGCTCTGTGCTCACTCCAGCTCCAAAAATCGGGGTGGCAGGTACATCCTCAGCCCCAAGGGACGGGAGACGCGGTGCCTGAATCCAGCCCTGGCAGCCACCTCCTGCCGAGCGTCTGCCCAGCATCGCTCTGCCCTTTCCAGCCAGCCCTGCCTGCAGCCGGGCGCTGCCTTTCCCAGCCCTGCACGCTCCCCTCTGGCTCCCCCCTCTTGCAGTGGCTCCTGGCCCCCGAAGCGCTCCAGCCCGTGGGGCTGTTGTCTCTCACACAGCTCCTTTCCCATCCTAATGTCATGCTGAGTAAGAGCTGCCACTCGCTGCTCTTTCAGCAAGCGCCGGAGAGGATCGCCTGTGCCAGCACACAGTGTGGGCAGCCCCGAGCGGCGAGGGTTCCTCCTCTGGGCAGGGAACGGTTAAAGGAATTAGGATGAAAAGTTGATATAAATAATTTGGTAGCTCCTGTAGGAAGATTGCGATTTAGCTTAATTATCATAATTACATTTTCAATCTCTCTGCTAATAATTACAAAACAATAGAGCCAAATGTGCATGCAGCCGCCTGCTTTCCCGAGCAGCGACTTCTCATTCTGCTGCGTGAAGCAGGTCTGTGGAGACAGCGAGGCAGCTGGCAGGGACAGCAGGTAGGGATGTGGTATTTCCCCAGCACCTTGTTCTGGGCATTGGGAAGCCTCATTCCCTTCTGCCTGGCACAGGGATTTTAACTTCAGTTCCAAGATCAGCAATGGGATCATCTGAGAGCTGCCTGCTGCAGTGCAGAAACATCGCTTCTCCTGCAAGTAGAGAAGAACAGTCTGGAAATACTTGTTTCTGAGCAGGGAGGTCTGTGCTTTCTCTGCCTGTGCACCCTGTGGTTGCTGACCCCCAGGGACAACTCCACTCACATCACCTGTGGCCCAGAAGATGAGACCAGTGCGAGTGGAGAGATGGCCCTGAGCAGCTACTGGCAGGAGCATTCATTGGCAATAGGTAATTAAAGCTGTGTGTTAGCGATGATGACTTCTGAACATGGACAGGACCGTGTTTGCCCTGCAGCCTGCTTCTGCTTTCGCTCACCTGGGAGGAAATGCAGGCTTCCTGGCAGCAGGGGCGGTTCCTGGGGTCCCTGCCCTGCCCACCACCTCTCGGGGGGTCCCAGGAGACCTGGAACCAAAAGCAGCTTGCCAGGGCCCTGGCAGTGACAGGCACTGTAGCCTGGAGGCAAATGAGCAAGGGGAGGATGCAACTGCGGAGAGCAGGGTATGTGCTGCATCTGCTTCATGCACAGACCCCTGAGAAGCAGCCAGGGCCATGGGAAATCCTTCCCTGTCCCACCGTCTGCCTTCATCTGAGACGTAGCCTGACCCACCCGGAAGGATCCCCACTGGAGGAGCAACACACAGGTCCCTGCCCTGCTCTGCCTTGGCTCAGCAGCAGCAACAACACCCCGTGTCCATGTCCTGCATCCCCCCAGCATCCCCAATAACCCCGCACGTCCAGCTCTGGTCAGTGCAGGGCTGGGGCAGGTCTATGAGCTCAGGGCTCCCCCAGGGCAGTCTGCCACCGTCCCTGCAGGTGACACTGTCCGTCCTGCCTCCCGCCTGCCACGCTGCTCCGGCAAGGTGCAGGATGAGAACTGAGCCGCTTATCTTCAGCACTGCTCTGATCTAATTTTACTTTCTTAAGCAATGGCCAGGCTTTAGAAAGTGTCTCGTAATGCAAAGGCTCTGCAAGGCAAGGAGGGGTGTCCCTGCACCAGTACAGCAGTTATCCAACACACCCCAGTACAGCAGTTATCCTACACGCACCGGTACAGCGGTTATCCTACACACACCAGTAAAGCAGTTATCCTCTCTATGCCAGTTATCTCACAGGCATGACTTTGCTGCAAAAAACCTCTGGCTCCAGCCCTGGCTGGAGCAAGGTCTCAGCAGATTTCTAGCAGTGTACAGCATGGTCCAGCCATGCAGGAGATCCTAAGGTCCACCAAGATCTGCTGGAGCTGGTAGCTAGGAGGTACACAGCCATTGCCAGGAAAGGCCACCAGAAGATCTGCCTTCTCCCTTTTTGGACTCCCACCCCCAATCCCATAGAGACCTTTCGATTACTGCTGCTTTGAAGTGAGCTGAACCCACTGCCTCTGCCCGGTTTTCACTGCTAGTACCGAAGAGAGAAAAGCCAAGGGAACCAGACCCTCCAGGGCTGCCGCCGGTGAGCAAGGCAGAAGAGCGAGGACTCCTGCAGACATGGGGTATTGCAAGGACATGCTGTGCAGAGGTAAAAAGACTGAGAGTCTTTATTGCTAACCCAGACTTGACGTTCATCAACCAGGCCATGACAGTCATTAGTCCTGCTCCTCAGTTTGGGTTGCCAGGTCTCAAGACGTGACCTGTCCTCAGGTGTGGTGCATGGCCACGTGGCATCCCAGCGCCTGCGAAAGCCTGGACACTTAAAACTATGCTTCCTCATGGCACCTTTGCGAGTAACGCCGTGCAGAAAGGTATTTCAGGACCCAACATGACTCTCCCTGATGTCAGGTCCAATTAGTTATATCCTGCAAGAGAAAAAAGTCCCCTAAAGCCTGCTCTGGTGGGACAATGACATTAAGACATCCCAGGTGCTCATCTGGGTTCCCCGAGCAAACCAGGAGCTAAACATAGCCCTGGGAAAGTGGCAGGTGGTGGCTGCTGTCCTCTGCACTGAGATCTCCTGGGGAGATCTGCTCCTGTGCTGGCCATCCCTTCTCTTTCCCAACGTGACCTTCCTCTGATCCGGCCCTGATCAGGCAGTGGGGCAGGATTCACCTGCCTGCAGTGGGACTAAAGCAGGGATCACTCTGGGCTCATCTTAGTGGGGTCAACTCATGCTTCACCCCCCCACACCAGGACCCATCAAATCTCACTGTAGTTTTCTAAGGAAATACCCGTTTGAAGGAAAAAAAAAAAAATTAGTCAAAATAGCGAGAGACAGAGAATTTTAGACATTTAATATTCTCATTGTCCTCCCCCACAATGGCATTATCCTTCTCTAAATAGACGCTGAGCTGAAGACATAACAACACACTACTTCCCCCAAATAGCTCGAGCGAAACAAATGCAGGAAGTTTGGAGGGGTCAGAGCTGTGCTGTGGCCGGCCGGGAGCCCGGGCACCCCCGTGGGCTCCTTGGGGCTTCAAGGGGCTGGCAGCTGAGCTGCAGCAAGCCAGGACCCGGGGTCCTGCCCTCTGCAAAATGGGGGTGATGCCCTCAAACTGCACAAGAGTAGATATGGGGGTCCTGACCCTCAGTCCACATGCCTGGCCCCCGTGCTGTGCACCATCCCTGGGGAAGAACCGGTGGGGCAGCCCTGCAGCACGGGAAAGGCGGCAGCAGAGACACAGAGCCCCCAGCCTGGCAGGAGGTGGCACGGCTCCGTCCTAAGAGCTGGTGACGGTGGGCTGGCCTGCCTGCTCCCAGTGCCGTGGCAGGAGTGTCCTCCAGCCCCAGCGCCAGCTCCTGCCGTGGGGTGATCGGGAGGAAACCAGCATCCCCCAGTTCGGTGCGGCCAAGCTTCACCGCTGGCATCGGTGCTGGTCAGGCACGGGCAGCCACGCTCCTCCTGCTGTGCTGTGCTTGGTGTGACTGGGACTCCCCGGGCTGTGCGTAGCCGCTGCAGGGAGTTGCTTCACATGGAGGCTTGCAGTTCCCTGTAAAGGCTGTGTGTGCCATGGGGACAGCCCCTTCCCTGCCCTCCGCCCCGGAGCGGGGTGGCATTCCCCCTCCTGGGCTGGTGCTCAGCCCCTGCCAAGCGCCCAGGGCTGCGCTGGGACCCTGGGCGGGAGCCGTTTCATCAGGATGGAGGGGCTTTCGCACGTGAAGGCAGAGCCCCCCGCGATAACCACACTGAGACAGGCAGATGGGCTGCGACCCTGGGGAGAGGCAGCCAAAAGCTGGAGAGCCAGCGCCCAAGGCGAGGGTGTGCGGGCCCCTCCAGCCAGCATCTCCCTCAGTCTGTGTGAGCCTGGTCCGGGTTCGGCTCTAGTGCAAGGCATGGAAAAGCTGCTCCCGGCAGTTACGGCACTTAAGCAACTTTTCACAATCATCTGTAATAGCAGAACCAGCAGTAAGACACTGAGAGGTGCAGTTAAGACTTTCTCTCCCCGAGGAATACTGTTAACTGAAACCGAAGCGCAGAGGCAGGGAAATTGCTCGATGAAGTGGTTTGGTAATTGTGAAAAAGAAGAACTTGTTTTGTCTTGCAACAGCAAATTGCACAACGTGACCTGCAGCAGCTTCAGCGCCGCAGGTTTTCAGGAGGAGGCTGTGGGGCGATTTAAAATTCAGATTGTAAGGAAGGAAATAATTCCGAGGCTGTTACGGACCGTGTGGTATCCATAAGGAC
The DNA here is from genome assembly GCA_013400195.1 of Aramus guarauna. Taxonomy (NCBI): domain Eukaryota; kingdom Metazoa; phylum Chordata; class Aves; order Gruiformes; family Aramidae; genus Aramus; species Aramus guarauna. Next base: position 148,122 of record VXBL01002122.1, on the reverse strand, counting down.
CATAGCAGTGGGTGGGAGTGACTGCACTTGCTTTGCTACTCAGGTGCCCTCCGCGGGCACGGGTGCCTTCTCCTCTCCTGTCTGGGGGGCAGCTCAGGGAGGAGCTGGCTCGGCCCCAGGGCTTGCCCACGGCCCATGTACCAGAGATGCAGTAAGCAAAAGGAGCTTTTAAGAGCTCAGTTTGCTGGGTTGCAATAAGAACCATTACGGTGATGATGACTTTTAGCCGTTTAACATAAAAATATTCTTTGGCAAGCTGAAGAGATGCTGTGCAGGTCAGCCCAGGGTGGAAGGAGAGCAAAAGCCACTGGGCCAGTTCCAGGGCTGTGTAACAGCCCACGCGCAGTTAGGATTAACTGGTGTCACTCCTATGTACCCCAGGCCCAGATGGGAGCTGGATGTGCTGGGTGCAGGGCAAAAAAAAAGAAGAAAAAAATAGTAGTGCTGAGAGGAGTCGGCAGCAGAGACCGGGACGAGCCCTTTCCAGGAGAGCAAGCCCGAGCTGAGGTCCCTCTCCTCCCCTTCTTCTGCTTCCTTCCCTCCCCACGTGCTCCTGCCCTGCCCTGGCTTTGCCGTTTGGATGCGAAGGGGAATGTTCCAGCGTGAGGCAAAGGCCATGGACACCGTATATTTAATTCAACTCAGAAAAGGCTACTGGGTGTTAAAAGGAAAATGAAAAGAAACCCCACACCACTCCACAAAAACCTTCCAGCTCTGTTTTGTCCCAGTTTTAAATGGTAAAATCTGTACTTTGTTCTCAGCTATTGTTGCAAAATTGAACCACTTTCAGCCTCTCACCTTACTTAACCGCAGGCTACCTTCACGCAGAGCTGCTGAGTGCAGCACAGAATCAAAGCTTTCGCTTGGCCTAGAAACCTGAAGTGCGTGAATGTCGCTAAAACGCACATAAGGAGCCCAGACTTTGAAGTCGGAAGCCAGTGAGCCCCCAAAGGACAGCTGGTGTGTGCCGCTGCCAAGCCGACGAGCGCACCTCTAGCTGGGAGACGTGCTGTACTTCACAGCCCCGCAATGCCTGCCCAATAACCACCATGGCCTAGAAGTACCTCGGTGCTAGAGGATGCTCGCAGGAGGCTGACGGACGTTGCTGACTTTCTGCAGCAGCCCAGCAGCCGGCTCCCACCCAGCCGTACTGCCCCTCGGCTCACAGCACCACGGACCTGGCTCGAGGTCCTGCAGCACCCACCTCTGATGAGCGTTGGGCTTTGCTTGGCTGGCCAGATGGGCATGGAGAGAAAACATCTCTTGTCCTGCAAATGATGCAGGCACCTTGGCCTCCCTGGGGGCTCTTCCTCTGTGAGCAAGTCCAACACGCAGAGCTGCCAGGACGGTGTTTCCATTAATCTTTGGAGATGTAGCCCAGGGAGGGGACTGAGCTCCGGCAGCTCCTCCAGCTGGGAAGACGCCAGTGCTCAGCAGGAACATCCCAGCAATGCCAGCCGGTGCCCTCCCAGTGTCACTGAGTCCCGCTCAGCCTTGGGCTGCACACCCCACGGACTCTGCAGGACAAGGGATGCTCCGTTCACAAGCATTTCTGCATGGAGCAAGCAACCAGCAGCGCTGGAGGGTCAAAGTCAAGAAAGCTGTGCTCCCAGCCATCCATCCTCTCACTGCAGAGAAGGCAGGGATGCTCCCGCTGCCAGCACGTAATGTAGGGAGGATAATTCACTTATCAAGTCATTTAGTGTAATTCTTGGTTATTAATACTGTGCTTTCTATTTCTTTTAGGTCTTGTGTAATCTCTCCCCTGCTCTGACTCACGCTCCCCCAGTCAGAGCTGTGCACTGTGTTAGCACCGCTTGGGAGGCGCGTGAGCTCCTTAGCTGCTGCGTGGCCTTGCCAAGGGCATCCTCTGCCCTTCCTCCTTCAGCACCAGACCCTGACCTGTCCCCTGCAGCACAGCGCCCGACCTCCGCAACCCGTCCCGGCTCACAGCCCTGCGCTCGCCCAGCAGCACTGATTTGTCTGCAGCCACTCTACAGGGGAAGGAAAAAGCTCCCTCGTGTCTGTTTTACCTGTGTCCATCTTAAGCACTGGAGAAAGGTGTTATCTGAGCTCAGCAGAAGGGTATATTTTTTTTTTTTGTAACATGACTGGAACCAGAGTTGTATGTGCAAAGCCATAAACTGTGCCCGACACCTGTCTGCTCTTGTTCACCCCCAGTATCTTTCTAATACAGGGTCCCAGAGCAGCAGCATAGGGGCCCGATTTGCACCTGCAGATCCCCAGAGACCCCAGGACAGGCTCTGGCCATCCACGAGGCCTATTGCATGGCTCCCGCAGGCTGGGGAGGTGAAGGCTGTGCGAGCAGCCTGGCTTCTGCCCCAGGCTCCAGCCCCTTGGCAGGGCTCCCTGCCTCGGCCTCCCGCTCAGGGGGTTAATCGAGTTGCCACGATCCGATCCCTCCCTCCCAGACAGCACGTCTTGCTTGGCTGCGGCTCTCACAGCTTCATTACAAATGACGTATCTTGTTTCAGGGGGGATGTTATTTACACAACAGCTCTCACCACCTGACATCTGCAGTGAGACGACAGCCCTTACAGAGAGCCCAGCACGGTGAGTTTAGCTCACCGCTGGTGCTGCCTCAGTTTCCCTTCTCGGTGGCCGAGCCAGGAGCTGCCACTCGCAGCCTCCCATGCTCCCTCCACGGGAGCACAGCAAAGACCCCGCCGCTCACGCCCTTTCCCTTTGGCTCCTTGGTCCCATCACCCCATCCACGGGCAGGGAACCACGACCCGCGCCAGCCAACACGGGCACAGCCGGTGGGACATGCAGGGATGTGCGTGCCCGCGTCTGACGGCAAGGCCAGTGCCGGCCCCTCTCCTTGGCAGGGCCTGGAGGCAGGGGATGCTCTGCCCGGGGCGAGATGCCCAGAGCTGGCGTGCAGCGGCAGCCAGGGCTGCTTTAGGTAGCCAGCCACAGGGTGTGCTGGGCAGCCACGCTTCATGAGTTATTTATAAGCTACGGGAGGGAAGCGGCGATAAATAATTCATTGGCGCTTTCACATTCTGCGTGTGTGTGTCTATAGATAAATATTTCATTCTCCAGGAATATGTGTAGACGCTTGTTGATAAATAAAAATGGGAAAATGTTCTATTGGATGGTTTTAAATGTAACTCCTAACTTGCATCCAAAGAACAGAGTGTACCTTGTGTACAGCTCAAAGATGCTAATTTCCCTCAGCAGAGGCTGCCTTAAACGTATCGCTACCGCGTACTGGGCACGGTGCCTAGTGTAGCATGCATACCCCAGAAACACAGGCCCCAGCTTTTCCTTCCACACCATTATTTTAACATCACTTTTCTACCAACACTATTCAAGCAGCTTCTCTAATTATACCTTGTACCGACCGGGCTCAGGACACAGCTGTCAGCCTTCTAAATATTAGCAGAGAGACCCAGAAGGCAGCACATTTCCTCTTCTAAGTGTCACTGAGGTTTGCAGAGTGCTCAGGCATGGCTGGTGATGCCAAGCTCGTTACTGCTGTTTAATTAGGCAGATGGTTTCTCCAATTGGAAAAGCATGTGATACTGAGCGGGACGTCAGCAAATCCATAGGTCCCACCAGCTCGGAGCTGCCATGTGCTGCTCCCTACACCAGCCTCGGGGACCCTTGGGGACACAGGGACCCGCTGGGCTCAAAGGCAGCCCGCGGGGCAACGCAGCCCTTTCCCCGGGGAGCGCCTGCCCTCGGGCTTGCTGCTCAGGAAGGCCCCGAGCCCACGAGCCAGGGCCAGCACCGGCCCCGCAGCACTGGCCTCCCCCAGCAAGGGCAGGCGAAGGGGTCGCTTTTCCCAGAAACAGCAGGATCGCGTTTCTAGAGAAGGTTGCTCTCAGCTGGCTCCAAACGCGGCGCGGGAAGCGGAACGATTTAGCTGAGTTGGCATTTAACTTGCCTTCCCCAAGAAGGCCGTGAACTGCACAGCGCCGACGCAACGGCCTGCAGCACCGCCGGGTTTGCGCCGCCAGCCTCGGCAAGCAGCACGCGCCGGCAAACCAACCAAGTGCCAGTCACGGTGCTCCTGGCCAGCTCGCTTGGTGGACACCGACGTAACGTACTGACATTTTTAGACCTTCTCCAGTGGCAGGGTTTGGCTGCACTGGCTTGTGAATTTTTTTAGGTAACCCTTTTTCTGTTCCATGCCCGGTTATCAGCATTCGGGTGCTGTGCTACACACTGTGCTCTGGTCCCCGTGGCGTGCAGGCAGCTCCCAGCGCTCGCCATGCCGTGCTTCATGCCACCACCCAGAGCAACACCAAGGGATTTCCCACCTGGAAATCCCAGGGACCAGGCTCAGTAGGGAGACTTTGATCATTGGCCAGGGCTCGTCCCCATCAGTGGTCCCGAGCAGTGGAGCACAGAACATCAAAGGGCGAGGAGGAATAACTCCTGCTGAGCACAGCAAGGCTCTGTGCCACGAGAAACCGCAACAGGCCCCTGGGAAGGGCAAGGCACAGGGAGCTGCTGCCCCGGGGAGGGGAGGCTCCGAGCCGCTCCAAGGAGCTGCAGGGCAGATCCAGGCTCAAGCAGAAAAAACAGGGAAGAGGGTCCGGGGAGGGGAGTGGAGTGAGGAGACAGTGGTGGGAAAGCCAGGCAAGAGGCTAGCAGCATGCCTCCAAAAGCACGTCTTGTGCTTCTGCAGCCATGAGACACCAAGCCACTGGGGTTTGTCTTCAGCAGCCCTTCTCCCCAGCCTCAGCTGCTGCTTGGCTCCCTCGCCAGCAAGGTGTCCATCCAGCCGGCTATGAAATCATAGCCACGTTTCTCCCTCAGCATACCCTGCCGGGCATTTTACTGCAGGCTCTCCCCCCCCCAGGGAACTGCCTGCCCGTGCCTGCTCCGAGGGGCACGATGGCCCTGTGGTTCAGCCAGAGGAGGTAGAAAACATGAGACTCCAGAGGGAGCAGGGAAGCCCGGGGGGGAGGGCGGAAGGGGAGCCGGGCTATTCAAAGGGGTGCTGCAAGCCCCAGGTTTGGGAAACTGCATTGCCAAGGGGACATCCCTGGCAGCGTGCCAGGGATACCAGAAACACCCCAGAACCTACCCAGAACATGTGAATGTGGTGGTGCAGGATCACACCGTGCAAAACATGACTTAGCAGGCAGCGCTGGTGGGGAGAAGTGCTTTGATGTCGTGTCAGCCAGCTGGAATTACAGCCTCCTCGGCTCTTACTCAGGGGGGAGATCTGCATCGCTGGGAGAGGCTTCGTGACAGGCGCACAACGGGAAGGTACCGTGTCGACACTGCCTGCCTGCTCGCTCTGGCCATGAGCCACCTGCACGCTGCACCTTCATCACCCGGCACCTTCTCCGTCTTATTGCACAACATCACTGCCGTCTGCCAGGAGAGGTTCCTTTTCCCCATCCACCTCCTCAGCAAAGCTATTTGCACAGCAGCACCTTTTGATTTTCCCCCACCTGGTACTGGCACGAAGCACAGAGAGAGAGATAATTTTGTTAAGTCTAAGCCTGAAACCACAGTACATCTATCTGCAATGTAGGAAGTGTGGGAATTTTATTTCTGGCCTCCTCTAATCCCTATGCTGCAGGTCCCCACTTCTTCCAGCTCCATTAGGAAATGTCCAGGCTGTGTTATATGGCAAGAAATAGGTTCAGAAGGAAGATACATCGCTCCCATGCCTCATCTCCTCCTCCTTTAATACTGGTTTATCACCCTGAATAAACTGGAGTAATTGTGCAGAAAATTGCTCCATCCACATCATGCCCATGAGGAATTTCTGCTCTGAGTAACTGGCTGTCACCAGCAGCCAGACCCACCACTGACAGCAGTCTCCCCGGGAACATCAGGCAGTGTAAGGGTGCTGCGGAGCCCAGGGGCCGTACCCCGGGGCAGCAGGGCAGCACCTCACGGCAGTCCGTCAAACCGCCCCGGAGCAGGCACTGGGGGCAGCCCCGTGGTTGAGGTGAAGGTGGGAAGCCCACCTGCATTCTGGACCAGCAGAGCCCATGGCCAGGCAGGCACAGCATCTTGATGCTCTCTGGCTCCCTGCCGCTCTGGGGAGTGACGCCATTGCAGGGGTGGGGTGCAAAAGCACGGTCTCCCCAGAAATACGTGTCTCTCTTGGGCTGGTGCCTGCAGGCTGAGCAGGCAGGGCAGGCTCTGAGCGGTGCCCAAGCCTGAGGCTTCTCTCCTCGCAGGACACTGGCCCCACGTCCTGTCCCTGCCGGTCCTGGTGTGCTGAGCTGGTGGGGACAGGCACAAGCAGGACACGGGGACAAGGGGCTGAAATGTCCTACATAACAGCACAGGGAAGGAGAGCCTCCACCCCAAGGACTTTTGTACTGCCTGTGACAACCAGAAAGGGAATAAAAATAGCACCTATTGTAGTGTGCAGGCAGCGGGCTGCGGCAGGGTTGTGTAACGTGCCAGCCGGCACGGGCTGGCTCTCCCAGGGGTGGTAGGGCTGCTGTGGGGATGTGGGTCACCCAGACACAGCCCGACACGGGGCTGGGCAGCAGCAGATCGGTCCGTTAGGACAGTGGCTGACCAGACCCCCCCTGCCCACGCCCCAGTCCAGGGCTGCTGCCCAACTGCCAGGAGCAGCCAGCTCTGTCCTCTGCCACCCATCTGCAGCGAAGCACCGGTGGCTGTGCCCAGCATCCCCCCAGCCTGCCCTTCCCCAGAGCAGCCCAGCTCCCGCAGCCTCTCCTCCCTACGCTCCAGCCCCATCAGTACTCCACCTCTCCTCTGGACACTCTCCAGCTCCCCTGCCTCCCCCAGAGCTGGAGAGCCCAAAGGCGGCCAGGAGCAGCCTCCCCGCTGTGCCCTGCTCCGCACAGGGATGCTTTTCCCTAATGGTCCTCTGCAAAACTGTGGGATTAAGAAGGGAAAGAGCGCGGACCACTCTCCAGCAGCCAGGATGGCAGCAGCAGGAGCCAGGCGGGCTGGACCCGTGGCTGTGCCAGGGTAGTCATGCCTTTGTCCTCACCCTGAGAGCTGTCGACGTGCCTGACTTTGCAGCTAGTGTGCTGCTGTGCCTTGCCGATTCACTTGCAAATTGCTTTCCGATACCAGGGCCATGTCAAAGCGTTTTAGCAAAAGCTGGATTCTGCTTTTTTTATGGATTAAACACCAGCCTGTTGGCCCCAGCAGGAGCTGGTCTCTGGCAAGACGCGTGGCTGCAGAGTTAAGTGGGTCAGGAAAGTGGCTTCGGAAAGTGGCTTTTGCAGGCACCAGCCAGAGCTTGGAGCAGCATGCCTGTGAGACATCATGCCCGGCACTCTGCTTTCCTTGCAGAGACACTCAGAAATCACTTGCAGACGTGTCTCACAGCAGAGGCAAGTGCCAACCACTCAGGCATTTCTAGTTTTCAAGGTACCACTCTGTCTTAACCTGACCAGACAGCCACTGCTGTCAGTCCTTGGTGGGAGCCAGGCAAGGGTCCTGAAAAGGGTCCAAAGCTGGCTGGTATGACTGTCGCATCCAGCAAGCACCCAGATGACCTGTGCTAGGGATGCAGGAGGGGTGAACACGCACTCCTGCAAGGCAAGCGGGGGTCATCATCCTCACCCCGGGCAACGCAACTTGAACTAACCCCCCATCTGGCTCTTCCGCTCTCCTTAGTGTTGACAGAAAACAAAGAGCTCAGGTAATAAAAGCAGAAACACCAGCACCTGCCTGCCCAGAGCATCTGAACCGTACCCTGACCCATGGCAAAGCGTCCACCAAAAGGCAGGCACGGCATGGTTGGGGCTTTGCTCATTTTCCCCTCTCTAAGCCTAGCTGGCTTGTCAGTGGGAAACTGGGATCATGCCAAGAGAAAATAAACTATTTGACACCGCCCACCCAGCATACACCACATATTTTCACTGCCTCATCCAACCCGTGGGTGCAGACAGGAGCAGACCCCAGCCAGAGGAGCACCGCCACTAAAAGCGGTGGCTCAGGCCACTATTTAAGACATTTACCCCAGTAGCAACCCCCGTCTTGCTGCTTTGTGACAGCCCTGGACACAGCTATTCTTGTGAAGTGCCAAGAGAGCATCTTGCAGTAAATCTTCACTGTCCTCACCAGCACTTGAAGTTTGTCCCTCCTTAGTCCCTGTGTGGCTCTCCCTCCTTCTGGGGAGCACGTCTTTAAAGCTGATAAATCCTTTCTATGTCTACTTTCAGGTTTATTTATACAGCAAAATATCACTTCGTTATAATGCAAATGGAGGAATCCCTGGGAAGCAATCAAAGCAAGCTGGGAGGTTTGTTCACACCATTTCACGTCAGACAAGCCGCGATGAAAGGACCGGCTGGCAGGAACCACTGTCTACAAATGCCACCGCGCTCTCACCGCTCCCGTGCTGATCGTGCTCGTGCAGGCGCATGGCTGGAGCGAGCCGGGGCTCTTCTCCAGGCTGGCTCTGGCAGATGACCTGCCTTCCCCCTCAGCCTGGCTCCTGGCCAGCGGCCTGATCTGTCGGTGCCACGGGAACAGATTCCCAGTAATCGCAGCACTTTCTGCAGCAGACACCAGCACTGTGCATGCTGCCTGGCCGCCTCTGCAGCTGCTGGCATCGCCCTGGCACTGTGCAACCCTGGCACCCAGCAGCCACCCAGCCCCTTGCCCAGCACCTAATCCTGCCCCACAGCCTCGTACTCAGTCCTGTCTCCTCGTCCTGCTCTGGCATCACTGTTTCCACGCTCCCGGCTAAAAGAGCAAAGCCAGCTCTGAACAGCCCGTTGCAGCCCCTGCCAGATGAACGAGCACAAGTAGCTGGAAAACGGGTCCCAGGCAGGGAAGGGCCGGGGTTTTGGTGCCCTGCCCGTGCATGCAGCAGGGCAGCACGGCAGGCAACGCGAGGCAGAGGGACAGCAGCGGCGGGACTGCCAGCAAAAGAACTGGCGTGGGAGGGCACGGTGCACGCACCATGCACCACGAGCACTGGACCACTGCTTGTCCCCAGGGGAAGGGATGGGGACCACAGCCACCGCTCCCCAGTCTGGCAGTGCCCAGCTGCCCTCCGGCTGCCCCCAAGAGCGTGCGGGGCTTGGGGACACTTACCCCCTCCCCAAAGGCATCGTCACCATGGGGACACCCTGTGAGGACGGGGGTGTTAGCGGGTGTTGGTAGAGCAGGTTAGCTGCTTCCAGCTGGTACAGCCAGATGCTGCCCTCAGCACCGGCAGCAGGCAGGGCTCTGCCCGCAGCCCGGGCCAGGCGCACGTAGAGCACTGGGGGACTTTGTCCCCACGCAGCCACCCTCTTTGTGAGCACAGGATCCATCGAGGAGGAGAGGGTGCTGGAGGCTCGCAAGCCTCAGACCTCCCGTGCCATTTGATATTTGCAGCCTAAAAGGAAAGCCTCTGGCGTGGCTTAATCCAGCCGAAGCAATTGTGCTTAGATAAAGCCACTAGGTGCAAATGGCTTGTAATGAGGGAGTTTAGCTGGATGCATATTTCTGGAGTAATTGCAGCTTTGCCTGATAACACAGGCAGCCCAAATAGGTTTGTGCTATCTCATTATACAGGGAGCAGAGAGCTCAGTGCCCAGTGACAGGGCCCAGCTCTCAGGGGGGTGCCCTGTCTCCACCCCCAGACGAAAAGGGCTGATTTCCCCAGGATCTGTTGTCCCTGTTCGGGTGCCTGCCATGGGAGCGCCAGCCAGGTCAGCCAGCATGGGCAAGGCTCCTACCTGTGCAGCATCAAATATTTAGCTGGAAAGGGTGCTGGGACACCAGGCCATGTGTCCCCTCTGCCCTAAGGGCGATGCACACCCCTGGCACGAGCTTGACCTGCTCCAGGGGCCTCCCTACAGGAAGACACCAACATCCCAGAAATAATCAGCCCGTTTTTAAAGGTTAGCAAGGCTCCTAGCAAATCCTCCCCCGGGTTTCCTTCCCCCAAGCTTTTTCTCACCCTCTGCCTCTCCCCTGAGATAGCAATCAACGATACCGCAGGTTTAATTAATGTTTTTGACTTCCAGCACAGGGATGTGATTTCTCCTCTATGCTTTTGCCAGAAGTTGTCTTATCCTGCCAAGCGGGCAGGCGATCTGGGCAGGCAAGACTGGTTTCATACCTGCAGCTGCTAATGAGGCAAGAGATTGTACCTTCGGGATCCGTGGCAGTGCTGGTGAGGGGACAGATCACCCGCGCCTGTGCCGGGCATCGCGTGCCATTGCTGGAAAAGCTGCGACCGATGCCAGGAGGAGGAGGAGGAGGGTGTCCCCCAGCACAGGAACAGCCAGGCTGTGTTTCTCCCAGAGAATGCCCCAGTGCAGGGAGGACAGCGGGCAGGACACTGGCCTTGGGAAAGGACACAGGAACCAGTATGTTTGACCAGATAATCCTTGTTTTCAAGCAGCAGAGACATCAGCACTGATCCTGGCTGCTGCACTGCAAGCCTTGCGTTTGAAAAGCCCAGCAGTGAATTCTCCCCACAGCAGAGAGGGACAAGCTGCTTCCACGAGCCCGCCCTCAGCACCCACAGCCCCTCTCCCCCACGGCCCCTCAGCCCCCGCTGCCATGGGCTGCCGGCACGGGGCACCCAACCAGCCCCAATGACAGCCGGCAAGCTGCTGTCGTCCAGGGCTGTTTCAGGGCCTTTCTAGTTTTACCCAAGATACTCAGACAATATAAAATTAGGATTAGCCTTACTGCTAAAGAAAAATGCTAACAATGTTCAGCCTGAGGGCTAAAGACGGAGCCATGTCTATTAATACACTGGCGTCTTCGCCCCCCAGAGTGGGATTTCCAAGCCAGCCTGCTCCAGCACAGCCAAGGACTCACTGTTGCTCAAGAGCTGACTTGAGCCATAACTCCCTTTTACGCAGGGTGGCAAGAGCATGCAATGCAGGTGGCTACCTCTAATTACAGAGAGGTCTTTTTCCCCAGGGTGTTTAATTAGTGCTGATCAGCAGAGATGTGCCATTAGAGCCAAGGCAATCTCTGTAGGTCAGCGTGGTCTGGAAGATGGTCAGGCACCCTGGGGACAAGGCAGCGGTGGAGGCAGGAGGCACAGGCGCTTGCTGCATTGGGTGCACTCAGCAGGCACAGGCTGGTCCAGGGGCAATGGGAGCTTCAGGGCCTCACAGACATCAGTGCCGAGCCGGGAAGGCAATCCGTGCTGCCCATGGCAGGGAAGGGGAACAGGGCCCTGACAATGCACCGTGCCATAGGTCTCCTTCCCTCACACAATGCATACGCAGGTAGGAAAGGGACAACCTGGACCTGCTCCCTTCCCAGCAGCATCCACCCTGTCCTGGGTGGAGCAGAGAGACACAGGCTAAGAGAAGGTGATGATCCTGTTTTTCCCGGTCCTGTCTGCATTCCCATGCTACTGCACTTCTGAGAACCCCAGAAAACCCTCACATGGACTGTAGGATTTTGTTAAGTATATTAATCATGTATTAAACTAAATTTGGGAGTTAAAAGCTTCCTGGAAAGACGCTGGTTGGACCCGAAGCAGGAAATATCCAGCTCATGTGTGGCCAAGGCTGCAGGAGGACCTGGGGGTAAAACATACCCCTTGCAGTGAAACAAAAAGCCACGGGTGGATAATGTCTCCTGGGAACAGAGCTGTGCCTCTTCCCAGGCATAAATCACCCCTGAGCAGACAGTGACATTCTCCACTGTGCTCGTTACCCCCATGGCACGTGAAGCTCCCCTGCAAACGCTCCTGGCTCTGCAGGCTGTGTGAGTACTGCCTCCAGGACAAACAGGCTGGGCCCTGCCTCTCATCTTACTGCCAAAATCCCCATGGTCCCTGGATTACTACAGCCTTACGAAGCAGGGGATCAGCAAGGTGTCTCCATGCAGAACCAAGGATTCTGGCCCAGAATCGCGTCCCATGGACGTGACAAACATCTTACACCCCTGCAACAACCACACCTCTGCCCCACAGACCCTGCGCTGCTGCAATGCCCGCAGAAGTCCCATCTCGCATTGCCCTCAGCTGCCTCCTGCTCCCCAAACCAGGGGCTGGCGGGGGCTGCTGGCACCCCAGGCAGTCCGTGAATGGTGGGTCAGTGTCAGGTTCCTGCTGCAGCCCTGCCAGGCAGGGAGACCCTCACCCAGTGCCTGCTCCTGCTCCCCTCTGGGGTCCCACAATGAAACAATGCCAGTGGACACCCTGGGAAGGGAAGGGGATGACCAGGCAGGCACCCACAGTTGCACAACCCTGCTTTTCTTAGGAAACCAGGACAACAGCCAGCCTTATTTCTGCCCAACCGGATGAAAGTAGGGATGGTGCTTGCTGGAGGCAGGAGCAGTGCCAGGGACGGTCACCCGGTCGCACTGGGAGAGGACAGCCCTGCCATGGCTGCGGCGGCAGTGCCACGCTCTGCAGGCTTGCACTAGCCAGGCTCGGTCCCTCTGAACACAGCTGAGGGGCGGCTGCGCTGCCCTGCAACCCCTGCCTGCAAAGAGGAGGCTGGCAGCTCTTCCCAAAAGTGGCCAGGGCTGTAAACGCTGGGTTGTACCGACAGCTCTGCTGCTCATTTACCCATCCCCAGAGTGCTGCCGGTGGCCGCGGCAGGCAGTAACTGGAAGCAGTAAGCACAGCGTGTGCTGCCCATCAACCGGATTTACACCTCCGAGGAGCAGAGGGCAGGAGGGACGGCGGGTTTCTCCATCCTGCCACCAGCACACAGCCAGGCTGCCGGGAACCATCAGCTGGGCTGGGGAGGCTGCACTTGGGGCTGGAGGGTGGCAGGGAGGATTTTGTAAACACTTGCCATGAAACGCTGTGGTTTCTGTGAAACTCGCAGCAGAGATCTGCTCGCTTCCAGGCATGTCTGTTCAGGAGATCGATGCACACCGACCTCACCGCTCAGGAGCCTTTTTGATCAGTGAGCTCAGCTCTGGCTGTTTCCTATCAGCTACTTAACTCTTTCCCTGGCAGCAGGGGCACTGCTGGAGCTATGGGCAGCAAAGACAGAGTCGGGAGTGCTGGGGGGTGTGCGGTGTCCAGACTGGGTCCCTGCTGTGCCGCAGCTGGACCGGCCCTGCCAGGCCAATGCAAACCTTCAGGAGCATCCTTGTCCCTTGCTCCTGGTGGTACCCAGCTCTTCTTGGGGACCTTCATGTACCCCAAAGGCAAGCTGACAGGCAGCACCACCCACCCCCTTTCTCTCCAGCCATCATAGGGTGGCTGTGCCAGGGGTGTCCGGGACACACACACACAGACGGACAACGGGACAACGACGGATGGGAGACAGGACGGGGACTCCAGCCTCCCCTCCCGTGCAGGGCAGGGATGCAGCAGAGCTGCGCTGCTGAGCACAAATCCTGTTAAACGCTCCACAGCGCTGAGCAGCGGCTCCGAGCCCTGAGCCTCCCAAAGGATGTAAGGCTGCTTATCACACCCTAAGCTCTTCATGCAGATGAGCACTTGAGGCCATCAAAGAGGTCTTAAAAGCTTAAGGCAGGTAAATGTTTAAACTGCTCTAAGCCCTCAGTGTCACAGGCGGCCAGAGGGAAGCCCCCAGTGAGAAGCCATCCGGGAAGAGCCGCCCTCCAGGGCCATCAGGCCCCTACATCCTCAGCCACCCCGGGGCTGTTTGTCCCCCTCCCCAGTCCATCCCTCCATCCTCACCAGACCACAGCAAGGGGTCAGGCCGCACATCCCTCCCAGCACCTTGTTATTTTCTGTCTAGACACTGGTGGATTTGACATGCAGCCCTCCAAACCCCAGCCGCGGCTTCTGCTCCCTCTCATCAGGAGAGCAATAAAACAAATGTGTTTTTTTTTTGTGGGCAGTTACACACTTAATTTAAGCTCTACCCACTGAAAAGCCTGAATGAAATTGCACAGAGAGCAGTTGGTGCCCCAGGAGTGTTTTCATAAATAAATCTGGATGTTTCAGTGGGATCTTTAATACACACTAAATAGGAGTCTGTCACAAACATGTCCTCTTGCTGAGAGACAGCAGAATATATCTCATGCACAACAGCAGATCAGTCCACACAGGTCTTCCTCAAGCGGTTTCTCAGTGTCACTAATGACTTGTCCCTTCTGGTTGCAGGGAAGCGTTATTCACAGTAACGGGATACCGCAAACTACTTCACTTGCTTCCAAGATGCTGAAGCTGCCCTTAAGCTTAATACAGCAAGTTACTGCAGGTACCTACTCTTCTTTTCTCTGAGGTACCATGAGAAAAGCCTTGCTGCCTGTCTCCCTCCCAGGTCTTGTGTTCCTACACATTTATTTTTGATGTGGGAACAAACCGAGCTCTCCAGTTCAGGCCACGCATCAGCCCAAGAGAGGATCCTGGGTGGGGGCCGCTCACCAGCTGAGCTTTGGCCCCACACCCAGTGTCGTTTTCCCTCCCCAGACTCTGTAAACTCAGTGAGTGCCACCAGCACAGCGTTTCCAAATGTCCTCCCGTGGGGCAGGAACACCATTTTCCTTCCCAGAGCTGCCCACCTTGGAGCAGGGCTTGCTCTCAGACTCCCTCTTTAGTTTTAGGAATATTTATTTCTACAGCATCAACCTCCAGTCTGCTATTTAACTTTGCTGGGATAACACACCACCTGAAGCACACAGGCATTGCAAAGTCAAAGCAAAGCAACTTAACGTTTTATTTTGACACAAGAAACATCACATCCAACCAAGCGATTCAACACCCCCACACCCCCTTTTCAGCACACTCCTCAGCCCAAGCGACCTTCCCACCGCAGCATCCCACCCAGTGCAGGGCACTGCTGCTGATCCCACAGCCATTCAGCTCCCAGGCTAAGATGACCCCATAAAAAACCTCTTACAAGCTTCTCAGCTTTTGCAAGGAGACGACACAGCCACCGGTTGTGACCTGTGCTACCCGTAACACACTGCTCCCTCTGAAGTTCAGCCCGGAAAGTGCCCCGGCAGCCAGTTCCCCAGCCCCGCACCGTGGGAGTGAGGGATGGCCGGCGTGTGATGATCACTACTGTCAGCCCTGCGACAGGCATGAGAATCTACTGTTGGGTCTTGCACAGGTTTTATCTCAATGCAGAGCCATAAAGTGCAAAAGGCAGCCAAGCACTTTGATGTGGAACAGCACAGAGTTCCCAGCGTTCAGGCAGCCACCTCAGACTCCCCAGGTCACCAGAGGACATTTGCTTCCTCCAGCTAAGGGCCCAGACCTCTGAGAAAACCCTGCTCCAGCCCCAGAAGCCCAACATGGGTGAAAATATATTTGGCAAGAGGGAAGGATTTCCATATGAAAGAAGAAATCGACTTGGGAAGAAACAGAGAAACTGCAGTATGATGCTAACATGAAAAGCACACTCATGAATATAGACTTGGTAGGAAAGCTTGCAAACACCCATTTCCACACTTTGCAAATGCAGATTTATTTTGCATGCAGGACGAACGCTTGCATGTCGCAGCTCGGTGCTGCGCTGCCAGAGGGGCTCAGGGCCCCCCCAGCAGAAGCCCGAGGCAGCACGCTCAGGATGCTCCCGTGCTGCCGCCACGAGGCTCGGACCCTGCGGATGGGGACACGCCTGCAGGTCTCATCCAGAAAAGCACTGCTTCCCGTGACTTCCACTGCTGGAACAGGAGCGAGGGGTCTGCAGCATGCTGCTCGCAACACCACCGACTCTTCCTTTTCCCATGTGTGCAGCCCTGCTCCCTAACTCAGTCGGGGTGAGAGACCCTGGGACCCCAGCACAGCAAATACCAGGAGATACAGGTCCCTAAGGCTGATTACCTTTTGTGTTGAAAGATTCTCACAAGCATTTCACAGTTTCTTTGAACAAAATTCAAGCTTAGACCAGCAAATTGAATCCTTTACCATGGTGCTAAATTTCATACAAATTTCTAAACCTAAAAATAGCAATTGATTATGATGCTATTTAAATAATAACCATGCAATTACATCATGAGAGACAGGAAAATAGCAAGAGAATTTAAAAAAAAACCAGGCTTACTCAGCTTTTAATGTAGCACAAGTGTTCACTCAGGCATCCTTGGAATGACAATTTTGAATTAAGGTTGATGATAGCCTGAAATAATAACCTCCATACTGTCTACAAGGCTTTTATTCTATTAACTCCTGCATCCTGAGCAGGATGATAAATTCACTCAGTAGCGGTCAATTAGCACTTTTCTTACAGCTTGTATTTTCTGCAGATACCATCTCTGCAATCCAGCCTGTGCTGGTGCCCAGAGCACTTGCAAAAAGCCTTTCTATTCAACTGGCTTTTAATGACTGAGAAGCTTTGCTGCTGGGGAAGTTTTGGTCCCTGGGATGAAAATAAATGGGACATGTCTTTGTCTCGCTGCTCCGTGCTTTGCCATTTCTTTTTTGTACAGAAATATCCCTGGGGTCCCCAGGACATGGACCAGCACATTTGTAATCCCAGCCCTCTGGTCTCTGCAACCTGGTTCAGCTTCATTTATCCTTTCTAGGTTCAGACCCCCTCACGTTTTTTAGTCATATCTTGGCCCCCTGAACTGTGGAATTTATATTCCACACCTGGTCTGTCACCAGGTTTGTGCCAGAATCACCACAAGGGTGATGAGGACACGTGCTGACAAGCAGGCACCATGACACCTTGCTTCATTGCACAGCCACCAGCATCCTGAGGACCCTCCTCTGTCTGGGACCCTTGGAAGCTACCGGGGGGGGGAAGAGAAAATGACTCACTGTCTTGACCTACAATGAAATAAGAATTACTTAGCAGAGGACCAGCTGCCCCTGGTCACAGCAAGGGGCTATCCTGCCCAGGATCCCAACTCACCCAGCATCCCAGTTCCAGCTGTGGCACACAGCAGACTCCCAAGGAAGGGTGCAAGAAGAGGGTAAATTTAATGGTATGTCCTAGGATTTGCCACTAGTCGTCAAGACTTTGTGGCCCTGGTACTTTGAGCCAGAGGTGATATCTTGTCTTCATACCCTTCAGCGGACAGCAGTGTCCTACCGCCACCTCTGGCATCCAGCCCTGGTGAGGGACACCAACCAGCTCCTTTTGCCCGCAAAGTGTCTTTTACAAATGGGAAAGCATCCCCAGGAATGCAGTCCCCATGTCAGCAAGTGACACCACAGTAAGCACCAAGAGGCTGAGGAAGGCAGGCAGACATGGTTTTGGACAAGCTCTGGATGGGAACTCCTCGTACCCAGCACAGGCCACAGCAGTACATCTACTCCCAGGATGCTTCTCCAACTCCACATGCTCATTTAGGAAATTATCTGGTTAGGGAAAACAAGCACAAGTCTCATCGACAGCTCATCTCCGCCAAGCAGAGCCATTCTCCCCCAAAAGAGGTGCAAAGGAAGACATGTGGGACGACACCATGTGGGGACTGAGAATTCCCTTAACAGCAGTGTCTTGCAAGACCAGGGCCACAGGAAATAATAGGTGAGAAGAAACAGAAAAAACACTGTCCTCTGTGCCTGTGGCTTGCAACGGAGAGAAGGACCAGGGGCAGACTGGTCCCTGGCACTGCTGGGACAGCACAGAGATGACTGTAACAAAGCATCACCTAAATACAGTGTCTTGTCTATGGATAAGAAAGACAAGAAAGAGCTTTTCTGATTTATACTCAGGACACATGTACAATAATCAATTCAGTAAATAAAATGAAACGCCAGCTGGGAAGGCCTCAGGCTCCTAGGGAAGCTTCCCCTTAGGAAGAACTAATTCTTCAACAATGCAACATTTAAAGTGTCCTAAATTCCTTTAACTGGACTCATAGCTGGAAAATGCAATGGTGGCTACCACCTCTGTGGCAACAAAGGGGAAAATTTAACTCCTGATTCCCCTGGCCCCTTCCTCTGCCTGGTATTTTTCCATGGCCTGGTTACCCTTTGGACACATCCCAAGTTCCTTCCTGCGGTGGTCTCTGAAATTCATTTAAATCAGGAAATTACCCTGCCTGTTTTTCTCCATAGACTACATGTGTCCAGGCTGACAAATCACAGCAGGACTGGATGTCAACCATGATTTAACTCTTCACATCCAGGGCCAGACCCTCTAGAAGGACACCTGGCCTCTCAGCTTCATGGCACAAAGCACCTTGAGTCTGGCAGCTCCAGGCAAGTGTGCCAAGTCCACAGTCTCTAGGAGAGGCTTGTTTCAGTTACCCCTTGCTGGATCCTCTCTGACTCCCCTTGGTCATCCTTGCACAGCAGATCAGGACTGCTCACAGCACTTGGGACATGGGTGCACCATAGCTTTATGCAGGTATATGCTCTACTGCATGGTGGCAGCTGATGCAGGAAGCAGCATGTGGACATCATCACCATGCAGGGTGCTGCAGATAGTCCCAAGACATACGGCAGCAAGATCAAAAGCACTGCTGTCGCAGGCTGGAACAGGGCAGGACATCTGTCAGCACAAGGGAAGGGGCTTCAAGGAGCAGAACCACAGGGCTGTGCAGAGAGCAAGGCTGTTTCCCAAGGAGACCAGATGGATTGCAGTTGTTGCTACAGGACAGGACATAGCAGGGGTTGTGCTGCAGCCAACAAGCTTGTGGGGGCTGAACAGATCTCATCTCTCCAAGGTACAGCTGAGCCACAAGTGCCTTCGGTAATTAACTTCAGCTTCTTACAGCTACATCTGCCTTTCTGGTGCATCAGCTCCAGGGGGAGGACCAGTGACTCTGAGTCCGGAGCACTCCTGGCACAGATGCATCCCCAGCGACTAAGCAGATGTGCCACACGAGCTCTTGCTGTGAGCACTGGCAGCTGTGGAGGCCATGCCTGCTTAACAGTAGAAGGATGGTCACTTTTGCTTTTTAAAAGACTCCCCTGGTCCCCACATAGGAACAGATCACACCTATGGTGGGGCATTGCAGCCATGGCAGATAGCCAGGTACAGATTTGGGGTTGAGTGTAGCCTTTAAACTCACATTGTGAATAATTTGGAGAGACCCTGGGTCCTTCTGTGATGATTCACTTGGCAAGCTCCTATTCGTGGGACACCTTCTGACCTAGAAGTGTATCTCAAGCAGATCAAGTGCCCAGTGCCCACTCCTACCACCAGCAAACCATCTGTATTGGTGCCACCCATCCTGCCTGGCAGGGTTTTCTGCCAAGGACCAGGGTCTGGAGGAGGGAGCTTAAACAGCAGGGCTAGACCACGGCTAACGCCAGCTAAAGTTCCCATATCCTCCAGCTCTAATGGCCAAACAGACCCTGCTGCTAGAAGACAAGAAGAGTTGGAAAAGATGATTAATAGAGGCTTGGAAACAAAGCTGGCTTGATTTCTTTTGAAATAGAGAGCAGTTCCTCAGACAGCAGCTGGCAAGAGCCTGCACAGCTTCCAGTGGGAAGGAAGATAAGCGTTTGCCTGGACACAGTCCAACCCAGCGTGAAGGGAGACGCATTAAGGAAGCGAGATGTTCACAAACAAACCCAGGGCTCTCAGTCCCAAGGCGCTGAGATGGGCTTGTAGGACCCCAGCTTGGGCAGGAGCCACCTTGGGGTACACTGCCCCTTGCCTTTACACCCAGAGACAGCATCAGGCAGGGTGGCATGGTCACAGGCACCTGCAGGACAGCCACGTCCCCACTCCTGCATGCGGGAGAGTGGCGATCAGGCAGGAGATGGACCCTTCCAGCAAAGCCAGCGGGGCCAGGAGATGCAGGGAGCTGGTTTACAGCTGCTGGCAGAAGCTCCAGGAGCTGTGACAGGAGCTGGCCAGGATGGAGAGCAGAACTGCTCGTTGTTACAAAGTCTACATTGCACTGGCCCTATAAATCAAACGGGGAGATGTAGTAAACTCATCACGGTGGGATTAAATGGATTTCTCACCGGTGTTATGCCAATGCCATCAAGCATTGCTTCATCTCACTCTCATTTCCAGGGGCTTTAAAAAGCTTCTTCCCTGCACTCTTTGTGTCGTGGGTAAACAAAGCACCAGCTCCTGGCCAGAGGGATGGGGAAGGAGGTACTGAGCATCCCTGCTGCACACCACCTTCTGTGAAACGGGAAAGAGATGAGGGTGACCTACCCCAAACCAGTGTGGGAGGGGGGCTCCAGTCCCCCTCACCCAGCAGGACTGCAGAAGACCTGGTGGCCTCCACTGGACTGCTCCAGTTCACGGCTGTGGCAGGTAGTCCGGCCACAAACCACACAAGCTAAGGGAATGATTCTTTTAATTAGAAACAAGCCCCATCTATTAAATAGGCTGCTACACTTAAAGGGCTGTTTGTAAAGAAAATGTTTTATTTCCAGGGAGATGGCTCA
Organism: Aramus guarauna; assembly: GCA_013400195.1. NCBI lineage: Eukaryota > Metazoa > Chordata > Aves > Gruiformes > Aramidae > Aramus > Aramus guarauna. Next base: position 127,982 of record VXBL01002122.1, on the reverse strand, counting down.
CTTATGACGGCTGTAAAACCCCATTAATGAGAGGATAAGAGCTCTAGAGCTCTTACAAAATCCACTGGCTCATTTCTTGCCTTTAGTGTTGCTCACAATTCAATTTGCACTCAGGATCATTTGTTTAGCAGACATTAGTACAGCAAAGGCAAGGAAGCTGCATCCAGCACTCCTTCTCTCCCAAGGGATGACCTCATGCTCCCAAAACCCCGTCTGCATGACCCACAGGGTGCAGCTGCAACCCCCCTGGCAGGATGGGGCCAGCCCACAGCCTCTCCCCACCACAAGAACTGGTGCACAGGGTCACAGCCGCTGCTTGCTGGGCTCACGCCTGCCACGGGTCACACCAGGCAGCGGTCCCTCTGCAGCCCATCCCCACCCAGGGGTGCTTGTAAGTGCCTGGGGCAACTCTGCAGAGTCCCAGCATCATCTTTTGGGCTTTACCCCCCATCCCCACGGTGCTCGGAGCACCTTGCAATACACGGCCCATGAGGGCTGGCCCCTGCTCTGCAGCTCCTCTCTTGTACGGGGCAGCAGCCGGGACTATGGCTATGACAGCGCTGGGGGTGGGGAGAGTGGGGCAGTGTCCCATCCCAACCCTAGCCCCTTTCACACAAGGACAATAAAAAACCCCCATATTCCCATAGGAACTCCACTCAATTTTGCACGCTGAATGGGGAGGCAATTAAAGCAGACGGCCTCTCCTGGAGCTGATTCTGTATGGTGTAATTAAACTCTACCAACAGCTCCACACACCCATCCTTAACAAGGAGGCAGGAAAACCCGGCTGTAAGAACTCCAGCACGAAGTTACACCGGGGCAGAGACTGCGACCCAAGTGAGAAGGAAACGTCTGGTGCAGAAGAGCTGCTGACGCCGCCAGTCCGGGGCACCTCCTGTCATCAACGCCTTCACGACGCCGAGATACGAGTGCAGCCCGTGTTGACTGTTGCACAGAATTGCCGTGCGCTGTCTCCATTTATTTGATTTGTATCGCCTGAAGGAAAATGCTTTTGGTGTCTTCGTGCACTCTAAGCATTTGGCTTCAAAATAAAAGCTCTGGGGACCTGTCATCACATGCTTCCCTTCCCAGAAAGGGCAAGATCCAGTCTTTTTGAGCTGAATTGCAGAAAAGTGTTCAAGCCCTCTGCTGCTGCTTCGCCTTGCTCAGAGATGACCTTGCAAAGGTTGTTTTTGAAAGCAGCTGTCTCCTCCTGCTGCAGTGGTACGTTAGATCTGTCATGTCCTGACTTCCCTGCTTTACCTGGAGGACTTTGATAGCCTTTGGAGGAGTCGGAAAAGTAGCAACATGGCTCAGCCTCTTCCATCCTGAAAAAATGCTCCCGGGACTCGATCTGACATACCCACACGCACGAGTGCCTCAACCTCTTCCACCGGCACGACGCGAGTGCTCACACGCACGGCGCAGCCCTGTGCGCCTCTGCAGACAGGAACAAATTGTGTCTGCTGGGGGTCCAGGTCATTCCCCTCGGTGTCCGGTGAGCTCCGGCAGGATTTCCGCCACGGGGAAATGGGGCCATGGGGGAGGTACCCATGGTGTGAACACACCGTGCTCAGCCCCGCTCCTCCAGCCCCACGCACATACGCGCAACCCAGCCCGCAGCTCCCAGGGACAGTGACATGGATGCGAATGGCCTGGGTGAGCCCAACCGAAAAGCAGAGTTGCTGGGAAAGAGCTTGCCTCTGCTCTTGGGAATAAGGAGTGGAAATCCAGCTCGCCAGTTTCCCCACTCTGCAGGTACTGGTTTCTTTCTCCTCTCAGATACCTCCCTTGTGTAATGCACTTTCTGTGGTCCGTAACCCAGACACCCATCCCAAAACACATTGTGGGGGACGTCACTGTCTGCAGGGCCACCAGCAGCCGCAGCGTGCCCCGGGCTCCGCTTGCTTCCAGACACCTTCACCCAGCTACCTGGCCCCGCTACAGCCGGGCACCCACCCCCAGGAGCACGACCTCCCTCCCGGCACGCTGCAGGGGCCAGCGCCAGCCAGGGAGATCGTTCCTTCCTCTTAGAGGGAGAAATGGAATATTTGAATTATTGACTTTGCAATTGACTCCAGTCCCTCGGATCAAGACAGAACAGCAAATCCAAAAAGTGTTTCCCTAATTCTGCATTACTCCAAAGCACTGTTTTGCTCTAAAATATTTAGCTTGCTCTGACAACACTGTTAGTGTTGTACCAGATCTCGCTCCTCCTGTCTCTCACTTTCTCTTTGCCTCTCCTCCCTCCCCCTCCTGTTTTTCCCATCTGCGCTTGGAACAGAGGAAGCGGAGATGAAACGCAGGCTGCTGACTCTTTCTGCAGGCTCGGAATCGCCCAAACCAGTCGACTCACTTCAGTCTCTGCATTTCTTTGCCCACTGATGACAAGCTCTGCAAAGATCATGATGTATTTACTCTTCTCCCAGTGCAGTGAGGAATATGAAACATGAGCGCTCAGAGTGTCGTTACAGACACTGCGCAGAGAGGCTCTGCAAACGCGATGGTCGGAGGATCCAGGGCCCTGGTTAAACAATTTACTGAGGGCTGCCAAGGGGCTGTGCAAGCATCAGGCAAGGCAGCCTGCTGCTAGCCACAGAAATTACCTGCTTGTTCCCTTTGTTAGGTGTCCCCCTCCCACTGCCTCTGAAAGGAAAAAAAATGGGTCTTGAAAGGTCCCACCGATTCCGCAGTGAACGGTGGCATTAAGGATGCAGAGGGAGGTGACCTCGCCAGATTACGGTTCATTCAGCAGCAGCCCCTGGGTGCTGCTCGCCCGGAGAGCGGAGCCATCTCTGGCAGCTCCCTGCCCTACTTCTCTTTCAGAAATGCATAATTGTGACATTGCATTACATAATTTATCATGTTACATCAAGATTGGGGCCATCCTTGTGCAGTTTATTCCTCTGGGTGTTCGAGCTGCCAGGGAGGAGAGACAAGAAGTGTTTGCAAGGGGTTTTCTCCATTGGAGGACTGATTTTGGGAGGCCCCATGCTGCAGCCCCACAAACAGCCACTACTTTAGAAAAAGCTTTTAGAGTTGAGAACAGTCTGAGAGATCCTATCCCACAGCACGCAAGCAAAACGAGTTGCGCAGAGACCAAGGTCTAGGTTCAGAGCAGACCTTGGTCTGGCACAGGGGTGCAGAGATGGCATCCCCGGCCTGCACCACGCACGTGCCACAGCTCGCCCAGCTCCCTGGCACACTGCTCTAACCACAGGGCACTGGAAGAGACCCCAGTGCTGAAAGGAAGACTTCCCCAAACCGCCTGCTGCTTTGCTGCTGCTCCTTTACATGCTGACCAAGGGGTAAAACCCTCCCCGCTGCTGCCTGTCCCACCTGCGGTGCCCGCAGGACGGGCTGTGGAGCCAAGCAAGCCAGCCCGCGCTGGACCGGCAGCCTCCCGGAGGAAGTTACGCACTCACAGCCAGAAAACATCTGCGTGGAACAGCAGGAATTACGGTGCAAGGACTCATTTCCCAGAAGGTGCTAACACAAGCAGGGGCTCCAGGTGCCAGCACTCCCCCCGGTGCCTCCGCACCTCCCACGGGACAAGCTGCACGTGTGCTGCGCTTCCGCCTCCTCCACCGGCCGGGAGGACGGGGCTCAGCCTGTCCCGGGACACGCGCTGCCTGGCCCTGGCTCAGCCCCTGCCTGGAGCCCTGCCCTGCTCTCCCAGTACAGGCAGCACAGTCCCAGCTGCAGCTCCCTGTCCTTGGCACGCAGGATTTCACTGGAATACAATAACTCGCTCATCCTGCGAGCCCCCGCTCTCATCCCGCCAGCGGCAGGACGGCCGGCTCCAGCCTGCATCCTCCTCCATGCCGGGGCGGCAGGCGTCTCATCTCTCCCCCAGCTCGCCGGGGTGATGACTTCTGCAGGCACAGCAGGACTTCCCGCATCAACCCACTCATCTGTTTAACCTGGAACGAGTCTATCAGCCTGGGAATGACGACACTGTCCCAGCCCTGCAGCCTCCAGCCTTCACCCAAGCAAAGCGTGTCCCACTACAGCACCTGCCTATGAGGGAGGGGAGACCCAGCCGTTTTGGGGCAGGGCAGAGGGACGGTGCTGTGGACAGTCATTGCTAACGCCATTTCTCCTAACACCACAGCAGCGGCCCTGTGCGTGCTCACCACTGGCGAGCCCCGGCACAGCCTTGTAAGCACTGCCTGCCCCCAGACCTCCTCAGGAGACAGGGATGCTCAGCAAGGCACCGCCAGGAACCGACAGCAGACAGCAAACAGTCCTTGCTGTCCCTGGAGGGACCTTGCTTCTCCCATTAATATTTTTATTTGATTGCCACTGATATTTGCTGTGTTGGAGCCTGTGTGATGGAGGAGCTGATGCAGCGTGGTACCCAGGAGCTGCAGGAAGCTGCAAACCCAGCGCTCGGCAGAGCCTGGGGCCTCAACTCTGAGAGGGACGGGGCGAGGAATGCCCTAGTGCCACCGATGCCCCCTCCCCAACCAAACGGCCAAGGCACCAAGGGAGTGTCCAAACACAGCTAAACTCCTTATAGTCTCTGCCAGCATGGTTCTTGAGAGCGATTTGCAAAACAGAGCTGTTGTCTTTTTTTTTTTTTTTTTTTTTGGAGAAGACTACAGTCCTGCCTGACAAGCTGGGCTGCTGCCTTGCAATCCAGTTTCCTTGAGGTGTTTGATGCCACCTGACATTCTGAGCAGAAACATCGCGTGCAAACAGATGCTCTGACCAAGTTGGAAGAGCAAGAGAGAATTATAGATGCCATTTGGCTGTTACGAACAGCTCCTAGGGGATCAGCTCCTGGTGTTGCATAATTTAATACTTTAACCAATTAACTAAATGACTAGAAAAATCTTTCCTGGTAAGACAAGCAGATGACACAGGCTGATGGTGCCATAAACAGCAAGGAGCACATGCTGCTAGTGCCAGTGATCTGACTCACCCAGGGAACAGCTACAGCCCCGAATACACCTAGAAACCATGAACACAAGGTCAGGCTGGAACCTGAGGGCACAGGTGCTACAGAGGATGAGAGACTCCATACAGGGAAGCAATGGCTGAGGACACAACCTAGGGACCACAGCTGATGAAAGCAACCAGGCTGCCCTGCAATGGTGAGACCATCCATAAATCACTGTCCTGTGCTGGACACAGCACCCAGAGAAAAACAAAACACATGTTGGAAAGGACCTCTGGAGGTCTCTGGTCCAACCTTCTGCTCTCATCAGGACTGTTGCAAACACTGGAGAAAGACATTTGATTTTTGGAGACCTCCAAGAACAGAGACCCCTACAGCCACTTCTCTAGTGGCTTGGTCCAACCCCACACCAGCCTCCTGGCACAAAAAGAAGAGCAAAAGCTGCTTGACCAGCAAAACAAGCCTTCCAAGGGAATGGTATGAAGGGCAAGGCATTGCAGGCACAGCTGGTGGACACAAACACGTGGGAAAGGGAACTGAGCCCTCCATCACTGTAAGGGGAGACCAAACAGCACCTCAGGGCTAAAACGTGACACTCGTCAAAAGCCACTTGAAAATCACTAGCAGTTTTTCTACAGTGAGATAGAACAAACACTGACCGGCTTACCGGGAGCTGGGGGAACCAACTGGCCACTGCAGGTCTTGGGCACGCAGAGACCAAGCCTTCCTCCATGAGCAGGGGAGGGCCAGTTCCTGCCTGCACCGCCTAAATAGCCTGACCAGGACCAGCTGGAGTGCACAAAGGCAGCGGATGGCTGATAAAAAAAGCAAGCGAGGGCAATGCACAGGTGCGTTGTGCTAGGGGATTGGGTTGGGTGCCAGGAGAGATGTCAATGTTACTCAGCTGTCAGAGCCCTCCCAAGGTAGCTGCTGACGTGCAGCTGTGACAAGTCCCTGTACCACCTAATTCAGCCTTCCATCATACCCCTGTTCGCCTTTTTGTCCTGCTCGCACCTACAGGCTTTTGTCATTGCACTTCCTCGCATGTGCGGGGCAGTGGCTGGGGAGCAGCGCCCTGTGCTCTGGGATGCTGCCCTTCCCGTGGGCATCTTCCCATTTCCTTCCCCCATCTTACGATTGAGTCAGTCCCCGTGCAAGCCCAGCGTGATGACAGCGAACCCGGCACATGAGCTCTTGCACAGGGCCTGCAGCCCTGAGGGAAGTGCCTCGGGGCTGGGACGGGTGGCAAATCTTTTGGGGGCGTGGGGGAGGAGGCTGGGAAACGAGTGATGCTGGGTGCACAGCCTGGGGGCTGCCAAGCAGTTTGGTCTGCACTCTGTGGATGGGCAGCTCGTGGGTCACACCAGGCTCTGCTTCTGCATGAGGCTCTGCTTGGGGAGGTGGAAAGAGGCGTTTGGGGCGCAGAGCAACCTGGGCATTTGCTGGGGTGAAGGTGGCCAAGGCAGGAGCGAAGGGCTGGAGCAGGGTGGCAGCTGGGGGTACTGCTGTTTAGCCTGGCTGGAGAGCTCGCCATTCCCCAACCACCAAAAATAGCCACCACACAGCTCTTTGGTGATCCAGAGGCAGAAATATGTCCCAGCCACGCGGTGGCCTTCTTCAAAGAGTGTACAATTAAAAAGCAAGTTTGCAACTTGATAATTTGTAGAGAAGAAATTAATTGCTACCTGTATCTCGCCTCTGTTTGCCTGCTGTGATGACTGGGGTACACGCAGGTTCAGAAGCTCCCAGGGAAGGGTAATTACAGGGAGAAGGAACTGCAGGAGCCCAGCATGGTGATGAGAGATGCCGCTCGCCCTACAGCCTTGGCCATGGCCATGCATGTGGGGCATCGGGCACACCGCAGTTAGAGAGATTCAGGTTACAGCGCCCGGTCCCTGCAGTGGAGGTGGGACCCTTCCTAGATGCCGAATGCGGGAGAGATCCCCCCTCCACCACAGCCCCTGTCAGGGAACTGCCAGCCTGCTCTGGCGATGCTCTCTTTTGGGGCAGGAGGGAGCTGGAACAGGTCCCAGCTTGAGACCACGCTGAAGTCTCTGCTCATCAGGCTGCCATGACACACCTTTGAAAGCAGATTTTGTAATTTTTTGTTGCTACTGGAACCAAAACATGGTTTTTGTGCAAAGTCCTAGCAACCCAGCAGCCAGGAGCTGCTCCACCCCCCCACCCTCCCCATGGGACCGCTCCTTTGCAGCATCGTGTCGCAGGGTGCCCACGTTCCCACTCCCAGAGGAGCCCCCTCCCGTGCTTTGCATGCGGACCGGATTTTGGGTGTTGGCTCCTGCGCTTTTAAGCCCATGTGGGGGTTGCACGAAAGGCTTATCTGCCTCCCCTGGGGATGAAAGGCAGCCATCACACCCTCCCAGCAGGAACCTGCCCAACCTCACTCCTCCACCTCTGCTCCGCTGGGCGCTGCCTTGGTGCGATGGCTGGAGAGCCCAAGGGGAGCGGTGCCCGCAGGTCGGTGCCCACGCAGAGGGGACGGGGAGCAGGACAGCACCGCCGGTCCGCAGCCCAGCAGAGCGGCTGGTGGGCTGGAAAGCTCCATGCTGTGAAATCTGGAAACGATCGGCCAGGAACAAGGGGTGCAAATGGAAACCCCAGAGCGGTGGCCGAGAGCTGCCCCAGCACACGTCGGCTGGCTCCCCAAAGCTGCGCCCGGGAGAAGGGGCAGGTCCACATCACAAGCTTCGCAAGAGGCGATGGCAGCTGCAAAAATAAAGACTAGAATAAAAAGCATAAGTTTGTGACAAATTGCATGTACATCAGGAGCCCACAGGACTGATGAAGGAAGCAGCGAGCACAAGCAGAAATCTCTGCCTGGCCCAAAAAGGCAGAAGGTGACAAATCATGTATGCGCAGCCCAGAAAAGGAGAGGTATTTGATAAATATTTCTGTTCAGCATTTGGGAGGCAAAAGCCCAACAGTCCAGCACATTGTAAAATACAATAGTTATAAAACACTTTCCATCCTATGAGGGCTTCAGGAAGATGTTAAACAATAGCTACTGAGGTTACATTTTTAAATCAGCAGGTCTGACACATCGGCGAGTGTAAAGGAGCCGGGTACGGAGCCATCTAATTAGCGCCCGCCGGTCCCTGGGACTTCCCCCGGGGTCCCAGAGCTGGCGCCCTGCCCGCACCTCCGTGCAGTAAACAGGATGTCCCGGGCTGACATCAGTCCTGTGCCGAGGGGTGAAACGGTCACAACCGGGTTTGATCGATAAAGGTTTGAAGTGGGGAAATATCATTAGTGTCAATTAGCACCATTTTATGGAAAAGAGATCTTGGCATATCTATGTTCTGGAGATTGCCCCCCCTCCCCCAATCAGTCAAACTTGTGACGGTGCTGATGTAAGAAGCTTGCGTAAGGCGTTTGGCAATCCCGGCTGCTTGGAGCAGGCGCGCGGAGTCGGTGCGTTGAAATCCAGACGCTCCAGAGGTCCCAGAGCCTTGCTGCAAACACAGCACCGCAGCTCGGCCAGGGTGTTTCCAGGGGCCTCCGGCGGGGATTAATTCTCAGCCCGCCGTTAATTAACACCTTCCTGGTCTCTCAGCGAGGGCAGGAGATGCCCAGGCTCTGGCGAAGCGATCCCGGCACAGACGTAGCCCCGGGAGCAGGCTGTGCCACTAGCACAGCACCCAACACCCGGCTGAGGGGAGGCTGTACCCAGGGAGGCTGGGGACTCCCCCCCCACCCCAAAAGATGCCTCCTTGAGGGACGCCTCTCAGCACAGCCACCCAGGAGGGGGTTGCAGCCCCCCCGCAGAGCCGTGCCCAGCGCCGGGGGGGTCAGCATCTCAGGAGGAGGCAGGGAAGCTGGATAAAGCCCAAAGAGGAAGCTGGGGACCGGTGGAGGGATGGGAAGATAGACTTTTCCTGGGGAGAAATTCCCAGGACATCATCCGCACGGGCAAGAAAAGGAGGTTAAAGGGCTAACTTGATCCCAGCTCATTAAAGCTCTTTCTGATGTGATTAAATCTTTGGCAGTGCCTCTGTTTGGCAGACAAGGATGAAAGAAGGCTGTGGCTGGAAGTAAGGCCTGGATTTCAATAGGTGAGGGTAGCTGGCCCCTGACATGCTCTGCCAAAGCCTGCGGTGAGTTCCCCACCCCTGGCAATGCCGTAACCGCGGTTTGGGTAGGCTCAGCCTGCATGCCCCCGACCTGGCTGTCCCGCCAACTTGTCTCTGAAGCTGCACAAGGTCCCTCTGCACGAAACAGGTCTTCACCAGAAACGTGCCATGGAGAAATCCGGAGTGGGTCCGTATGCACCTCAGGGGGAGGCTGTGGTGCCTGAGCAGCCCAGCCCTCAGGGGATGTCCCGCTTGGCCACGCTCAGGCACTGCAGCTTGGACGGGAGCTCTGGCCTGGCGTTTTCCTGCTGGGGACACAGATGCTTCCCGACGGATGGAGACACATCGCTTCCCCTCGCTAGGTGATGGAGGGCACACGGCTGGAGGGCAGGACCGCGGCCAGAGCGGGCACAGCTGTTCTCACCTGGGCACCCGGGGAAGGTCACAGCGCCCGACTTTGTGAAGCAACCAGATGCGCGCAGCGATGAGCTCCCGGGTGACGTGGTCCCCATCCCTGCCCTGCAGTGGTCCCCAGCATGACTGCCCTCATCGCTCTGAGTGCAGGTTAGGCTGGGAGGAACACGTTTCAGGTGGGGTAAGGAGTGTGACACAGCCCTGCAGCTCTGCCATGGACAAATCCGTGCTTACGGAGCAGCCTCACTCAGCAAGGTGCACCGGGGCCGCAGGCAGACGGAGAAGCTGTTGATGGGCTTTCATAAGTATTTGCATAAACCCAGCCTCGGGGAGGGATGGGGATTTGCAGCTGGCCTCTCCCTGCCTGGCTGAGCCCCGGCCTTCATCGTTTACCTGGAACAACAAATCATGGTCCGTGTGGGCTTGTCATTTGCCTGGTTTTGATGGACGCCTCTCCTAGGCAAATCCAGGTGAAGACACCTGCTTGCTCCTTTTTAGAAGACAGTTTGCTGCTGACAAGAAGCAATAAAGAAAACCTGGCTGATTAATATACTGTCTTGTTTGACACGCATGCTAGAAAGAGAGGAGTGGATAAAAAGGTGATGATAAGCAGCGTGATTAGAGACCCACGAGGAGAAATGAATGTGCACTTCACATTGGAGGCAGCAGAGCACAACACCTGAGCCATGATTAAAGATGGATCCTGCAATCTGTCCCTGTGTGGAGGCCACGGGCTTCTCTGTGATTCGGCGTGTAATTGGAGTAATTACTCAGAGCTCACCCTAAGGACCATGGTGGAACATCGTGTTGGGTTGTTTCTCTCTCCCGTGATGTGGCAGCTCCTTGTAAATCACGCTGAAGTACCTGGGTGTGATGCTGAAGGAGCTGGCTGCGGGCAAGGCAGCTCCGTGCCACCATCGTCATGCACCGGGGCCACAGCTGAGCAGGGCTGTGCTGGGCCCTGCACCCAGCCTGCGGGAATGGAGGGGAGTCCCTCAGCCCAGCGCACTTGTCAGCAGAGGTACTACCCAGAAATTAATTACCCAGCAATCGTTTAATTCATGCTCCTCTTTCCCCCTCAATCCTCCACATCAGCACCGCGTGGCAGGCTGGGCTGCCGTCACCCCTGCTCCGCGTTCAGAGCTGCACCTCATCCCTTCCAGCAGGCAGCTGCCCGTCCTGCTCCTTTCCCTCTGCTCCAGCCTCGGCACATCCCTCCCAAACAGCCCTCTGCCACCGGCCGCCTCCTCCTGCAGCCTGGAGGTGTGCCACGGCCGTGCGCTGCCGTCAGCGGCAAAGCAACCGTCAGTGGTGCGGTGATGCCCCCTCATTTTAAGGAAGGCGTAACGAACCTGCCACGGTGTGCTCCTTATGGCAAGCCCAGATGTTGGTCTGCGGGTGACCACCCCGGGGTTCCCAGCGGTGGTGAGAGCCCAGCCCAGCTCCATGGGCACCGCAAACCTGCAGCCTCTCCAGCCCGGCCGGTGGCCGGGTGCTCCCAGCTGGCAAACCTCCCCCTCAAACCAAGAGCAGCACTGACAGGCGTGAAGATGGGGGAGATCCTGGGGGCAGGAGGGTGCTGTGCATATTTTGAAACTCAAAGGGCAAAAGAGTTTGCGCTCCGTGAACACAGGGCGCAGACTGGCCCACAGCTCAGTTTTGGTGGCTCTTCTTCCCAATGGAGGAGCTCAGCAGTGCTGGAAATCGGGCCGTGACATTATGCAAGACCCGTGCACGGCTGCTTATCGCTTCTCAGAAGCCACGTAGCAATCCTGCTCCCCACGCCCCAGAGCGTAACCTGCCGAGAAGCACGTGTGCTGCAAACCACGAGGGCTTTCCTCCCCATGGCCGCTGCTCCAGGGGACTCGGGATATCGCCCTTGGGCAGGCAGGGATCCTGCTCTGCAAAGTGCCCACTTGGCCAGAGCTCGTGGTGCTTCCCAGCACCGGATCAAGCGCACGGTCTGTTTTCCTGTCTGCGGTGGTGCTCTGCCGGGAGGTGTTGATTAGCCTGGCTGGTTGCTAATTGCCAGGAAGCGCCTGGCGCAGAGGTGGGGGAAGGGGCAGGTCAGGGCAGCGTCTGTGCAGGATCCACTCGGTTAAGTGGGAGGGAGCTCCGGCCCTGCGTGGGGAGAAAGGGTCCCACCAGTGCCAGGGCTGGAAAAGCCCTGCTGCTGGCGGGTGGTTCCCTTTTAAACTCCATGGATTGACATTGGTTTTGAAGAAATGTGGCCAAACCCTTCAAAATTTCCATCTGTGTCTTACATCTGCATCTCACATGTAGAACAAAACCAAAGACAAGACCGCAGTATCCAAAAGTTCCTCCAAGGTGCGTTGAGACAGCAGGGCCACAACCACGTGGTGACCTGCTGCTTGCCCCTGTGTTTGACGGTGACTGGCACCTCCCTCCTCAGTTTTAAATATTTTTTTTTAGTCATTTTTTTTCCCAAATCGCCTGCAGCTCTGCCCTGGGGCTCAGCTTCCCCCCAGCAAAACGCCTGCGTGCACGTGCAAACACCCACGTTTCGGTTCTGCGACGCTGCCGCCCGTGTGCCGGCAAAAGCACCATCCCACCCGGTCGCTGCTTGTGCTTTAACCACTGGAGAGGATGACGTGAAGAATCTCTCCTACCCGCGTGCCCACACGCAAGCGCACACCCACGTGCACTCGCCCTCTCTCAGGCACTCGTTCCCCTTGGCCCAAGGTCCCGTAGCGCAGGCGAAAGGGACACCCTGCATTTTGGGCCAGGCGATGAATGAAGCCAGTCTATGAGAGACGGTGAGGGCGTTTCAAGCCTCTTTGCTTATGATGTCTAATAACGATAAGTCTCCTGAAAAGATGAAAGATGCCCTTTGGAAGCAAGAATAAGGCAGAAAGAAATGCCAGCCTTAAATTACTGTGAAAGCTGACACTACCTTTTAATATTTAATGTGAAAAAGCCCGTGTCCCGCCACATCTTGAAAGCAGCCTCTTGCATTATAAGCGTGACCGATAATGACTGGAGGTAATTCATGCCTCCTCCTGGCGGGTGCAAAAGCTGCCAGCAGATATTATCTTTCATGCTATCATTTTTCCCTCTGGAGGCGTAGGTTCGCAAGGTGTGAACATAAATCCATACGAAAAAAAAAGCCCCGTTGATGTTCTCCTGATGCGGAATATACTGTGGAGAATGGGAGCCCCAGCTATGGCACAGCCTGGGAGCAGGGAACGGCCTGTGCGTGGGGCTTTCACCTGAACAGGCAGAATAAAGCACCACATTTTGATTTATTTTGCGTTTTGATTTATAGCCAAAGACTCTTAGATCCTAGGCTCCCATGCAACATGCATAGGAAGTGTTTCTTTGGGGCTGAAATTGTTTGTTTGACTTAATACGACCGGCAGCAGGTTTTTAGCTTCCTCTCAAGCTCTCAAGGCTTTAAAGACAACAGTCTTGGGAGGTGCTTTTACCTAGCATCATTCTGAAGGAGGAAAAATAGCTGAGGCCTCCGGGATTAACTGCCCTTTCCGTGAGAAACATTTATCATTGTGCATACAGCTCTCCGCAATCTCTGTTTCTATCAAACGCCTGTGACCAGAGACCTTTGCCCTATCTGAAAGCATTTCTTCCCCATCAAGCACAGATCCTGCAACGCTTCCCCACACATACAAATTTCATCTTGCTACAAAATTCGTTTCCAGATCAACCGGGCAAGGAATTTTGCTGGTCCAAGTGTACTCCGTGGGGCACGACGTGCTGTTCCCTGAGGAACGGGGAGGACGCGGAGGCAGTGAGGGGTGATGGCTCCATCCTCCTCTGCAGAGCCCTGAGGAGCCCAGCTCCAGGAGAAAAAGCATGTATCTGCCCCAAAATCCCTGGGTTTTCTTGTGAAGGCAATATCAAGGCAGGTTTTGTAGCAGTGTGGGGCATGGCAGCTGGTGGCTCTGAGCCGGTGTGAAGGTTGTAGGAGACATTGAGATGAGCAGCAGACAAAAGTTACGTGCTTTGGATACAATACCTTAGTAGTTCTGTCATCTGGAAAATAAACTATTAGCAGTTTGCTTAAAAGCAGCATTTTCTCTGATTACTATTGATACTTCCAGCTGCAGAAATATCAGAATATTTCCAACAGCTGTTTGTTAATGGCAGTTTGAAAGAAGAAGAAACCATTGTCTGATTATTTCCAAGACAGTACTGAAACTGAATTAACAATATTTGAAAATATAAAAACTAAACTATGAGCAAATGGTTTGAACTTCAACAATATTTGCTGCTGATAATGGTAATGTTAAACTGGTGAGACGCTGTCCTAATGACACGCTGACGGAAAATGAGGAGGAATATTTGCTTCCAGCTAATTGCTGAGCCTGTATGCTGTGCACAAAGTGCATTCTAAATAAATTATCATTTGATCCTGAAGGTTGCGCAACACAACTTTTCAATTGCCTTTTCTCATCATCAAAAGAACTTTGGGATTACAGGGGAGATTTAATTTTTTCGGCTCTGAGTACATGGAAATGCAGAGGCGTGCCCTGACAAGCCAGTTATCTTTGTGCTTTGCCATCTGCGACGATCCGAATGTTTCCCAGCTCAGAGACATCTCCTCGTGCATGAAGTGAGGGCTGCTGAGCCGCACCGTTCGGGGGAGGGATGACGGGAACCGGGCAGAGAAGCTGCCAATGCCCAAATCCTCCCCGGTGCTGCGGCCCCCTGCAACGGGCACCCTCGCAACGACCGGGCAGCGGGAAGCAACGCGGCTTTCGGTACAGCTCCTGGGCCAGGACTGCCATGCGAGCTGAGCGCAGCTCTGAAGAAAACGAGCCTGGAGCAGGTCCCTGCACCCCCGTTCACAGCGGCAGCATCTCCTCCGGACGTTACGCCAGTCCTGCTGCTGCTGAAGCACTGTGTGTGCAACCTTGGCGATGAATTACTCCTATGCTACAAACCTCAGCATTCACTGATTTATCATTTTCAGTGTGATTTATCATTTTCAGTGTGATTTATCATGTCAGCACAAATGCTACCTCACCTAACGCCGCAGCTCTGTTTGTGCTGTCCCCGCAGGTGTCCCAGAGCGAAGCCTTCCCTCTCCTGGGGCAGGCGCCCACCCCCTCCCCTGCCAAGCGGAGCCTCTTAACTCTCCCTTGGATTTCCATCACTCTTAATTTCTCCCACAATGCGCCGTACTTTTTTTTTTACGAGGCCTAGTTAAAAATAACCTGGTTTGATCTTCTCTATGAGAAGACCTGTGACATCTGTTCTCTGAAGGGGAAATTAGGAAAAAGCAAACCAACTTGGCTCTTAAGTAAAACCGGAGCGCAGCGAGGCACACCACTCTGCCTGGTACGGCACTGCGGAGCTCCCAGGTCTCTGGCTTCTGCAAGCCAGAAAGGAATGGGTTCACCCTTTCCCCTCACACCTGGCATGTGAAGGAACTACCGTGCATTTTACTGTCTTGAAATTCGACAGCAGTCTGAAACGGGAGGGTCTGCAGGAGGAACCCCGAGAGCCCGGTGCGTGCCCACGCCATGGGCAGCGTGCAGGCGGGCAGCCCCCGCGGTGGTACCAGGACCCCCGGGACATCACTGACATCCCGGTGCCCCCCCTGCAGCTTACAGCCACTGAGGGTGTCTGCAGAGGGGGCCCCATCCAACAAAGGCCTTTCCTGGGCAGGCGTGGGACAGCCGCACGCGTCCTCCCCTTCAGCCCCGTCCCTGCTGCTGGCCTCAGCACTGATGTAGCTTTCGTCAGGGTCACGCCTGCTCTTGCATTACCAGAAGGTCGCTATTCTGCAAGCAACTATAAAGGGCTCAGAGAATATCAATTATGGTTTTCAGACAACTGATCCACAAAAAGCAAAGTTATTTTGAGAGGGACAAATGTAGCTGAGACCATTATATATAATTCATGTTCACCCACAGCATTCCTGCTCCGCTGAGTGCGGTGGCACTTCAAACTCTATGTCCTGTCCCAGATGTGACTTTGGGGGCAAGGGAACTTTGCTTTCTAATGCTGCTGCTTCCCCAGGAGAACTTCTGATTGCAGGAGGTCCCCCCAGAAGCATGCCCTGCCACCCTCTCATGCCGCGCTGGGCACCCACACGCACCCCTGCTGCAGTCCTGGTGCTTTTACAGGCACGTCCCCAGCACCCCGCACCGCGTCTTTCCCAGCGTGCGTGCGATGCTCTGGGTACCTGCTGAACCACCCATCCCACCAGAGCGGGGTGGGCATCGCTCACCTGCGAGGGATATGAAAATGAAACAGGGAAAAGGAGGCACATCACCCCAGGACATGTGGTTCCCAGGTCAGCATCCTGTCCCCTCTCGTCTGCGACGATTGGGACTGGCAGCTGAAAGGATAGCCAGAAAATCTAGAACTTCCCTCCCAGCTCCATGTCCTCCCAGCTGGTTTCTCAGCTTCTGCTTCTTTTTCCCCTCTCAAATCAGGACAATACGGTCCCTTTGCAGGGAGGCTTGGCTGAGCACAGGCTGCAGCAACCTGGGGGGCAGGAGGAGCTGCAGAACTGCAAACACCAGTAACTTCGTACCGGAGACCACAGAGTCGCTTTCAGGCTCCGCATGTGATGCTGCTGGTGCCCACTCAGCCTGCCTGGTGCTCCTGCCCGAATTCAGCTGACACATTCATTCGTTAAGAACCTGGAACTCCGTTTTTATGACAAGTGTATGACTGCCTTGGCACTCCCTACTCAGCCCAGCATTATTTAAATGCTTCCCCTATTATTATTATTCAATAGTGCATCCTGTTACCCGCAGCTCTTGAGGGAAGGAGAGAATGAAACACTCCGTGCATTTTATATCCTCGTTCTTTACTGGAAAAACTTCACTGAAGCAATGACTGGCAAAAGAAATTTAGTGGCATCTGCTGAAAATTTTTTGAGGTTTATGAGTAAATGACTCATGATAGGATATTTCGTTGCATTTGGTTTAATAGCGCTGACTTCTTGTATTTCCTATTTTTGCAATGTCTGCTGCTTTGAAAATGTGAAACTCTGGTGTGTCAGCATGGGCACGGTGTGCTGGCCTCCAGTTTCCCTTCCACTGTATGGTATTTTCTTCTAGATCAATTACTGCATCTTTTAAAAATGTGGTGTCCAAAGCCCTGCTCGCCGCTCTCTTGCTCCAGGTCAAACATTTTTGACTTGGAAAATTTACTATCCGGTGAATCTTATACCAGTTTTCCCATCCTTTTGCCCAACCTGGAAGTTAAGCTGCTAACTCGGAGTTGCCAGCCTTCTCCTTTGAACTCCGGCACAGAGCTAGCATCCTCCTTGCTTTCTGCACAGGCATTATAGTTTATTCCCATTATTTAACTGGAATATACCCCAGGCCTGCTGGACTCCAGGCACTGCTGTTTCGCTTCTGCCGTGTGCAGTGGTTTATAGTGCCAGGACATCTTTTCCAATTACCAGACAAAAGCTGCTGCTGGACACCTCTATAGCACCAAGAGTTTCTCGAACTGCAGCGCACAGCCCCTCGGGTTATGCCCTTCCACGTCGGTACTACCCAGCATCTGTCGATGATGAATTTTGTTCCCATTTCGTTACCAATCTGCTCCATATCACCCACATTTTCTGCAGCTCTTCACGTGGGCTCTGCATTTCCCTCTCCTGAACAGCTCAGTGGCAGGTTCTGCTGTGTCACCATTCACCTCCATTTTCCAGGTAACAGTTTTTGACAGGTTTTGCCGCAGGACCATAGGGCCTGTCGGTTCAGCTGAGCATCCTTTACCTGGGCAGCTCTCCATGCCCCCGTTCCACGGCTGAGGGGCTCAATCTCACAAGCCTGTTCATTTTTTCCCTACTGCTGCTGGTGTTTTTAAGCACTCCCTATAAAACTTCCCTCTCTCTCGAGCACGGCAGATCTTGCTGGAAAGGTACGACTTCGCTGTGTTCCTCAGGCAGCCAGAGAAGCCCTCCAGCATAGAAAAGAGATTTGAAAGTAAAAAACACACTGAACCCCCTCCCTGCACCTTTTCTTTCCGACACACTGCCTAGAGCCCCACATGTCACAGGGCATCTGCAAGTGTTTTGTTCCCAAAACCCAGACTGTCCTTACCACGAAGAAGGGTCTGTTTACCCTGGCCACTCCAAGGAGGGGACGTGTTATGACAAAGGCCCCGAACCTCTCAATAGCTGCAAAACGCACTTAGAGCGAGCGGTCTGAGGCGATAACTGGAGACACTTCGTGCAGTGCCTTCTGTGAGCAGGGCTCTGCGTGCAGCCCGTGGCTCGCACGGCTTTAGGATTGTCACCAGCAGGGTCACAAATTGCTGATAAACGGCGGCTGAGCGGGAGGAGAAGCTGGTGCTGGGGCTGCGCTGGCGAAGGCTGGCACCGGGGACAAGTGACTTGCCGGGGCTGCAGGGTGCCAAATCCATCCGGAGCGAGCCGGGAGAAAGAGCTCAAAGCTGCCCATCTGTTCGGAGGGGAGCTGCAACCCCAGGGCATCATCTGGGGTAACATCTGCCCCACAAAAACCACATCTGGCTCTCAGGAACGCCCCTCAAACCGCTGAGCATCCCCCTTCCCAGGTGGGCAACGCCAAAGCCTCCTGCCAGGGCCAGCCCCATGGTCCATTCCGGCAGCTCCAAACTCTGCTTTATTTCAGCTTTTTCTTCCGACGGGCAAATTGCCTAAATCAACGTTGAGACTTTAGGTACAATATAGCTAATTCCCATGAAATATCTTAGCAAGGTGATTTGCTCCAAGTGCTCCCCCCATTAGCAGCTGGTTAGTGAATAAATAATTTCCAGAGGAGAGCTGCATAAACTGAACCCTGACGGCACTGAAAAGACTAACAGGGCTGGGCAGCAATTTCTTAGCAATTACTAATTACAGCCACAGAGGCTCATGACAGCCAGAGATGGAGCTACTAAAAACCTGGCTGAAATATTCACAAGCGAGGTGCTAGGGAACGTGTCCCTCCGGGGCTCTGCAAAGCATTTGAGGAAAAGCTCACAAAACAACGCAGCAACCTAATAAAAATCTGCGTTAAAAGGAAAAACCAGCAGCTGCCAACTTGCATCCCAGGCTTGCCATTCTTTTTTGCCTCTCCCTGCTTTCCCTCAGGACAGATTTCATGCTCTCCGTGGCTTTGCTGAAGGCAGAGGGGTGGTTCGGGCACCCGCTCGTTCTGCTGCAGCCAAGCATTTCTTAGGGGAGGCAAAATAATAGGTTGGCTTTTTTTTTTGCCTTTTTTTTGTTTTCTTTTCTCTTTTTCCTTTTTTCTTTTTTTTTTTTTTTTTTTTTTTTTTTTTTTTTTTTTTTGTTTTGTTTTGTTTTGTTTTGCAAAGCCAGGAACTCCATCTTAGCGCTTAAGCCCGTTGTTATGGTTTGTGTTATTCTTGGCACGGTGACCGGAGTGCGCTCCCTGTGAATAGCAGAGAGCTGAAAAGTAAATATTGTATCCCCTGGGAGCAGCAGAGAGGGGAGGGTGGTTGTATTGCTTAATGGAGCACCCCCAGCGCCTGTTTGGGTTAGGCTTACAGTAATTGCTCCCTAGGTGAGTTTATACCAACAATTGATCGTTTCAAATGGGAAAGAAGTACAAATGAGTAAGAGAATAAACACTGACAGCATTATGAAATGCAGGAGAGGAGAGCAAAAATCCCATGCAGCTCAAGCATGGGGTTGAAAGCAAAGCTGGCCAGAAAAGAGGGGAAACTGTTTGCTTTACCTGCAGTTTCTCATGAATGCTGAACAATACAAGAAAATAAATTGAATTTTCTCCTTAAGCTCAAGCCACAGAGCTACTTTCCACAGCTTGATATGCTACAAAGAGCTCAAGGACACTCTTCCGCCCTCCCATCTCCTTCTCTGTCCTGGAAAACCATGGGGCTCCAGGCAGAACTTTGCTGTGAGCAAGCGGGTGAGAAGACGAGGAGCAGGAAGCCCGCAGGCATGACCGAGGAGCTCAGGGCTGAGTAACCTTAGTGTAAAACCCGCTGTCCCCTTCCACGGGCCCTGGCCAGGGCCACTGCAGCTCTCCCGTGGGTGCAATGCCCACAGGGCACAGCCCCATCCCCGGCAGCCAGCCCGTGCTGGTGGGGCCGGTCCCCTGCTCCCCCATCGCTGTGTGTCACAGCAGCGTGTGCCCACCTGCCGCTCGCCCAGGGCTGCCTTTCACCCACCGTGTCTCCAGAGAGGACCCAACCAACCCAAAACTGGGTTCTGGGGTCTGCAGATCCCCTCTGCTAGGCAGGCGACTGGCGCTGGCCCGAGGACACGGTGCCAGCCCCCGGGGACCAGGAGCTGCTGCCGCAAGGTCGGGAGGGGATGCTCAGCTTTGGCCTGGGATCCAGGAAGGGATGCTCAGGTCTGACCTCATGCGCCTGGAGCAGTGTCTGCCCGAGGCTGGGCTGCGTAGCAGGAGGCTGTCAGAGGGCGAGGAGGGATGGGGATGGAAAGT
Source organism: Aramus guarauna (assembly GCA_013400195.1). Lineage (NCBI taxonomy): Eukaryota > Metazoa > Chordata > Aves > Gruiformes > Aramidae > Aramus > Aramus guarauna. The sequence goes on along the minus strand of VXBL01002122.1, from coordinate 108,171 downwards.
CCCCATTCTTCCAGGAATTACCGCTGAAGGAAGGGCATGGGATGGCCCAGCAGTCACCAGGCGGCTGGGCAGGGAGCACAGGAACTGCCTGGGGAGGGTGAAGGCTCCCCAGCCAAGCACAGCAAGCTCTTCTTCCGCCCCAACGTGGACCTGGCGGCAGCACCCTTCAAAAAGGCTGAGCTGGCAGCCCCATGCCAGCCAGCCCCAGGCTGCCACGGCAACTTCTGCAGCTGAGCTCATTAGTGCCTGCACTCATCAGGGCATGAAGGGGAGATAATTACACAGGCAGCAGGGCCCCGGCTGCGTGCAGGGTCTATATATAGCCCTGTGTGGGTCCGTGCTGCCTGCGGTGCTTAGTCACGGCCCCGGAGCCCGTGCGGGGCAGGATGGGGCAGGCACTGCTGCCTGGGGAGCTGTGCCATTGGGCTGTCTGCACTGCCTGGGGAAAACCCCCTGAGCTGAATTAAATCTTTCACTTACTGTGGTTTTCCCAGCTGAAAAAACGCAGTGAGTTTCCCAGTTGACTGCCATTTTGAACAAAAAAAAGGAATTATTTTTTTTTTTAAAACACCTAAGCAAAAGGTTTCAGCCTGGAGCCATGGTGGCTGCATGAAGGCGTACCCCTCTCGCAGCCCCCAGGACCCCCCAAAGAGGGAAAGGTGTTCTCAGCCCTGCAGAGAGCATCCCCTGGCCGCGGGTGGAGGGTGCCCAGCGCCTGGCCCAGCTCCAGGGGTGGCTGCAGGGCAGGGGGGCATCCGGACCCACACTCCTGAGGCCAGCAGCCTTGGTGTCACCCAGTGGCAATGTCATCCCAAACCCATCATGGTGCGTTCGGGCCAGACCCAACACCCAGAGCCACCCCAGAGCTGCTCAGCCGCAGAAAAAAGCCACATTTGCTCATTGCCCCACTGCTCCTCAGACCCAGTAACACGGGCTGCCCGGCCTGTATTTCCAGCCTGGCAATTTCCAAACCGATGGCACAGTCCTGTCCTGGCACGCAAGGCCCCGTGTGTCACTGGTGCCACCGGCGTGCTCGAGTGGTGAGCGCAGGGCTGAGTCCTGCAGCAGCCTCGTGGGCAGGGCAGGGGCTGTGCACGCGGGGCAGCCCCGGGAGCCGCTCGGGGCCATTGCAGGGACCTCAGGACATGCCAGGGTGGTGACGAAGCGTTGATGCCAACCATGGGACCATGACACTACACCAGGAAGCCCTGCCCTCTCTCTGGTTTGCCCAGCGAGCCCGAGAAAGCAGCGTGGCACTGCCAGGGCAGGGACGAGGCGGGTGGCTCCCGGCCACGCAAAGCAGGGACATCCCCACCCAGCTCACACGTAGATGAGAGCGGGCACCAACTGAGCAAAGCCTCCCTCCAGAGTCCCCGGGAGGGCACGTGTTCTCCGGGCACGGCAGCAGCTCCAGCTGGCCGAGCCACTACAAACCCTCCTCGCAGCAAACCCCTCCTTGTCCTTCAGGGTGCATCATCATCGTGCATCGCTCATCCCGAATCCTGCCCCGCTGCAGCCTCCGGCACCCTGGCTGATTGCCTTGCCTTGCACAGCGAGGCCTGATCACCTTGGGTTTTGGTGTAAAGGCGAGCGTAACACAGCAGGCTACTGCTCCTCTCACTCACCTTTAATCACCTCTTTGCTGTTTGTTTCCTGGGCATGTGAAAATACTTAAGTCAGAGCTTGTGTGCTATACCGGTTCAGCAAATCAAAGAGGGTAGGATTAGGGCTGCAGCCCACCGTTCCCCTTACCTCAGCTGGGGGGAGGAGAGGCTCTCCCCAGTAAAGATAAACGTTCATTCATGGGCACAGAGGAAGGAGCTCAGGAAACTCCTACCACACGCTGTGCATGCCGTTACTAGGTTAAGCCATAATTAGGTCCCCATCCCTCTCTCGTGCGTGTCACACAGATGCACACACAGACACACACACAGAGTCGCGTGCCGGCTCAGTGTAAAAAAAGCAGGGCTGAAAGTGGGTTAATACGCGTGTGCACCTCCTCTGACAGACCTGCGCAGGAGCTTGCACCCGCTGGCCAGGCCAGCCGAGACAGCATTTTTTTTAGGGAGTGAGCTTCAGGCATGAGCACTCTGCTCATTCACAGCACAAGCAGTTCCTGGCTCCTTCCAAACCAACCCCAGCTACGGTGATGATGATCTTTTCCTAAAATCCGGTTTGTGTGCTGGCCCGCTTATTTTGCATCGCTTGCTCAGGACAGACGTGGGATAATCGCAGCGATAAGCTACGTGGGGCACCACATTCAACTGCCCAACAGATATACATCAACTCCTTTTTAATCACGATAAGAAGAGCATGAAACCTCCTATTGCATGGGACTTCAGTTGTGCCGCAGAAAAAGCAGCTGAGCGTGTTTTACATCTGCAGCTTTATTCTCGTACAAAAGGTTAAAGGCGAAGCTAGAAAAATGAACCTATTGGTACATGCTCACTGAATGCTTTTAAGACGAGATAGAGCAGTAAAGCTTTTATTGCTCAGAAGAACCAATGGGAGGCTTTAAAGCTCATCTGGCATTCAATTTTTGTTTGTAAGTAACCCAATTTAAAGCAGCTTTTCAGTCTTTAAACCCCTCTCGCCTTTCTGGAATGCTTCAAAAGGAAGATGACCTGAGGACGGTGTCTGCTCTCCAGAGGGACCAGACGGATGCTCTGTGTGAGGTGCAGAAACGGGCCACCGAGGAATGCCGAACCAAAACCCGACTGCCCGGCTGCGGGCTCCTGCTGACCATTCGACAAGACAAGGCTGCACAGCACCCATGGAGCAGCACCCTGCCATGTGCAAGAGCAGCAGTCACCTGATGGCCCCTTGGCTGTCCCCACGGGCCGGTGGCTGTGTCACAGATGGGCACCATGGACCTGTCCCAAGCAGAGCCAGGAGCCCAGCCCGGGCATAGTGTCTGTGAATGTCCTGCTCCAACTACCCGATTGCACTTCCTCTGGGAGGGGTGAGGCTACAGGCAGTGGGATACTGAATGCTCGCTCCTGGGATCCCTAGGGATCCCCCTGGGACGCAATGGATCAGGGCTGCCACCCTTCCCGAGGGACTGCTGGTGCAGCCACTAAGGCTTGGCAAGGCGCGCTGCAGTCAGAGCTGCTCCCGGGGGTGGTGGGTGCCCTAGTCTTCAGGGATCGGGGTGTTGCAGTTCCCGTGGTAAATTTTGACCTCACCCTCGCACTGGAAGTACTGGTCGAAAACGTCACTGTATCCGTGGTCCTTCCACCACGTGCAAAGCTGCCGGTTCCACGTGCAGTCGAGCACGTGGAAGAGCTCCGGGTGCTCCATCCCCACCATGGTGAAGAAATCCTGATCCCCGAGGTGGCCCTTGAAGTGGTACTTCTCTGTCAGCTTCTGCACCATGGCGGGCTCCAGCAGCTGGTTGTAGAGCTTGGACTGCCTCATGGCTTCCAGGTTCAGGAGCAGCACGCCGCTGTTGAAGCCGGGCAGCCCGTCAGGAGGGGGGTCCCCCACTTTGGTTTGGGGGTTCTCACGGCGATACTGCCAGAACGTGTGCCTGCAAAGAGAGGAAAAACAGGAACATGGGAGTCAGGGAGCGCAGCTCGAAGAGCAGCCACCTCAAGTCTGGGCAGGTCTGGATCATAGCGCAGGATCTACCACCCACCCAAGGGATCTCGCAGCGCCTGTCTTCTGCTGGCTGGAGGCCCCCAGCCTCCCAGAGCAGCCCGGTGCTTCACAGGCTGCAGGTCTCTCCATTCCCCTGCACAGGATATTGCCCAGACCTCAAACCACTCTTCTTGCTCTCTCCTAAAGCCCCTTTTGTTTCTACCAGCATTGCTCTGGTGAGCCAAGAGGACAGAGGATCGCATGACTGCTCACACGGCTGTGTGGGGAGACCAAACCACATCCCCAGTGCCTAGGGCGAAGGGTAAACCACCAGAAGTGCCCCCATGGATGGTACACCCCAGGAAAATGTCCTCCAGTTAATGGCATCTCAGCAGCAGAGCTTGCGGCATCATTATTATCATTATTTGATTATGGGGAAGCTCTGGATCAAAGATGGGCCCCAGTTTGAGGCTGTGCAAAAGGAAGGCTTGAAATAAATCCGAGTGGCAGAAATATTTCTTCAAAATAAAAATAAAAAAAGAAATCCAATGGCAACATCTCATTAGCTAAATAAGCACTGCCTTCAGCATTTGCAGCCCTAGGAAGGCTCAGCTGTAGCAGCTCTGGCAGACATGATCTTCACGAACTAATTTCCAGCTGCCAAGGAGAAGAGCGCGGTGCAAGTCTAGCGATACACAAAACTAACTCCAGAGGGTGATTCAAATGGGAAAAATTTAGACTACCTAAACAAGAGCCCAAAAATGTCTTTGGCTCCTTCCTCAAGCCCTGGGGCGGTGAGCACACCCCACCATACACACACTGGCTGCTCCCACTTGCAGGAATTGAATTCGTCCCATGCTATTACTCAAGCAGCTGGGCTTGAACCTGTCCCCCAAAATCGCTCCCATTCAGACTGGAACCCTTCTGCCCCCCGAGCAGCATCCTCTGCTACGCAGCCAGGGAGCTGAGAGCTGGCTGAGCCTGCGGTTTGGAGGAGGGTGGGAGTGACCCCCAGCCCCCAGCCCACCATCTGACAGCCCAGGGTGCCAGCACTGCGCTCTCCTTCCAGCCCTGACACTTAAGGCAAAGCTACAGCAGGGTTTTTTGCACCTTGCTGTGAAGGTGTCAGAGAGAAACACTGTTGGAGAGAATAAGCCAAGCCTGCCTCTGGTTCCTCTCTGAATCTGTCAGACACCAACCAAAGTCTCCGTGCACCTACAGGAAACAAGAATTTTTTGGTAGATGGCACAGAATTAGCACTTGAAGGTTTAAAGCAGTCCCATGCTTGGGAGCTGAAGCTGGGGTAATTCAGACGCAAGGCGACACAAGGACAGCTCCAGAGTCACGGCAGGTACTCCCCTCCTGCAAACATTTTAATTTCTTTTGGTAAGAAGCTGTGTTCAGGCCTAACAAGCCCTAACTCAGGGAATCCTATGGTTTCTGCAGAGATCAGACTATTAAATCCACCCTTCTGGCCTGTCCTCCGGATCCCCTGGATCCCGAGAGGAGCCACAGGACTGCTAGGAGCCTTGCCCAGCCGAGAGCAGCCAAGACAAGAGCCAGGATTCAGCAGCCACCACAGAATTATCCCAGCAGAAAATGTGGATCTATTAACAACGTCAACTGTGAGCACCCTTTTTTATTTCCTGATCTGGAGAACCATGACCATCAATCACACAGCATCACTTCCTTACAACCTTCCATTTAGATGCTTCAGATTCAAACCTCTGAAATGTCTCATTTCATTAAGTGTCTTTAAGCTGCTCCCTTTCACCCGACTCAGGATGGAAAGGGTTTTTCCAAGCACCAGTTTCCCATGGAAAGAAGGCTCGGTTTTTGAGCAGGCGCCTGCACACCTCCCGGGGAAGGGGAGTGGAGGACTGGCTGCCTCATCGGAGCCTGTGGGCAGCAACGCTCGTTTGATCTAAAGGGCAGGGAAGAGATAAAAGGGCTCTGCCTGTGCAAAGAGCAGTTATGTCTTGGGGACAGGCACTAGGCCACCCCAAAGACAACTCGTGGATGCTCATAAGAAAGGGAAGGCAAAGCGCTCTCCACGCAGCGTTAGAGAGAAGTTCAACCTGCAAAGACAAGACCCGGCTTTGCACTGATCAGCCTCCCGAGGTGCTCAGGGCCAGGGGTCTGAGCAGAGACTGGCTCAAGTCCACCTCTGCGTACTTTGCTCTCTCTGCTTCTCCCTAGAAGTGCCAGGAAAGCCAACCCCGTGCCCAAAAAATGATGCTGGAAGCTGGCAGGAGGGAGAGGGGGAGCAGTGTCAGAGAGAGAGGTGTCTTTCCAGCTCCATACCAGTGGAGCCGACTCCTTTCATGGTCCTACCTTCAAAAACACACTGCCCAAGCTAAGGGATGAGATTATAGCCTCTGCAAGCAGCTAGAATAGGAAAAATGTGAGTGTCCAAGCCCTTGGCATCACCAGGCCGTGGCAAGGTGGAAGCAGATCTGTATCAAATGACTCAATTTTTCAGCAATGCTGTTCCCCAGCGGATTGCTCAGCGACGGCCGATAACGAGTACGGAGCAACATGCCCTTTTCTGCGGAGAGAGGAGACAGACCGACAAGCAGCAATTGTTCAGCCCTTCCTCCTGGTGCTGGCGTGACGGGGCCATCCTCCCCCGGCCGTGCGCAGGGACCGCGGGGGGACGCAGGGCTGTCCCCGGGGAGCGATGCTGGGGCGAGATCCAGGATGCGACAATCTGCGGGTGGCTCCACAGCACCGACAGCTCGGGAACCTGCTCGCAGCACCGTGCCACAGCCTTTCCAGCGCTGGGCTCGGGCCAACCAAGGGAAAGGTATTTTGGCAGGGCTGCCAGCAGCATCTGTTTAGCCTGGATTTTGCTCAGCTTTTGTCCTTCTAATGGAGGGTTTTGGCAGTGTCCTTCTGCAGGGGCCAGGACAGACAAGAGCGTGGTCAAAAGGCACCTCCACCCAGCTGGAAGAGGAAGGAGCGGTGGTTACGAGAGCATCATTTTCTCTGGAGGAGCCACGGCCGGGGAAACACAGTGACCAGCTGAACAGCAAACCCAGCCTCAGCTGCGCACTGCTCTGGTCTGCCTGACATCGCCCCTTGGCACCAGGCTTAAATTTTGGCAAAACACGTGGGGAAAATCCCAGGGGCTTGATGAACGCGCTGCCAGGATCCAGGGAGGGGCTGGGCTGCCGGGGGTGCAGCCCCCAACCCCCAGACAACCACTGTCCATTAAGGAACCAAACCCCTGGGTGGATGCAATGGAAATGTCTCCCTGCCCCAAGCCCCTGGAACAACCGGGATCTCCCTTGGGACAGGCGGTTCAGGCAGACCCAGTGTATCACCACCCTCGTCTCTGGGGTGCCCTGTTCCCCACTCCCCCGGCAGTGAAAGCTAGGGCAGGAAGGCAGCCCGGAGATGCCGGCCACCACCGGGATGCAGTGGGGCAGGAAGCTGCTGGCTGGGAGGAGGGGAGGAGAAAGGAAGAGGAGGCATTTCAGGCTTTTGTTAACCGCCCTGGCCCCTCTAGACAGGAGGGGAAAGAAGTGACCCTGGGCCTCCGACCCCATAGCAGGGTGCGGGGGAGCCCTGCGGGGCCGCTGCCACGAGCACCCGCCTGCAGCCCCGACGGGCTTTGCTTTGAGGAGCTGTTTATAAACAGAGCCGGCGTGTGCTAGGAAACATCTGGAGAAGAGCATTTCCAAGCATTCAAACGCCAGGCCCAGGCAGCCCAGATAAAAAAAACCCTGCTTCCACCAGGACTTCCCTTGCTGGCCCAGCACAGGGCGCTCCGGCTGCACCTCCCCTGCCTCATAGGCCACTGGTCCCAAGCTCCGGCTTGCAGAGCTTTCATCGCACCCTTTAAAATGTCTCGCTGGGGAGAGCTGCCAGGGGAGAAGAGACCGCTCCACCATCAGCTGTGTTTTGCAGGTCCTTCTCTTGCTTTCATGCACAGCAAGGAGAAAATGNTTTGTCCAAACCCATGAACTTCCACTGGATTACTTCAGTTCTAGGTTATGCGACAACCTCATGGGATGAGTTGGAAACTGCTGGTAGGATAGGATGGAGGTGCTGCTGCTGGCTGGTTGACCAACAGCAAGCCTGAAGCACTGGCCTCACAGGCAGCGGGCTGGGATAGTGCGCCTGTACCCACCTGAGATGTTCATGATGCTGCAACCCTGCCACACCAGCGGTGCAGCAGCTGCTCACCTTGCTGATGAGGACATGGATCCTCTCCAGGTGGCCGCACCTCCAGAAATGTGGACAGCCTGTGGGATCCCCCCCATGCAGCTGGGAAAACAAGGAGCTGGGTTGAAAAGAAGTGAAGTGAAACCAGATGCCGGGCCAGCCCAGGGCAGCTGCGGTCAGAGGATGCTCCGGGAAGGCAGTGGGGTCTCAGAACGCCGCTGTGCATGTGTGTTGCATGAGCGTGAGCAGCGCGGTACCCAGGGAGGAAAGATACGTGGCCTCTCCCTCACCAAAGGGAGAAGCGAAGACAACAGCCACAGGATAAACCCACAAAAATAAGGGGCCTGTGAGATTCTGGATGCAATAAACATCGCTGAACCAGTAAACTCCTTGCTAGAGCTCACTGGTTTGCTCCCACCTCTTGCTAGAGCTGGCAGAGTTTGGGCCAGCTGCTTGGGAGGGCAGGACAGGCAGCAGTGGTGGGCCAGCACCTTGAGCACTGTGTCACTGTGCTGCTTCCCTGGGGGTCAGGGGGACCCCAAACCCCAGCCCCAGCCAGCTGGGCACGGGGCTCCTAGCACAGAAGGGAAGCACGGGCTGCCATCCCTCTCTGCACCACTCCAACAGCAGCCCTGCCAGCTCAAACACCAACTAAAACAACAAGTGCACGCTCTTGCTACCTCTAAATACGCTTTTCGGTTCCTGAGCCAGAAAACAGACGGCTGACAGCATTATCCCCAGCTGCGGCTGCTGGCAAACTCCGCTGTTCCTGTGCAATAAGCAACAAGGCGCAAGTGTGACGCGCTCCTCCACTCCGTGCTGCTGCCGGCGCTCCCTCGGGGCGGGCAGGAGGACACGGTGCGTGGCTGCGGTCCCACTGAGCAATCCCCAGCCAAGCTGCCCATCTGCCCGGTGCCCAGTACCTGTGGGTCCCCAGTGAGCCGGCTGATGAGGCAGATGGGACGGGAGCCCCAGTGGGAAGTACACAGCATCCTGATAGGGATGGAGGGACGTGTTTGAAATACAGGAGGAGAGCAAACAGAAGGGGTAAATAATTGCAAGGGCTTCTGGGGAGAACAGATACAGGCTTAAAAGCAACCTGACTCCCACAGCAGCCTGGAGGACTGCCCCCAAAAGTGGCTTCTGTCCCACCCAGAGGAGAGGGCACGGGCGGTAGAGTGATGGCACAGGGATAACTGTGTCGTCCATCCAGGTGATGATGGTGGCTTCCCCCCTAATCCTCAGCAAGAAGTAAGAGTACAGCAAAGAAACCTCCCTGCACCCTTCTCCTCCTCTTGGCCAAACCTCGCTGTAGCTGGCAGCTGCCATCCTCTTACCACCAGTCCGTTCAACCGAGATCAGCCCTCAGGAAAAGGCCATCTCCCCTTCCTCCAGCTCCCCACCACACCGCTCCAGTGAAGACAGGCCCTTCTGAATTTCTGCTGCAGCTGGAGGGAAGCAGCCAACTGGAGCTGCACCCAGGACAGGATTCGACCCACACTCCCCCTTCTCACCCCAGCGCTGCTGGATCTCGGCCGGGTGAGCTCAGCCCCGCTGCAGATGGAGGCTTTGCAACAAAGCGACCCTTGTTGCTAATTGCTTATTTCCCATGTGCAAATGCTAAACCCCTTAAGGAGCTGGGGTGGGAGGTTCAGTACCAGCCTGGCCCAGAGCGCCTTAGCTGAGGCTGAGCAGCTTGTGTAACCCAGGAAATCCCGGCTCCGTGCTTCTCAGGAGCACCACGCACCCAGCAGTGTGCAGTGCCGTCGCCAGTACAGCAGTACCCCCCACTCCGCAGGGAAACACATCACCCTGCGGCAAAGCAACCCCAATTCCCAGCCTGGGACAAAGGGCAGGACGCGTTGGTGTGCACACCGGGATTGCCCTACCCTCCTCCAACTGGTTCAGAGCAAGGGTCCAGGTCAGGCAGGACCTCCAGCCCTCCCCTGGAAAATGCTCACGAATCAACCGACTGAGCTCTTCAGTGAGGACATCCGTAATTCCTTAACAAACTTCTCACGTAATGCACGAATTATGTCTGTACAGCACTGGTCTCTCCTAGATCACAGTCTGCATGCCAAACTTTTAAAAGGCCTGTATTTAGAGCAGCAAATTGATTCTCGATGATTACATTTCAGCATGGACTTAGCAGTCCAAAAACGGGCACCCTTAAATAGATGATTAGTAGCAACTTGCGAACGCAGCTGGTAAGCCAAACCTTTCTTTGGAACACGGATTTTCAAGGCCAGCCCCTCTCACCACCTAAAAATTTTGCACCCCACTCCAGTGCTAAAATCACCCTCTGAGTAGACGTGGGACCATAAATCCCTGTCCGGGTCACGTGGGTTTCCTTCCCTCTATAGACCAAAGGCCCACGACACCAGCGGTGGTGCAGAGCGATCGGCTGTGTGTGTCAGACCATCCGCTCGTTCAGCGCCGGGGAAGGATGGGGTCAGCCCGTTCCAGGGGCACTCTAAAACACCGCGGGTCTAATTATTGCCAAAATGGCAGATTTCTCTGACAACTGTGAGTGGACACTGCTCCAGCAGCATCCTCCTGCCTGCCTGTCTTGGAGGCATGGGCAGCCTCTGATGGGCCACCCTCACCCACTGATTGGGCTCTCAGAAGCAGGGGAGATGTTCTCCCTTCGGAGACACTCACTGCTGTGGGGAGGAGAAATAAAAGGTCTTCATCCCTCCGCCCCTGTTCGGCAGTCCCAGCCGTGGGATGCTGCGCTGCTACAGGGGAGTCCCGGCATGGAGGGGAGCTGCCACCAAGCTTTGGAGAGCAGGCAGGTGTTGCAGGAAACCCTCCAGAGAATTGCTGGGAGCTTCCCTGTGCAGCCTTGGCACTGTACCACTCCAGAAAGCATCCCAGTTATGCAGCAAAGCCTCTCAATTTCCTGCTGTTTGTTTGTTTGTTCCTCCATCAAAGGGCTTCAGCTCTTGGACGCTCCTTCTCCACTAAGTGCTAGTGAGGAAGCCCTTGGCTGAGCAGCACCAGCTTCCCTCCGGCTGCCAGAGCGGCCCCATCTGCTCCTCCTGGCCCACCTCCGGATGCTCAACACCAGCAGTCACTTTCAGTCAGCAGATTCAAGAGCCAAGCTGAGCTGGTTGGAGATCTCTGCTAGCATTTGGAGCCCAGACTCCCCCCTCTACCACGCTGCAAAACCTTCATTTGGGTGCAAGGAGTCACAAATACCTGTGCCGCACAGGCCAGCTTGAGTCTCACCATTGCCCATGAACAGCATTTTTCTTAGTAGCCCCAAACCAAGCTGTGACCTCCCAAAAAGCATCATTGTCCAGCATGGACCTGTTCTTTCTTCAGTTTATGCTCTCCCATGACAAAAAAAGCAACCACTGAAGATGACAGCCATTGTGCAAATGCCCAACTAGATCTAACCATCTGCTCACGATGTTTAGTGTGCAGGGGCTGATGACCTACCAGTGCAGCCAGGTACTCCAGCAATCCCAAGACACCACTGGTGTGACACCTACCTCTAGACACCAAAACTGAGACTTTCAGGAGCTGAAATCGAGAAGTCCAGGAGTCGAATACAAGTGCAGCTATGGTAACAGATACGTGCTCATCTGACTCATCCTGGACACATGTGCTATGGCCAACAAAATAAACCCTGTAGCAAAGTCACAGCAAACTTCTCAGGCTACCCTTGCAAATGAGGACCACCACCCATGTGTGCTCTCTGCAGGACAGCAAAGTCTTGGGAGGGAAAGCTTGAACCCATGCTTGGACAGTCCTGACTCCCTTACCCAAACACACACAAGTGTCTTGGTTGTTAGAAAAAGTCATGTTTGTAATGCCCAATATCTCAAAAAGGACAGTTAATAGTATTAATATTATTAATAGTATTTGTGCTAATTGATGCACAGTTGTCAGATCTTGCAAATGTATTATTGTTTTTAAATGATGTTTCAAGTTTGCTTGGTAATAGGAATAAGTGCAACCGGTCCTACATATTAATGATGTGCACAGATGTAAACAACAAATCCCTTTACCTTCTTGGATAATTTTTTTTTATCAGACAGTACGATTGAATTCCTGGAATCAATTCTGCTGCCAGTTCCTCGCAGGTTCGGCTTGTTCTGTAATTTTGGCTGCTTCTTAGCAGCCACTGCCAAAGAATTCCTAGAACCGTTCCTCCTACGTATCAAGCAGTAGCACTTGCTACAAATCAAGTCGAAGCCTCGAAATGGTTTAAAATCCAAAGTGCGCAGGATTCGGCTTGCAGGACTGTGGGCAGGCAGCAGCGTTGTCCCCGTGCCTGGTGGGGCACAGGCAAGGCAAATTCTCTTGCCTTCACGGGCTGAGGGGCTTGGGAAACACAGAGTTGGTCATGGCAGGCAGCTCCCTGCTCCCCCAGGGCAAAAGCACTTCGAAAAGAGCAAAGTCTCCGTATCAGGGCAACCTGTCTGCATGAGCAGCCCATGAAATCAGGCAAACTCAGGCAGGAGGACCTGCCTGCTGGAGATGCTTATCTCCAACTGTGGAAAGCTCCATCCCAGGCAACAGCCCACCTGCACTGTTCTATCTTACAGCCACCACCACTGCCCGAGCTGATACCCAGGGAATCCAGCTGCTCCTCCTAGCTCACAGCTGTCAGCAGTACTTTGGGTTTGTTTCAGATCCCAAGAGAAGGTACAGGACGTACCGTCTCAGCCCAGATGCGCCAACAGCCCATCCTGGCTGCAGATTCAGCCTTAGCCTGCTTCCAGCCCAGGATAACTCCATTCCTCCTCCAAACATCTGACAAAGTGACTTAGCAGTGCTGCCGCTGAGCTCCCAGCAAACATCAAGCACTGCAAGTGCCGTGCCTCTGGGTCTGGTTGTTGTACAGGCTTGCTTCCACTCATTAATGGGCTTCTCAGGGTTATTTTACCAGCTCTCAAACAAACAAAACCCGTGTGACAGAGCACACAGCACACCTACAGCAGCTCCCACATGATCACAAGCAGAAACAAAGCTTTTCCTTTCCACAAAATAATGTCCTGTTCAAGCTCTCCCTAGCTTTTAGGCAGAAGCAAAGGTGAACGGCCTTGCAGCCATACAAGGACTCAGTCTCAGTCCTTGGTAGTCTGTAGCTGTCCCTTTGATGTAGATATCCCTTCCTGCAGGACAAACTTTTATCATTTCCAGCACTACGGATTCCCATGACACCTCCAGCTTTTATTAGCTCCTTCTCACAGGGGACAGCAGTGAAGATCTCACTCCCTGTCAGGACCAGAGGCAGCAGCCACCCTACCAACCCCAGCCGTGTGCACTCTTGGACCTGAGAAGGTCTGGGACCTCTCCTGAGGTCCACCATCACAGGCAGCCAGCAGGTACTTTCCTCCCAGCTGCAGCAAGAGGGTAAAAGCACTTACCTGAGGACCTGTGGATTAGATCCTCCCATTGCCAGCAGACTGCTCTTCTCCAACAAGACCTCCAAGGCAGCACTTGGGGCCCTGGGCTGTGCCAGCACTGGTGGGCACCCAGAACCCACCGCCATGTAACACCACCGGCACCACGTGGGAAGCAAAGAGGCCGGGATGGCCATGGAAGCGGGGAGTACGGTGCAGCACGCTGGTCAGGGGTCAGCCCGAGGCTGCGAGAGCAGCTGTACAATCAATACGGCTGTCCTGCTTCCTCTTGCACATCACCGGCGTGACCAGAGATCTACAGCCAGGAAACTCAGTAAGAATAGGGTGTAAGCTTTGCCTTCTGTAATCAGAGAGTTCTCAGCACATTTTTGGGAGTGCTTCCCCCCTACATTCATCTCAGCTGCAAGGCTGCTTCAAAATGGGGAGGCTTCTCCCTTCAGCGCCCAGCAGCACTGCAGGCTGGCATGGGGCCCCAGGGAGGTCTAGGCTGCAGCAGCACCTACACGTGGATGCTTCCACCACGCCCCAGTGGAGATCTCCGCTGTGCCCCCATGCAGCCTCAGGAGGCTGACCCACAGCAAGCCGTGCTTCTCTTCCCCATCGCTCCAACCCGTCATAGCCAGGACCACAGCTACGCCAGGCCAGACACCCCATACACGCACTGGGGATGGTGACTTTGCCTGCCAGCCTGGTAGCTGGCTTGCCGGCTGCATCTGCAATGCTTGCCTGTGTGTTTCTTAGCAGGGTTAAGAGCACAGGAGGGCCTGGACCTCTCAGTTTGGCCAGGATCTGGCACGGAAAACCCAGTGCAACCTGTATTTACACAGAGCATCACTGCCTGCCCTTTGTAGCCTGGTGAGCAGGATGCTGCCAGCATGCCTGAGTAGCTGAAATGCTGCAGAGTACAACAGGATTTTTAATTAAGGTTATGATCTGCAGAAGCACTCCTTGCATGGAAAGCCTTTTGGATGAGGCAAACTTCAGGCAGAGATTTTAATCCTTCCATCAAAAGCAGGAGCTGCAGGTCTTGGCCATGGTGTGGATCCTGTGCAGACACATGAGCAGGCATATGTCCGTGCTGGGAAGAGGCTCTGCCTGCAGGCCAGCACGCAAATGTCAACCTGGCAGGAGGCATCCAGTGCTGCCACAGAAAGCCCACAAGCATCTAAGAGCCTAGTGCATAGTGTCCCCAACAACCCTGGCAGTGGGGGCAGCCCCTTGTGGGACAACGCTCTGCCTACGACCCCATCCACAGAGGTGTGGACCATACCCCTTGTCACATATCCAATTCAAAAGCTGCAGGAAGGACAACACATCTGACCCATGGACAGAGCGCTGCTTCCTCCACTGCAGCTGGGGAGCAGCAAACCTGACGCCGACACCTTTGGACCTCAGACTGACTCCTGCACCCACCGTGGCCTCCTGCAACCTCTCTGCACGCAGGACCCCCTGCCAGACACTGCCCTGTGGGGCACGGTGGGGAGGTGGCTCTCCAGGGTGATCCATGTAAAGCTTTAGCAGGAGCTACTGCTCTCCACAGGCCACTCCAACCCACCCTGAGTGACCCCAAAGGACACACCAGCCTCAGGCTGCGCAACAGTTAAACCCCCACCTTTGCTGTGCCGGAGGGCCAGGAGATCCTGTTGCTCAGAGAAATGCATTTGTCCAAAACAAACAGCAGCCGGGCATTGTTTCAGCATGAGTCAAACAAGTGGAAACGCTCCTGTGCCATCCTGTTTTGCTGTCTGGAGGTTTCCCTCTACCTTCAGGATGTGCAGGCAGGCTCCGGGACATTTCCTATTTGCTTTTCTCTTACTCCTCTGCTTCCCGCAAGCATCTGTACCCAGTGCACAGTGCACCAGCGCAGCAGCTGAGCGCTGTGCAGTCCCAGCCCATGCCTGGAAAGTGCAGCCTACAACCAGACAGCCAACAGGCAGCCGGTAGGCACAGCATCACCTCCCAGTGCGTCATTTATAAAATACGCCCGTCTGTACCCATTTACCTCCTCTGAGGGCCAAATAGGTAACAAGGATCCAACACAGCCAAGTGGATTGATCTCTGTCCATCTTCCCCATTGCTTCAGAAGGGGGAAGACGTACCCCAGACGTTTCCCAGCCACTGGTTTACCCTGCCCTGAGGGTGCCAGTCCATGGCTCTGTGAGCAAGCTCAGGAAAGCTTTGCTGACTCGTCTCTGATGTTTTGCCCCACGCTGGCTTTCCTGCTTTTAAGGCCTGGGGGTTTAATGTGTGCCGGTGCAGCCATGGTTCACACCGACACAGCCATTTGGCAAAGGGTGCACCCACACTGCTGCAGAGTCACAGCCACGGGCACAGCCCCACGCACCGTGTCCTGCTTGGAAAACACCTTCTGGTCTGCGGTGGGAGCAGGTACCAGGACACTGGCATCTCCCTCGGCTGCAAATCCAACCACATCACCTTGCTGACCTTGCTGGGAATGCTTTGAGCGCAAAGGAGCAATGCTGGGATAAATCCCCCTGGGCAGTGCTGGTGCTGCAGAGAGCTGCACAGAGTGGGGAAGAAAACATGAGTGGAAATTGGGAGACCCCGCCACTGGTCCCACAGCCCAGTAACCCTCCTCCACCCCCACAACCACTTTCCCCACTGATGCTTCAAACCCGTGCATATGGCAAGTCACATGGCTGGAGCTGGCACCTCTTATTTCACACCTACAACACATTTTTAACTTGCTAAAAGTATAAAAATAGCAAGTTGTTGTTTTTTTTTTTTTGTTTTTGGTTTTTTTTTTTTTTTTTTTTTTTACAAAGGCACTCATGTTTTGTCAGCTCATGTTTTTGTCTGGAAACCCTTTTAGCAGCGAGGTGTGAGCCCCATGGGGTGGAGAGCTCGGCAGGAGGGCAGGCTGGCGTTTGCACAGCTCGCCCCACGCCGGGTGATCTTGCGACAGGAAGGATCAGGAACTTGTTTTCACACAAAGATCAAAACAGCACAAGAAGAAAAGCACAACATAGCCCAAAGTGACCCAGAACGTCAAAACTGCAACAACAAAAAGTTCAGCCCAAAAATGCAGCCTGTGAGGACTGTTATTGCTTGGCTTGTTTGTCCCCACCACGGGCGGCAGGAGGTGGGAGAGCGCAGCTTTGGCTTGGGTCAGATATTCTGTGTCCAGCCCCGCAGTCCCGTGTCTTGTCCCCTGCTGTGCTGGAGATCTCTCCCTCCAGCGGAGCACCCCAAAGCTTAACTCAGTCCCCTCCAGGCACAGCCGGTCCCACAAAGCACATCCAGGCAGTGGGACACCATCCCCGCTCCCTAGTTATAAGTGGAAATAACGCAAAGCTGATCCCCACAGAGACAGAAATATGGAGCGATTCCACTGTGGACTAACTGCAGGGAAACAAATGCTTAATTTATCCCGCTACAAGCGGGTGGGCAGCGCTGACTGAGGCCGACAGTCCGATGAGGCTCCATGGCTGCGCTCAGCTGTCGCTGCTCCCTCCATCCCGCTTTAAGCTCTAACAATTGGATATGATTAACTGGGGCTGGATTTACCATTCTGGGCACCAAAATCCTGCCAGGACACCCAAAGCGGATACAGGAGTGCTCCGAGTGTAGCGTTGCCCTACAGAGATGATACCTCAGCATCCATGTTCCTCTGGTCCCAGCTCTCCCTGCCAAAAGCACAAGCCGAGAGGGGAGGTGACACTTCTGCCACGGGCACAGAGATGTCATTTTCCAGCCTGGGAACAGTGGTGACTTCTGCAGCTCGAGCCACCAGAAATGCTCTCATGAGCATGCTGTCAGCTGGCTTGGGCTTCTAGTGAACAATCGGTTGTGATTAATGACCACATGGCTCACCAGCAACTGAGCAAGGCTCTCAGATCAGAGACGCTAGGACCAAACTCACGTTCTAATAACAGCACTGTACGATTTGCTCTAAAGCCACAGCTCTGAGAGCAGCCATGCAAATGTCAGCTCCATCCATAAATCACTTAAAAAACCCAAACACACTCATGTTTCGGAACAGTCCTATATCATTGAAATGTCCTTGAAACCTTGAGAGAAACTGAAGAAAAAGATACAATCTGGCAAGTTTTATCCCTTTCCAGTCTGTTTACTTATATGTTTAATTATAAAGAAAAGGGGAAATGTCAAAACTTCCAAAATGCAAAGTAAAAGCCTCACCCCGAAAGTGCAGCTCTGGGGTGGACCACCACCAAGTTGGGGCAAACTCACCCACCTGAACTCTTCCCCAGCTCTGGGTCCTACCCTACCAACAGACCCAAGGAGAGGTGCATGGATGTGAACCTCCATGGCTGTGGCCAGGGCCAAGGTGGAAATCCAAGCTGTTCTCATCCAAAAAGGAAAACAGGAAGCTCAAGTTCATGCACAGCCTTCAAGACAGACATTTTGTTGCTCAGACATGAGGGATCCTGCCTTCTCTGGAGGACCCATGTGAACAGACAGCTATATGTAGTCCCAGCTTCACCCCATTCAGCCCAAGTGTGACAGCTCTCCATTCCTGCCTAACCCTGCAGCTTGCAGACAACTCTCTGGTCTCCCAAAGAAGTTCCTGTACTGCTGCTTTTCCATCAATCCCCTGCTGGTGAACTTCTCTTTGTGTCCACCCTTGTCCCATCCTGCACATGCAGCTGGAACAGCTGCTCCAGATCTCTGCAGCTCAGCCTTTACCCAAGAGTGCTGCTGGACGTGTCTTAGGAGGTTCAATTATTGATCTCACTACTAAGGCTTCCAGTAGGGAAGGAAAAGACTTACAGAGCTCTTAAGCCTTTTTATCTTTTTCCAAGAACATTTCCATTAGGATTAGCAAATCTAGCCAAGCAATCTCAGACACTCAAACTCTGCTCAGTTGAGAAGCCATTAAGGGATCCTGAGTTGATTTGATTCACCCTGAACTAAAATAAAACCTCAGGTTCATCCTTGGAACAACACAGGCTAAATTAAACCAATTTCTTTAAGCACCAGGCTGGAAATATCTAGAACAGAATAGAGTATTTCAGTTGGAAGTGACCTACAATGATCACCTAGTCTGCATCCCTGAAGCCAACCAGTGGCCCGCAAGTGGGAAGAGCAGGGCCGCCCCTTGGTGCACAGCTCCCACTGCCAGCTCCCACTACAGTCAGTGCTGGCTGGTGGACAAGGGCCTGAAGAGCAAGTGACCATGGGGCTATCTGCATGCTTGTAAGCCCAGGTCACCAAGAGAGTTGCCCACTCCGGCTTGCCTGGGGAAATACTTCTTCAGCAGAAAGTTCACTGAAACTCCAGGGATGCAGAACCTCACCTGCCCAAACTCAACCCTTATTCTCTGCCTACAGGGAAATGAAGCAACCACCAAAGGCTGCCAACCAACGGGCACTGGAAGACACACCTCTCTTCTGCATCAGTCATTTTAGGCATTTCCCAAAAGATTTCTCACATCAGCAGAGGACTGGGTTCACACTCACTATAACCAAGCTAATGGCTGGAAAAGGCAGACTGATCCACTTAAACCTTATGCAAAGGGGATTCCTCAAATGCTGGGTCAGATATTTTGTGGAAAACGTGGGTGGAGAGGAAAGAGGAAAGCTAGACAGCAGGACACAAGGCAACCACACTGCTCAGAGCGAGTCTCCAAGGCAGTACTGGCCGTACTTTCCTCTTCATTGGACTAACATGATGTGTAAGTACAGCTGAAACACACTGCTCCCAGGTCCACCTGGGCTAGAAAGATGTCGCTCCTGCTTGAACAGAGCGGCAATATTCACAGCCACAACCTCTGAGCCCGACGTACAAACTGATGCTCCAGAATGCAATCAGAGCACCTCAACAGGGATGGGTGGGGAAACACACCTCTAGCAGATATGCTATAATCTAGGTATGGATTTTGGCACTGATGACCAGGAACTTGGCTCTGGAAGCCTTGTGACGGTGCGTGAGAACAAGGAAACCACAGTGACACTGTGCGCTTTGTTCATATTGACCTACAAGTTTCAGATTAAGCTCCCCTGCAGGGATTAAAGCAGGGAGACTGCTTCCCCCTAGATTTTCTTCCAAAGAGCAACCTGAGTTGAAGACAAGACATGTCAGCCACCCACTGCTCACCCTCTTCTCCCCATGGGGAGGGAGCTGTACCTGTACACTGGTTGCATTTCCCTGGCAATGCCAATGACTGCTCCCTCCGGGAAGTTGTCAAACTCATCAAACAGGTCTCGAATGTTGGTCTTGTACTTCAGGTCCAAGTCTACCTGGATGATCTGTGTTATTTCTGAAAGCACAAAGAGGAAAAGTGAGCTATATAAAACAAATTTGTAACCAGCGATTACCAACAGCTACTTGACGAATTACACCCAATGAGAATTTGGTACAATCAGCCCCATGGGCAAGGCTCAGCCAATTCAGGGCAAATGCAATCCAGCTGCAACCTCTACATAAGGGTACCAACCTTCAAGCATCATGACAGCATTTACCACTGTGCATTTTAGGCACAATTTACTTCAGAAACCATTTCTGGTGACCTCCTGCTTCTATCCGCCCCCTCCTTCCTTGCGGAAGACTAGTTTTCCATATGACTGACAAAAGCAAGAAGTAGCTTCAACCCAGCCTTTACCTTTCTGGAAGTGCTTCTGCAGGAGCAGCCACACAAAACCCCATACTCACCTTCTGCTGCCTACTTCTGGGAAAAGCTACCAATTCCATCAGTGTTTCCCAGCTCCAGCCCACAGAGCATCCCCTGGCTCGAAGTATCAGAGCAATTCCCATCACGGACAACATCAATAATTCAGCCAGCCACATGACACCCTCAGTAATACCTGCACAAGCTCATTAGCTGCCAGCAGCCTGACATGGGCTTCCCCGAGGGCAGAGATTACAACCCCCTGCCTGCACAGAACTGCTGGCGTTCTGTGGCAGCCTGGAAAACTTTGTTATTGCCGCTGGTACTCTGGCAGAGACAAGAGGGGTCATGCAGACATGGAAGCATCTTCCACTTGCAGTGGGAAAGTAGAGAGCAAGGAGAGGCTGGAGGACATCATTGTCAAGGCCAGGCCTGAGCTCATTAACAGGGTCAGGCCCCTGCCTGCATTTGTTGTAGTCTCCTCTGCAGGACAGGAGACTGATTGATGGAGATGTTGCTTGGGAGAGGGTGCAGGAGAAGTGCCCCGTCAAGACTGCTTGTCCCAGGCAGATCTGGGGATGCTGTATGGATCACAGCAGGCTGACTGGAATGCAGCAAACGCAAATGCTATGAGAAATTGGACCATTGGATGGGTTCCCCCAGCCCTGGGCAAAGCCATGGTCATCTTCTGGCGAGCCAAGCTCAGCTCTACTCAGGGACTGTGAGCGGAGTGGAGCCATCCCCCTTGGCGTTATGTAATGCCACCGCTATTTATACGTGTTATAAAAGCCAAGAGCAAATTGCCAGGTTGCTTAGCGCTCAGTACTAATTGGATTATAAAGACTGTGTCAACTTGTTTCGACCCCACTCATCATGCCCAGGTGCCGTTACAGCTTCCTGCAGGCTAGACGTGCGTGTCACCACCGCTTTCACAGCCATCAGCAAACAAGGCCCTCATCCTTCCTCCTGCCCAGTACTGCAGGCAGGAGTACAAGCCCAGCCTGCCCTCACCCTCTGCTGCCTGCACCCTCCCTGGCTACAGGCAGGGCTTCCCATCAGGCTGGTGTTTCTGTGGTGCTGCCCAAGCTCCAGCCTTCACCCCACCATGGTTCCTCACCCTCTCGCCCCGCCGTGCTCGGGACAGGCTGGCTACCCCCGGCCTGCTGAGAGCAGCAGGCAATCGCTCTGTTTTCAGCCCCCAAAGCCACCGTCGGGACCAGAGACCCAGAGACGCTGAGAGCAGCCAAGCACAGGCAGCTATCCTCCGGCACGGGAACGCCATTTGCCATTGCAAATGCGTTCGTCACTTGGTGTTTGTGTTTCAAGCAGACGCTGGGCTGTACAGCAGTGCTGAGTTTTTTGCAGATCCTGCACTAATCTGGAGCTCTTGGCAATTGGTTGTATCTACCACACTGTCCTCATTTAAGAAGGAAAAAGCCCTGTGAGGTTTAGCAAGAAATATACTGCTTACTCTGTGAAGCATCCAAGCAGAAATATAAATCAAGGAGAAATAGTATCTAAGCTACAACCCAGGCTGTATCTCAATTTATTTTTTTAACATCTATCACTCTCTATCTGCTAAAGGGAAAGGCCACACTCCCTTCAGCCAGCAGCACGGCAATCCCCAGGCCTACCTAGTATTTACCACCACCATAATCCTCTGTTTGCAAAGATTTAAAACCCAGGCGTAGTAATTCACTACAGGCTAAAGCAGGTCTTGACCTGAAAGCAATTTCCCTCAGCCTTCCTAACTGCTTTAGAAATCACTAGCACAACTCAAGCAGATGAATAGGCAGAGTGGAGGATTTCTGCAATGGGGAAGGAGACATATATCCCAAATACCTCAAACCTCCCGAGTGGTCCATGCCACAGCAGTGCAAAACCCCAAATCCTTAACACTACCTCCTCCAGGGTGAGGAGACCCCGGACTTACGGCACAAGCTCAGCCCAAGAGAAACAGCGGGGCAGCCTGAGCCCCCCAAGGCGCTGCAGAGGACAGGGAGAGGGGATGGGGTTCCCAGGAGGATCCCAGCACGGCTCGCTCTGGTGCACAGCAGCGTTCTGATTCCTCATCAGGTTTCAATTAAATCAACCGTGAGGCACGTCATCTGATTGTTCTCTAAAATTACAGATGAGCGCTAACTGCAATTAATCACAGCGGAGAATGAAAGCTGAGCTTGGGGGAAGCTCCAATCCCAGCCCTGCCTGCCCCAGCACCCCGCACTGGTGCCATGCTGTGCTGGTAGAGCCTCCCAGGAAAAACTCACTAACAAAATAGACCCAAAGAGCACAAAGTACTTTTCCTTTTCTTGGCTGTTTGGTTTGTTTTTTTTCCCCCCTTAAAGCAAGCATGAACTGCAACGCTGAGACAAAAATGAGCATGGGTGACATTAAGCGCTGCTTTGCCAGATGCAGCTTACAGGGATAGATTAATGGCCAAGATGATTTCTCTGCCTGGGACTGGCAAGGGGCCAGGCACTAATATTTATGATGTATCATGCTCTTTTGCCCTTTTACAAAGCGCTTTGTCCTGGCTGCCATATGGGGGTAGAGGAATCGCGTGCTCTCTTAGGCACAAAGTGCTTGGAGGGGTCCAGCTGGAAATGTGGGAAAAAGCTGAGAGTGTTTTGCTTAGCAAGCGAGTTTTTTGACTTTGCCATATTATATTTTATCCTCTGCTCTGTTCAACTCCAGCTCTTCCAGCCACAGTGCATAAAGGGGAGTTATGCCACTCAAAGCAGAGATGATGTCCATTAGCAATGACAGCTTTACGGCACAGGCTGGCCCCATTTAACGTTCATAATGTTTTACTGCAGCCTCGTACCAGCAGCAGAGCTGCTGTCTGGGCTTGGCTCAAACCCTCCCTCCAGCCACGTCCAGAGGAGAAAGACCAGCTTAAGGGATGTGCGATCCCACAGCAGGGTCTGCAGCACTGGAAACCAGGAGAGAAAGCCAGCACCAGTGCCTTTGCCACCAGCGAGTCTCTGCCTCCCCAGTGCTGCAGGCAGCCAGGGCAGAGGCGTGTGGTAGCAGCAGCAGCGTGCTCTCCCCGTGGCACCGACAATGCTGCCGCCCTCCACGTGCAGTTGGTGCACCCACAGGTCACCTAGTGATGACCAAAACTAGTCTCTGGAATATTACGTGCGATTCGAGAGGCTCTTATGTGAGCTACAAACCTCCTGGACACCAGGCATCCCTGGGTGTAGGTGTGGGGAGCCCAAGGTGGTTCACCAACTGTACATTGGGCTCTAATAGACAAGGCAGAAAAGACAGAGCCCACAGCTTGGCCTCTGCAGGCAGCACAGGCTATTCTGCAGGTAAACTAACATCCATCACAACAACCTTCTCTGTATGAGGGTTGCTACCCTGGCAAAGCCGAGCCCAGATGGCAGGCACAGGGCTGGGGCATAAGCGCTGGCCTTGGCTCCAAACCGTCCTCCTCCATACAAACCACACCAGATCTGGGGCAGAGACATGCCACCACCAGCAGCCACCGTCACTCTGCAGAGAGGGAAAAAGAATGAAAATAATAACTTGTGTCCAGGAACAAACAGCAAAATGGAGAGCTGCCATCACAATGCAAAGGGCAGAAGTTGTCCAGCAAATGGCGTGGTCTTAATCACTGTTAACTGAGCAGTGATTTAACAGCTTTAGAGTAGAAGAAACAAGAATTGAAACCTCCTGGAGGTGGTGTAGCTCTTCAGCCCGTTGACACAAGCTGAGCTCCCTCCTCAGAGTACAAAATCCTGCCTGCAGCTGGTCTGGCAGTGGAGATGGACTCAAGGACTGTAGTGACAGGACAAGGGGTAATGGGCTTAAACTGAAGGAGTGTAGATTTAGGTTAGATGTTAGAAAGAAATTCTTCCCTGTTAGAGTGGTGAGGCACTGGAGCAGATTGCCCAGAGAAGTTGTGGAAGCTCCCATCCCTGGAAGAGTTTAAGACCAGGCTGGATGGGGCTTTGAGCAGCCTGGTCTAGTGGAGAGGGGGTTTGGAACTAGATGATCTTTGAGGTCCTTTCCAACCCAAACCATTCTATGATTCTATGCTGCAGGGAGCAGTAGGATGGCAGGAGGGGACAGGTCACCACCCTGCCACGCTGCACTTGTGCCCAAATCTCACACACACTCCTGAGGCAGATGCCTGTCACCAACGCTAGTGGTGATTTGACTCTGCTCCCACCATCCTCTGCACTGGGGTTTCCACCTGTCTCAACAAACCAGTTTTGAAGGACCTAAGCACTTTGGTCCACCACGCCAATGATGAGAGACTCCTCCAACCTGTATCAGATGGAAGCGCCCTGACCTCCCTGCACATCCTCTGCATGACAGCAGCAACTTCTGGGCCCGGAGGCTGGTGCCTTGCGCTCAGGCAGAGCAGAAGAGGTGAGATCAAGGCAGACACCACCAGGATTGCTGACCATGCCTTGTGTGCTGCACGACCCAGGCATGCCGCTTCGCCTTCACCCATGGAGCCAGCAGCACCAAGTCCTGCAACATATGGACACAGAAGCCCCCTCCATCCTTCTGGAGACGGCATGGGGGGCCACGGCCTCGCAATGGCAGGGTGATGGGCAGGGACAGCAGCTGCCAGGTGCAGAGCAGCTCAGAGACCCTTCTGCAGGGACAGCAGTGGCAGCAGCCAGCATGGGTGACACCGCACAGCGAAGGGACAGGAGTGTCCCCTGCTGGCTGCAGCTCTGGGTGTTGCGGGGCTGTTGCCGGGGTCTTGGGTAGGGCCAGGGGGTGGCTGTGCATTTTGCCACTTGATTTGAACCATCAGAAAGAAGAGGGTCAGGCAGCCCAGGCTCTCTGAGTTGGGATCAGCAGGGCTGGAGGACTCAGGTCTGCTGGTCTGCAAAAGCTGGGCACACCTGGACACCTTCCCCTCCACCTCTCTCTATTGCTTTGAGTTTGGCTCTGACTGCCGATGATTTTTTTTAGCCAGAAGGTTTTTTTAGCCGTCCCCATCATGACAGGGTGAGATCCCAAGGAAAGCAGGAGCTGTGAAGGACCAGCAGCAACTTTTGGATCACTGCCCCAGGCAATAAACCTCCTGGAGCAGGGCGGCAGCAGCCCCTGCTCCAGCGGGCAGCGTGCCTGCCGGCAGCAACGCATGGCTCTGCAAAGCCGCCCGCACTGGCTGTGAAACCAGGATCCTCCACCCTTGCCGGCTCAGAGGGACACGTGGCCAAGAAAAACACCACTCCCACGGCCAGCACCAAGGCCAGGCATGGGTGCAGGGCAAGCGACAGGCTCTGGAGGGTCCCTGCACAACCTGGAGGGTGCTGCCCAGCAGCAGCAGCCAGCCACCCCCAAAAGCCTTGGCCGCAGTGGGAAGCAGAGCACGACTGCAGCTGCAGTGCTGAGCGGCAATGTCGGCACCAAAACAAGCCCAGTGTGGATACTCACGGTTTATTTACGCAATCACGCTGAATTCTCCATCCTGCCCTTCATTAAAGGCTCCCTGTGTTTGGCTCCCCCCCCTGCGCTGCCAGCTGCCCCCAGCTGCTCTCCCTCCTGCTGTCAGCAGGGCTGTGAGCAGCTTCCGCTCTGGTTGTGCGCTCCCCCTGCCAGGTCTTATTTTCTCCGCAGATAAACTCTGCCCCTCTGCTTCCAGGATTAATCACTGCTGCCCCCACTGACCCCAGCAGCACAGGAGAGCCTCGCCCAGAGGAAGGCAGTCGAGACGGGGGCACGCACACACGCATGCGAGCACAACGCACTCTGCAGAGCTTGCTGCCAGTGTGCTGGTGACTGTGGGGCTGCAGGCTGCCTTCCCAGGACCTGAGGCTGCTCTGGAGCCCATCCTCCCAAGAGCAGACGATCCTACAAAGCCCTGCACCAGCGGAGCTTGTCAAGGTGCGGACAGCTTACCTTCCAGCTGCCCACTCAAACGCAGGTCCTCATCTCTGCCGTGCAGCCAAAGGTCCCCTCTGCTCCCTTGGGCAGCCTAGGAGCACCCCTCCCCATCAAGCAGCCTCCCCTCACTGCAAACAGGGCACCAGGGGAGGGCAGGAGCTGACAGGGGATGTGCCCAAGCACCCCGGCCGCTAACCACTCCACGACGCTGGTTTCTGTGGCACCGATCAGGCACCCAGCAGAGCAGCAATTCCAGCCTATCAGCTAATTAAGAAATTAGGCTGCCTGCCAGAGACAGATGACAAATCATTGCTACCACCCACACGGGGCAGGCACCTGGGTGAGCTCAGGGGTCTGGTACAGCAGTAATGGCCTTGGGTGCTGATAGCAGCATCGCTCTGCTCGCCTTGCTCCACACCCCGCAGCCACCTCCAGAGGGATGGGGAAGACTCAGCAGGACACGGATGTGTTTTGTTCCAGGAAATTAATTTTTCCTGGGTATCCAAGTGTCTCCTCAAAATCCATCAAGGTCTGAAGGACTAATATTTAATGGTGCTCAACACCTCAGCTCTTAAACAGACTCCAAGGCAAAGACATTGCTGAGCAGACAACAGCTTTCAGGACGGAGTTTGAAGTGCTGCTGGGGGAGGAGTGTGAAGACACTTTTTGGAGCTGGAGGAAGAGCAGCGGGAAACCTTTTAATCAGACAAAACAAGGTTTAATTCCAGGTTGCCATAAATTACAAAGCCGTGCAAATGGAAAGCTGTGAACTTATAGGCAGGTGAGATGGAAACCAGAGATACAGGAAAACAAACGCACTAAGGTAGATGAGCTCATGTCCCGATTAACTGCACAAGGTGGGGGAAGGGGCTGCGGGGCTGCAGGCAGATTTTGTCCTTGTTTCTTCCTGCTAAGCTCTAATGAGCTATGGCAGGGTGGGGAGCAAGGCCGTGGGGGAGAGCAGCCCCGGCATCAAAGCCGGGTGATGCCCAGCCTTTGGGGACGGGGGAGCAGGGCTGCCCGGGGAGGGAGGAGGGCAGCACCCACTCCAGCACCGGGCGCTGATACCCCCGCCACTCCGTGGGGAGGGGGAAGACAGCCGCACGCGCCTGCCCCGGCCTGACAGATCTAGGACATCCAAAAATAATCAGCAGTGGCACCGCAGCGAGGGGCGGCCAGTGGAAACGATGAGAAGTGACACCAGCCCCGGGGGCTGCGGGTCGTGCCAGCCCCCAGTGGCAGCAGCGCCGCGGGGAAGGGGCCTCTGCCGTGCCGAGCACCCGGGGGCTGCCGGGTACCTGCCGAGCAGCATCTGCCTCTCCCTCATTGCAGCAGCCCTGCCGAACGGCTCCTCTGCAGCCAGGCTGAGGCCGAGGGACTCTCCTGCCAGGAGCAGCACATCCTGCAAGCAGCTGGACGGGGTTAGCATCTCATTTCAGCAGGTGAGGACCCCCCTACAAGGGAACAGCCTCCAGCATTTACCTGGGGTGGGTTTATTTAGGTCTGATGTTGCCTGCTCCCAAAAAGCACCATGAAAACAACTCCCACTGCATGACAGGCTCGCCTCAGCAAGGAACAACGGCTGGCACTGCTCTCCCTATTGCTTGCAAATCTTCCACTCCAGCCTCTTCTCTTCCCATCACAGGATCTGACATGAGTACGTGCAGTCCAGAGACAGGCCAGGGGGGGAATCTGTCTGTTTTTCATGTGGCCACAACATGAAGCAGGGAAGGAGGTTTTGAGAGCACACCAGAAACGCTCCCTCCATCCCTGTAAAGATGGAAACATTTTTGCCAGAACAAACCCTAAAGCTACTGCAGCATCGCATGGGAACTGTGGCTTGGGAGCACGTGGCTCTGGGGCCATCTCCCACGACTCCACCACAGACCCCAATTTTCTGTGTCTCCTCACAACATCTCCACTTCGATAATGCACGATCAGGCCTGGAGCATCTGGGACGCAGGCACTCTCCTCCTAGCACTCTCCCAACCCGCTGCATCTCCGCGTACCCCCGACGTGGTGGGGCTCAGCAAGGATGGCAATGCTCAGCCAGCAGGAAAGGATCAGGAGTGACGCTCTTTCAAAATGCTCGTTGATTACAGTGCAAGTCGCTGAGTTTTGCGGGTAGCTGCACTGTGCACCAGGAATCGCTCTGCAGTTGACATGAGGAAGAAGAGGTGGTGATGCTTCCCCATCTCCCTCTGCCGGGCTCCACCTCACAGGCCTCTGGTGCACGTTTCTCTGTTCATTGTCTGACGCAGGATTAGTGCACTGTAACTGACTGCACACAAGCACTGCTGAGGGGAAATACTGCGTGCAGTCACCTGGCACCCTGCAGGCAAACAGAGCCCGACCTGGGCTATCCCACATTACGGATGCAGTGCAAACCCTCATGCACGCACACCTACATTTTGAGGACACTGCCCTCCTGCTTTTACAGAAGCGCACTAGCAGAAGTTACTTGTCAAGGCGTTGTTCCAGCAAACAGACTATTTTCCTGACACCTCTCTGCTCAACCCAGGCTCTCCAGCTCCACAGCCCGCGGCAGGCGGGCTCGGGGTGCCTGGCCTCGGCACAGCCAAGGTGCCCCAAGGCAGAGCGCAGCTCAGTGCTCGCTCCAACATGTCTCCTCCCTGGCCTTTGCCCTCCCTCCAGCTCTGCTTGGTGGGAAAGACGTAAACGGATGCTCACAGAGGCCGCTCTCTCTCGGCACTCCCAGAGCAGGCAAAGGCTGATAGCAGTTTCATGGGAGACCAAGCTGGAGCCAGCAGCTGGAGCCTGCTGCAAGCAGCACCAAACCCCAAGCGGCCTGGGACTCGGTCATTAACAGGCTGCTTGGACAAACATTATAATCTGGTCTACGCTTAACAATCAGCACAGCCATTGATAATGAGCTGGAGAAACTGCCCTGTTCAGAGTCTGAGGCCAGGGAGACCACTGGACTGCCTGTTTGATCCCGGTGTGTCACAGACGTTAAGTCTGGACACCTGCTACGAAGCCGATGGTGCAGCTCCCTGCCAGCGGCCGCTTCCCTGGACACAGTGCCAGTTATTCACCTGTGACAGCCAGACGTGCTTCCCTCCACCACACACAGCCACGTCCCCCCAACGTGCTCCTGCACAGCTTGCAGCTCAGGGAGATCCCAAGGTTTGGTGTCTATCAGACAGCATCTTGCAATGATTTCCTCTTCCATGAGGCAGTCCAGCATCTACAACGTCCTGCAGCAAGGAGTGCCATAGATCACCACACTCTGTTTTAAACCTGCCTCTCACGAACTTTGATGCCCCCCAGTTCTTGCACAAACATCTGCCTCACACAGCTCGTGGCTTCATGGACCACACCATAAGCTCCTCTGCCAGCCCTCTCCCAGACTGGAGGGTCCCTGTCAGCCACGTCTGTCCCATACAGAAGCCACTACTCTTCTCTGAACCTCTTCCAGGTTTTTTCCAACGTGTTGATATGCCATAAATTTCAGCAATACATAATGATCAGTCCTGCTCTGTTTTCCTTCCTTGTAGCTCCTCATCTTTGTTTAGTCACACAGAAACTGATTCCCACTGCTGCTTAGTTCCCTTACAAGCCTTTCCCTGATGAGGAACTTACCAAATGTACCTGCAGACCAAGCTCCTGAGCTTTCAGTCAGCAAGTCCCCAGGTGCATCTTCACAGTAGAGCACCACCCAGTTCCTACCTCTCTTATCCATCGCCTCTTGTAAGCACTGCAACCAGTGATTTTAATAATTTAATAGTATCTCACTTTGCCAATTTCAATAGTGATAATTAGGTCAAGTATTTCCTCACCAAACATTTTCACCCAAATATTTTCCAACACATCCACTTTCTTACCCAGATTCCTAACACCAGAATAAAACAGACAGGGGATTTGCTCTCTTCTCCCTCTTGGCCCCACGCTTTCAAAGCATTTAAAACAGGCTGAAGGTGAGCTGAACAGCATTTGCCTCACTCCCTGGCTGTTAGCTAGACACCTTCTGATGGCTCTTGCTGTCTGGTCTGCACGCACATGGAGCATCTCTGGGATGCAGCAGGCATCAAAGCAGAAGAGACGCTGGGTGTGAGGAGGAACCATCCTGTTGAGCTGTTTTCCTGCAGATCTCCAAGCCTAATTTTATACATATGCTGTAAGAGATCCTGTTAGCGGAATTAAACATTGCAGTCACACCCCATCCTGCTCTGCACTCTTCCCTCCACTGCCCGTGTGAAGGCACAGAGCCGTGTTAGCAGGAGCAGGAGGGTCCATCCTCGCTGGCACCCCTTCTCCTGCCAGACATTGCAGCTGCGGCTCTGCTCAGCTGCATCCCACCAGGTTCGGGGAGCAGAGTCACGTTCCTCTCCCTGTCCACCCAGAAAGGCACCAGCATTAAGGAGTTAGTGCTTTGCCAGCACCTGGAAGATGCAGCGTGCTGCATGAGGGCTAACATCGTGCACGGCAGAGCCCAGGGGCCCTTTGTACCCCGTGCTCATCTTCCACCCTTTGTCAGGGCTTCTGCCTTCAGGCTGGGCCAGTCAGCGGGTGACAAATCCCAAGAGCTCACCCACACGCTGCCGGGGGGGAGGAGGAGACCATATTCAGAGATGATGCTACCCCCCAAGAAAAATGCCAGCTGTTCCTACCAGCCAGGAAACCCTGCTGCCTCCAATTTGTCAAATATCATCTTCAGTCAAGTTAAATATCTGCTAAATATCCTCATGCCATGTGAGGCACGGTACCTCCAGCCAGGTTTCAGAGACTCCCCTGAGCTAACGGACTCCACTCTTCTGTCCAACCTGGCAGAGACAAGCCACAAAGCTGCTTCTCCATCCGGTCCTCTGCTCATTCTCTTCTCCCTCAGGCTCATCCTGCTGCAGCACAGTCAGCAAACCAATGGAGTCAAACACCAAACGGCAGTTTTCAAAGCTCTGCCCAAGCTGCTGGATGCTGCCGTCTGTCCCTCAGCCCACCAGCTGCTGAGGACACCTAGTTGCTAAACTAATTCTCCCTGAAAACTACCTGACTTGGGCCAAGGATGGGGACCAAAAATTCCATGGGGAGCCTGCAGCTTCCCCAGACTGCACCTCTGCCACCCCATCTCCTTCTTCCCTCGCATCTTGCCTGCCAGGCAGACCTGCCCAGACATTGCTCCTTCACATGTCCATAACGAGGGTGATAAAAAGCTTGCCGAGTCCTCTTAAGTTACATGACTGAAATGACAAGCGATGAGAGGGATCGAAGCCAGTCGGGAAGTGAATGGCCACCTCTGGATGTGCAGACTGAAAAGGAAAGTAAAACGTCCGAGTCCTTGTCCTCCCTTCCCCTCCTAGCACAGCTCTGCAAGTCCCAAGACCATTTCATGCTGGCATCATCCTCATCCTAGCAGCTCCTCATAAACCTGAATCCCACTTGTCCTCTCCCTGTGTAACTTTCCCATCACTTCTCCCTTGCAGAACCATTGCGATGCATCAAGCTCTCCTCCAGCTCCTTGGGGCTGGCCACACCGCATTAAAACAGGATTTATGAGCCTCAAGCACAGACTAGAGTTACGCAGTCTGCACTTCTGCACGCTGCATACCAAGTCCCCAGCTGGTTTAAATCAGATTAACTCCACTGATGTAAGACATTTAAGGCAAGAGAGTTCCATGATTTACACCAGCTAAGAAGCTGTTATATTATAGTTTGGCAGCTGCGGGTTTTAGATCTGAAGGTTTTTGGGCAAGGATCCCAAGCAACAGTGAAAGACAGAGCAGCTGAGTGGCAAAACCTTTATTCTCAGTGCCACGTGCACACAGCCAGCACGTGTTCCACAAAAGTATTTTTAAAAAAAGAAAAATAACCCTGGTGTTCAGTTTTTGGTGCCATTGGTCTGCAAAGTCAGTGCCTCGTCACAGCTCCAAGGCTCCAAATAAATCACTAAGTCATGATACTACGGAAATGCCTCCCTTCAAAAAATGATAAATTTGGGAAACCAAAGCCAGGCAACTTCAATGCAAAGGTCGCTAGCTAGTGAAAAAAACCTATAGACCGATTAATACAAATGCAAACAAACACACATGAGAGTTTAATATTCAGATCAAGGACTTCGTTTCTGCTGGAGGATGCTTAAGCTTCCAATCACCTCTGGCTTCCACAACAAACTGGTGCTAACACTAGGGAGCCAGAGGTGCCTGCAGAGGTGCAGAAAAAGAAGCAGCATTCAGGGCAGGTGAAACGGCACAGAAATGCACCAGGAAAAATGCTAATACTGCCTGAAAAGGAAGGTTTAGTCCTTTCTCCTCCAACTTAGCACAGTGGCTTCCTCATGGCAGCAGAGGCTGGTTTGTGAGAGCCAGGAGAGCAGCAGGAGCCCAGTGCCATTCCCACAGCACCCGCAAGGCTGCAAGCGGGCAGCAGAGCTGCAGCCCTCCCTGCGGCCTCCCGTCCGGTGCTGGCTGTGTGTCGGAAAGCAGGGAAGGGGCTGGGGAGCCCCGCCAGCCCATAAATCACCAGGCACCCAGCGCAGTAAATCTGACCTCCCTTGCAAGGGAAATATAAATCAGCTTTACTAGCAGCTTCTGAAACAAAAACTAAGCTCATGAAACTGTAAAAATGCCTCTTTAAACATCCTGTGCCCCAAACAGACCATTGAAAGCCCCGTCAGGTTGAGGGAGAGCAAACAAGCTTTCCAAGAGATGAGACAACCAGCGGGTTGATGAACTGAGAAAAGGCATTTCAGACTGAGCAGCTTCTTGCTGGCAGGCGGCACAACACGGATATCTCTAGCGCATGGTAAAGACAGGGTAGGGAATCGGGGACGAGTGAATTAGCCAGCATTAATACCGTCATTTGTATTCAGCGTACTTCAAAGTACTCGCAATGCAGACATCGCCAGACAAAAACATAAATTACCCAAGTCTAATGGAGAGCAAAGTACAGCACATTCGCTGGAGACCACAGAGTAATGATCGGTGGGGTTGGATGGGACCCTCGGACCTGCCTCGCCCCACAGCCCACAGGGAGGGGCGGGGGGGGACAAGGCATGAAGCAGGCCACCTCCTCCCTGCCTGCTCTTCCCTAATTCCTGCCAGTACAAATTAAACACCACTGCCCCACCACTTGACGAGCTAGCATGGGATGGCTGTGCCTCCCTGACAGGGGCATGGCCAGAGACAGCCTCATGAACTGGTGCAGAGGCAGAAGCGGCTGGGCAGAGCCAACGTGGGACAGGGACCAGCAGGGGAGAGGGGAGTTGCCCCTGTAACAACCCAGCAAGAGCAAGACTGCACCTGAGATCCATGGTAGAAAGACTGCGGAGAATCTTCTGGCTGAGCAGAGGGTCCAGATGCCGAGGAAGCTGCTGGTGGTGCTGCCACCAGCTATTTCAGCAACACACACGTGTGGGAGCGGGCTGCCACCGTGTGCCATCCACAAGCAGCTTCGAGAGGCTGGTCAGCTCTCCTCCTGGGGCAGGCGTACGGCCAGGCAGGACCCCAGGGCTCCCTGCTGTCACTGCCAGCGGCACCCTGCTGTGGCACAGGGAGGGCTAGGGGAGCTCCGGAGAAGGGGTTCAGAGCACAGGGATCCAACACCCTCCCCGTGTGACCAGTCCAAGGCTGGAGAGCACGCTGGACCCAGGAGAAGCACCCGTGCGCAGCTGGGGAAGGAAAACATGGCATCAACTGAGCCAAGCCCTCTTTGCCAGCTGCCTTGTTTTCCTGCAGATTTATTGTTGTTCCTGCACTCAATAACAGCAGAGCGAAGGCACAATAAGGAAACTTAAGTGATCTGTGGCTGCTAATCAGCAAAGCTTTCCAAAAGCTCACCGAAGCCAAGAGGAAAGGCTCGACAACTGCTCTCTGCTGACGCTTGCTAGCACAGAGCCAGGCAGCCGTGCCACGAACATGAGGCACCTCTTTCTGCTGACACCCATGGGGAAGAGGGCTGTAATCGCACACAGGCAAGCACGCTCGCTCCTGTCTCGCCTCTCCTGCCGTCTCAGGGTGCGAGGGCAGGGCCAGCTGTGGCACGGATAACCTCCTGCCAGCAGAGAACTGGATGTGAGTGGTCTCGGACCAAAGAGTCCATCACTGCAGGGAGGAGGAGAACCCTGGGAGCCCACCCTAAAAATCTGTTAACTTTCTTTGCATTTCATACAGCAACGGATAACATACCAGTGCAGAAGAGAGTCTGCATTGCCAGAGGCAGCTGCTGCGGCAGCTCAGCGGAGGCTTACCTTTGGGCATGATGCGATGCATTGCAACTGACAAGAAGAAGATTGAGTCGCTGTAGTAGGTCCCGGATCCAGCACTGAAGTGTTTCTGCATGGCTTCGACGATTGGAAACAGCTTTTCTGTCAGCTCGTTCACATCATGGACTATTACCTAGGAGAGACACCAGAAACACCACTTAGCCACCGCCTCGGGGGACTGGCCCAGTGCTGGCAGCCTTTGCTCAGCCTGCACTGGCACAGGGAGCGGCGGAGGTTGTTAAACACAAATACTGCTTGCGGCAGTGCAGCTGCACAAAGGGGCCCCGGCTGCCCTGGCCCCTGCACGCTGCACAGCCCCCTGCCGCCACAGCCAGCCAAGGCGTCAGGGAAAGAAAAGAGGGAAGGATATTTACAACCATTTCATAAACGTGAGATGGGCTGAGAGACTCAGATCCATTCATACAATCAAGTCTGTTCAATGTTTGGGGTTTTTTTCTGGTCTGTTCCCACTGCCTAATGCAACCACATATCTGGTCTCCCATATGGAGTCTGTCAGAAGAGGTGACGGTTCACTCCAGGCTCTGGCATCCTGCCGTTTTGAGGCAAGCCAGACCACGTCACCTACCCTGAGGACCAAGACCCGCTCCCTGCTACAGAGGCAGGCTGCGACAGGGCCAGGGACGCAGCCCGGATTTCCTGAACCTCCGCCCAGCATGGAGGCAAGCTCTGCAGCACGTCCCGCCGCGGCTGGAGGGGGAGAGGGATGACGGGCCACAGCACGCTGATGAAAATCCAAACATCAGCAGTTCCAGCAGAGCCAAGCATCTTCTCTAGATGGATCTCAGCCCGCTTGTGCTGGAGCTTTGCTCTTGCTCAGCCAGGAATGCTCTGCACTCCTTAGCCCTGCTGGAGCCCATGCACCAGCACCGGCACATTGGGCAGGTCGTGGCTATGGGCCAGAAACTGGAGCAACTGCAAATGTACCTTGTCAGCTACTGAAATTTTACAAGCTTGTAATTAATTTTGGTCAAAGTCCAAGGAACAGGAACTTTCATGCAGCCCAATGCTCGTTATACACACAGAAGGATGCAGGTCACTGAATCACACAAGATAACAGGAGGGATTTTCAGGGTAATTAAGAGGGACAAGGGACACGACCCCAGTGCGGATAAGGGGGAGTGCAGGAACTCGAGTGTGGAGACTTGAGGTCATGCCGCCTTCTTCGGGCCAGGGAAAGCAGGAAGAGCCCAGCAGGAACTGAAGGCCAGTGAGGACACAACTTTGCAACAGTACTTGATTTTTGGAAAGGGGAGCCTATATCCCTTGTTTAAGGGATACAGAGACACTTCCATAAGGCTTCAGCAGGGAACTCAACCCCATGACTCCATAGGTCCCTTCCAAACCGAACTATGCAACAGTTCTATGGTTTCACTCCTTTTTCCTACTAAAACTTCATCTGCTCAAAAGCAAGGAGCTCTGCACTATGCACTTAAACATACAAGACAGAGCATTTGCCTTTTTTAAACCTAAATCAAGTCAAGTGCTTCAGAGGAAAAGGCGGCTCTGGAGCCTGAGCGGGTGCAGTGACCATCCGTCCTCTCTCTGAGCTGCACAGGGGCTGCTTTGACGCCCAGCGAGGCTGGCACAGAGACACAGCCAGGGAGCAGTCTGGAGCTCCTTCCTCCCGCACTTCCTCACATTACCCTGATCAAAGTGCTCTCGCATCCGAGCAGAGCTCGCCAGAGGCGGGGAGCTGCTTGTGGGACCCGCAGTACACCAAACAAGGCACAGTGATGGGCCCATCCCAACCCTGGGCACAGCAGCCAAGTGCACGGTGGGGTACCACTGGAGGACACCCCAAACATTCGCCCTTGGCCAAGGGCTTGATCCTGGCCCTTGCCATCAGCCGGGCACTGTACGACAGCCCTTGCACAGGCTCTGTGGCCAGCGTGTCCCTCGACAGGGTAGCCATGCTGCTGGTGTCCCGGCTGCTGGGCTCAGGGCCAAGCGCCTGCGGGAGGACAGCAGGAAAAACAGAACGTGTACCAGGAATTGGGAGAGCTCATCAGCGGTCACACCTGGCTTTGGATAACACAGCATACATAATCCTTCCCTGAGACACCGCAGGGGAGGAAACTCCGTTACCAGGATCATTACGGCAGCACCTTGCCCCAGTCCTCGCCAAGCTTCGCCAGCACGGTTAGCACCGGCAGCACGGCAGGAACAGGCAGGAGAGCGGCACAGCTCCGGGGAGCAGGTCAGCAGCACCAAGCGCCGCTGACGACAGCTATCCCGGGTGACCAAACACAGCAAAACACCACTATTCTCCAGGTGCAAAGGCACTGGCCACCTGTGCACGGAGCTGAGCACCACCAGCACTGGGATGTGTGACGCTCTGCTCCCAGCCCAGCCTGGTAGAGGCAGCTTCGGGGTCTGGCCGGACTGGAGAGGCATGGAGGAGAAATAGAGCACCTGTAACCGCCCTTCTGCATACAGCAAAGGCAGCCTGAGGTCTGCACAGCACATAGGAAACAGCTGAGCAGGGGGGAAAAAAAAAGTCAAACCAATTCCAGTCACCTCCAAAATCAGCAGAGTGCCAAGCACCAGTGGACAAAAATCATGGGAAATATACTCCTAAAACTCCAGACACAGCATCGTAAGCCTTCCTTCCCCTGCCAAAGAAAACAGGAAAATTGATGTCTTTTGCCCACCCTTTGGTTAGGCACTTCTGCAAAGCAAACTCCTGAGCAGCCAAATCTTCCTTCCGCAGCCACAGGCCAGCCAGCCTCTCCAGGACCGTGAGGGCTTCTCCTCTGCCCACTGCTGACTTTAGCACAGCTTGTTGATCTGCTGCTAATTTTGTCCTTTGTTATTTATTTGTGTAGCAGCTTTCAGTAAATCCCCGTAGCTAAATCCGACCATGTTTGCTGAGGACATTAAGAAAAGTAAGTTGTAGGGGTTTCCTGTGCAAGCACAGTTTTGTAAACACACATCCCGCACTGAGAAAAGACCTTCTCAATTGAATCACTAGAGAAAAAACAACCCATGTTTCATTTCTCTTTAACTTTCCCTCCTTCTCACGCCAGGTATTTTTGCAGCTCTCTTGTAAGCGCGGGGTGACGGCGGCTCAGTTACATTCACCCCAGCATGTCTTCACACAGCGCCAGACCCAGGGAGGAGTCGGCGCTTGGCAGCATCCTCCACGGGGCTGATCTAAACAAGCAACCAGGAAGAGCAACAAGCAGACAGCACAGTTAATTTTATTCTCGGAGGGGAACGGAATAAATAAGTGATATGAATCAGCACAAGGAGTCAGACTGCGCTGCCCAGAGTTACAGGAAATGGGGCAAGTTGGGGCTCTCTCTGCGCAGAGTATCAGTTGCTGAGACATGCCCAGGCTCGCTCCCCGGCACTTCCCGCTCGCTGGGAAGGGGGGGAGGCTGCAGAGGTCCCCCTGCAACCCACGGCGCAGGACAGGCTCTCTGCAACTGCGAGCGTAAAAGCCCTGGTAAAAGCCCAGCAGAACCCCACAAGCCGGGGCTCGGAGCCCAGGGCACGGGCGGGAAGGGCACGGGTGCCAGTGTGTGGCCAGTCCTTCCTCCGGCACCGCCGCTCCCGGGTGCTTCCCAGCCAACTTCCTCCATCCTTGCCGCTCTCCACCCCACGCAAAAAAGCTGTGCAGGAGCCAGCTCCATCACGGAGCTCCAGCTCCATCTGCCGCTCGCCATCGGCACGCTGCGCTCCCTGTTCCACATCTGGGACACATCTGCACAAGCGCTGTGGGACCAGTGGTGCCATGTCACGACTGCCCCGTGACTGAGCCCAGGTCTGCCCTGCCCTGCCCAGCAGTCCTGTGCCTAAGATGCTCCCACGCACCCCACCGAGGTGCATCCCAAAGTCCCCCTGCTCTCACCCTCCGTGTCCTGCCCTGGCAGGCTGCAGCTGGCTGCTTCAGTCTCCAGGAGATTTTGAAGGCTCCCGGATTTGCTTAGGGACCTGGGGACCTTGCCCCAGGGCCGGGATCCTGGTCTGATTCCCAGGTGTTGCTCTGAGGGGGGACCTGCCTGATTCCAGCTCTGCTAGGAGGGAAGGGCAAGGGCAGCTCCAAAAGCAGAGCCCAAATCACATCCTTGTGAAGAAAAAGTTACATTCATGGCCGCCATCAATCCTGCCTGAGCAGCTCAAGCTGCCCTCTGAGCACATTATCAAGCCTCATCTCCAGGTCTGCTCTAGCAAAACAGTGTAAAAACCAGGAAAGTGTTCTGAGGACACCAAAAGAAGCCAGGAAAGCCAGGTCTCAGGATGGAGATGGGTTACTGCTGGAGCTACCTGAGAACAAGGTTGAGGATCAACCAACTTCGACATTTAGCAGCACAAAAGTTCCAAGTTATGGTGACGTCTCCTGCTGATAAAGAGGAGGAATGAAGTAGGCTACAGCAAGAACAAAAGTCACTGTCACCTGCCAGTGTAGCAGAAATTGTCACAGTATTAAGGACAAGGCTGTATGCTTCAGGAGCATTCAACAGCCGCTGCTCTCTAGGAACTGTCCACCTAAACACAGAGAAGCACAGCTCTGAAGTGCACTGCCAGCTGCAGGCTACCTAATGAAACTCGGGCTCTGCCAGGAGAGGGAAGAAGCTGTCGCACCAGTGAGATCTCACCTGAGCCCTCCAGACCACACTGCTTGCTCGGGGCCAAGAGACATCAGTTCTGTCTGGCACAAGACCTGCTCACCGAGCCGTGAGCCAGGCTTTACTTGTGAGCCCACTAGCACCTACAGACAGAGGCCCACCCCGCAACACTCATCGCTGCACGCCCCTACCTCCCACCCCCACCTCACGCAACCTTTAACTTGCAAGTCTCTGTCTGCCTGGAGAAGCAATGCTGGCAAGGCTGCCCACAAAGGAGCTAGGTTTCTGAGAAGAGCAGACGGCAGTAAGGCAGCCATAGGCACACAGGGGTGTCTGCAAGGGATCTGCACGCCACGGTGGCCCGGGGGTCCCCACTCCAGGGGACACGACACCACAAACCTGAGCTAGGCTGTCACACCGCACCGCCACGGGGCACTGCGAGCCTGCCCTGCCGCGGCAGGGAGGAATCCCGGAGGTAGCTGTGCACCCCCGACAGTGAGGTGCAGGTTACCCACTGCGCGCACGTGACCCGAGTGCCAGCGCTAGTAAAGTGCTGTTTAAGAAAATGGAGAGGTGGGATGATTATTTACCAACAAGTGATCTGTGTGAACAACGTCAAGGTTACATCTCTAGTTATGTCTCAGCAGAGCTCAGCTAATATTAAATACCTGGAAGATGAGAAATGAAAAGTTACAGCGGAAGTAAAGGACACTTCCAAGCAATGCTCTGCACAGCACCTCAGGACAGGAGAGTCAAGTTACCTGGAGTCTGAATTTAACACTCCTCCAGTTTTCAGGCACCTGTTCAATGTGAAGGAAACCCCGACTTTGCATGGACTGCACCGAGTATATTTTTGGGCGACAGAACCATTTCTCTGGCAGGTAGTGGGACGGACATGTGCATGTGGAAGCACCCCAGCCTTTGCAGGCTCTCCATTCCCTTTCTCAAGAGCCGCTAGCAGGAAGGTGACAGCCTTTTCTGATCAGGTCCCGCGGGACCACTTGGGAAGCCATCTACACACCAACACACGCGGGTCCTTGTGCTGAGACGCTGAACCCGGGCTAACAACGGGGTCTCCAGAAGAGGAGCAGAGTTGCTCAGAGCAACTGGTCTTCTCCAGCAGAAGCGTTTTGCCAGAGATGTTCCCGCAGCCACCCAGCCCTGGGCAAGATCATCACTGAGCTGCACCAGGACACCTCCCAGCAGCAGGCAGCAGCAGGCAGCAGCAGGCAGCAGCAGGCAGCAGCAGGCAG
This sequence comes from Aramus guarauna, assembly GCA_013400195.1. Lineage (NCBI taxonomy): Eukaryota > Metazoa > Chordata > Aves > Gruiformes > Aramidae > Aramus > Aramus guarauna. The sequence goes on along the minus strand of VXBL01002122.1, from coordinate 68,533 downwards.
CAGCAGGCAGCAGCAGGCAGCAGCAGGCGGCACGGGGTCTCAGCTCACACAGAACCAGCCCTTCAAAAGCTTCGAGACGGGGGACACCGCAGCCGCCTTCAGCACCGACGGGAAGCAGACACCCTCCGCGGGGAGCAGGAGCAAGGGCCGTCGGCCGAGAGTTTCTCTTCGCCGGACTGCTGCTTCCTCTGCCGCACGGCAAGGGTCAGGGCCCCGCGCCCCGGGCGGGAAGGCCGGTCAGCGACAGCCCCAGCAGACGCCCCGGCACGGCCGCACGCACCCGCCGCAGCGCAGCGTCCC
>VXBL01002122.1:38092-68111 GCA_013400195.1 Aramus guarauna | reverse complement strand
CGGAAGGCGGCGCCGCGCAGCAGGTCCCGCAGCAGGCCGAGGCCGATGTCCCTGCTGGCGCCCTCGGTGACGAGGTGGAGGTGCAGCGCGTCCCCGCCGCCCAGCCGGCCGTGCCGCAGCAGGGAGCGCAGCGCCGCCTGCCCCTTGGCGCGCAGCGCCGNCGCTGACAGCATACAAAGGTTTAATCAAGTCCAGTGTTTACAATCCTTACAGCATGTACAGGCTACAGGTTAACTACAAAGGTAATGGTGCGTTTCAATCATTTACAATGACGAACTACGGAAAACTACATTAAAGGTTTAGATACAAAGTCTACAGCCGTGGTAAATGCGAACGAGGGCCGGTTACACGTTCTTTACAGTTACACCTTAAGGGGGGGGGAGGGTTCACACACGCATTTTACTGCTGGAATGCTTAAAAAACACCAAGTACAGAGAGACATGGGGATAAAAAAAAAAAAAAAAGTTCATTATTTGAGACAGAGTAACCTCTCTGCTTGAGGAAACGATGATTTCTATCAAAACATGGGTAACGGGGGATGCTAACAGAAAAGCGAGTGGGATTTCTTCCTCCTCTATCATCTCCTTCCATGGGAAGAGAAACAAGAAAATAGTGTAAGCAGAAAGAGAAAACAAGCACATGAAGGGGGACATTCCTCCTTTTCCCCAGCATTGCCTTTCTGGAGTTATCCCTGTTTTAAAAACATGGTTTTGTGCAAGAAAAACCATCCATCAGTGAATGGGCAGAGAGGGTAGTTCGCAAAACTGACTCTCAGAATACTGTCAGTGATTAAACAGTGGGAACAGTCAGTTCAGTCCTTTTGACAGCGTAAAAATAGTTCAGCCTCAGTCCTCGCACAGTAGTTGTAATTCTATCCAACGGTCCTTTTGCAGTCGCTGTCACGTTTGAGATTCTCACGATCAAGCAGCAGAGTTAACATCCACACTTTGTAACAGATGGCTGCAGAGAAGCACCAAAGCCCTGGAAACATCTCAGCCCGTCCTGTGCCTCATCTAGTTCTCAGCTTTTTTCTTGAGTGCCACAAAGTTTTTGCTCTACCCAGGAGAACTCTATTAATTTGGACAACGTGTGTGTACTGATGCCATACTGCAAAACAGGAGAAACTTCCTCTTGCATGGGGATTTGCTGACAGCAGTTGGAAGGTCTGGTTGCATTTTCTAGAACTATTTCAGCTCAGTATATAAACAGATAAAATACAAAACCCCAGAGTGAAAAACTCAGCATTAATACGAGATCCTTCCTTAGCACACTAACATGAGAAGCCACGAAAGGTGCAACCCAAAGCCGCTGACATCAGTGGAAAGACTGCCACCAATCTCCATGACCTCCCGGATCAGGCCCTCGTTGGGAAGGAGGCTGAAGTCCACAATGTACTAATGAACAAACGAAACGTGTGTTCAGACTGCAGGATGTGCAGCTTGTGAAAGCAAAGACAGACTTCTACCAGACTTGGGCCTTCACCCAAATTGATAGGAACAAATTCCAGCATGTCTAATATCATTTAGTGGCATAGTTCAGTACGACAACTGAAAAAATTAAGTTTATACGGACTGTACTGACATTTACGTAAAGTATGAAACCTTATGGACAATCAAAACAATACAGACCGCTAAGGAGACACCAGACACCATTTTAATCAACAGGGAAAGTGAATTACACCTCTGAAATCAAGATGCATCAGAATGTATGTTGAGCTCCTCGACATTTGTCTTTCCAAGAGACTTTTGGAACACATGATCTAACTCTGGCTAGGAAGAACATTACAAAAATCTTTCCATGGTCTATCTAGTAAATTACTAAAAAAAATCCATGTGAAACCTGATTTTAAACTGTGTTAGGAATCTACTGCTTTGTACCTCACCAATTAAGACCTACTATGTGTCATACCTACAGAGGAACAGGAACTGGAATTGAAGCCTTCCGTTATGTGGTACAGAGTACCAGAAGTTAACCCACAAGGGAGCCTTACTGTCTAGTATCCTAGTTATACTCAGATGCACACTGTAATAAAAAGGGAAGTTTTCTAACATTACTGAACAGAAGATTAGCACTTGAGTCAGAACTCACTATGGAATCCAGATCTTCAGAGCCCTGGCGATAACCACACTTTGTATTACCCAGGGCTGAATCCTGCGAGTGAGAGAGGGCCTGGAGCACCGAGCCGGCCAGCGTCGGGCAGGACTAAGCCCTCAATACATTGCCCAGACCCTAATGGCATACTCATTTTAGTTGATGAGCAACACGCTTGCACGTGTATTGCACCTGGCCTGAAAAAAAGCTTTAACTGAATGCAGTTTATACTGGACATCCTAGCATACCTAAAGGGATTGGGGAAGGAGGCTGCAGGATCCGAACTGACACAGCTGCTCCCTGAACCATGAAAACTCCAGAGCTCCTGACAAGAGTGATACAGCCTGGGATCGGGTTTGTTATTCGTCCTCTAGCACAGACTCATACTGCTTTCCAGGCAGAGGAGAGCCAGGAATGCAGCACATCTGCAGAGCTACAGGGAAGAAACTTTTTCTGTCTACAGGAAGTCGTCCTGCAAAATTTGTCAGAGATTGTTGTGGCTAGGAAGGAAAATACCAGCCAAGATTTGAAATAAGTGTCTGGCACATTTTTCCAGCAGCACGGACTGAGATAGCAATTATGCCATTAAGCTCTAAGTAGCTTTACATTACAGCCAATCACACTATATACTGCCTGTCAGGTAGGCTGCAAAAGACAAATCTTCAGAAAAAAAAACTTATATCTAAAGTGTATACTACACATAGTCATATCTTACATTGCCCCCATCTGTACACTGGGAATTTCACTTTCTCTAAGATCTACCAAAACATCCATTGCTGTTAAATATTGCAGATTAGGAAGTATATTATCATTTCATAGACAGCTATGTGAAAAACTTACTAGAAAATACTGCTTACAGGTGATATTCCTAAATTTCTTATTATTCAGACTAAATGTACTCTTTAAATGGGCAAAATCTGCTTTTCCTAGAATAATTAGAACACACATGAAGCAAGAGCTGTTTTCTAAGATTCTTCTGCTTGGAAAAATAATCTATTGGACAATTCTGAAACGTTATTAACTTTGCAACAATAATCATCCAGACTTGATGCGTTATTACACATTTGATGCAAAATTATAAATATTTGAATTACCTTGTTAAAATTTAACATACCAGAAAGTTTAATTTTACCATAGTTTACAGAATTTCGGTACCCAATTTTGCGTATCTTAGCTAGCTGGGAGAAAAGCCAATTCATTTCCAAAATACATTTAAACAGCAGGTTAGCATAATGCCATGGCTATCAGGATTATTAAAAATGCACATTGATACTATGTTACCTAAAAATTCTCCTTAAGTTGTCCACAGGGCAGACAAATCGAGCATAAAGAATTGCATCTGATGGTTTGGGGCTTCAGGTGATTACTGTCCAGGTATTAAATAACCTGACACATAAGCATGTATCTACAGACACTGTTTAGGCATGCACATCAGCAGAGTGGAGCTCACTACTGAATGAAGCAAATTGTGTTGCTGCCTTCAGAACACAGCTGGAGACTGTGCTCATTTGTTCCTTTGCAAAAATGTGCAGTGAAATTCCTAGGCTTTCTTGTGCACACCTTAGTTTAGGCAACATGTATACATATACATCTTTGTGGATTATATAGAGGATATTGCTTCCTGATATAAAGGATTGATTGCCCTAGATTTAGGGTGGCTGCATTACATATGAGATTTTATAGATTCAGCTTAGGGCTAGTCAAACAGCAAAAAGAAAAGGTAACAGCCTTGGTACAGCTGCTCTACACAAACTCCATTAGCTCAATATTTATTTTCATGTCTCAAATGTCAAGTTTTGATGTGAAAATACTACAAACCAACCCCACATCATGTCCAGAAGGATTAAGTTTATTTCTCATGAAAGGTTCCACATGCTTATTTAAAGTATACTTGCTGCATAGAAAGTTTAATTTAAGAGGAAAAAAAAAAATGAAAATACTGCTCTTAGAAGTTTGGTCCTCCAGGATATATACCTATTGACTGACCCGCAGTCACTAGCATAAAGGCCAGCCTGGTGTTAAAACTTCCACTGTGAAAGAGCTTGCAAAAGGGCAGGACTTACCATGTCTTGTTAGTAACAGCCTACCCCTATAACCAGGGTCAGCGTAGGAACAAGAGAATCTGTTAAGTTCTAGGCCTACAAATAGAACTCAGTAAGTCATTACTCAATTTCCCTTCAAAACAGTGCCAGAAAATGCAACCCAGACCTTCTTGTCAGAGGCACGTTCCTTATGGCAATAGGGAGAGAGATGACAGCAGGAGACAGTAAATAGCAAAGCTGGTCTGACCATCCTGCCATCCCGAGTCTGCAGCACATACAGCTGCGCTCTGCTAACTTTAGGTACGAATCGCAGGCAAACCTACTTGCTAACAGGTACTACTTTTATACTGAGCTACCAGGTATTCCTTTTTTTTAAACATCATCTTCAGCTGCTGAGGTATACATACTGTGAAACACAAAACAATGCATACATTTCCCCAGCTACCACAATCTAAAGCTACATCAGAGTGGTCATTTTATCCAAACTATCTAACAAAATGCATATAATTCATTCTGTTAAAGTAAAAAAAAAGTCTTGCGCTATAAGGATCAGGTTCTTTTCCTTCTTGACACTTAAGACTTCTGGGAATCTGACTGCTGGAAACGGTTTAGCTTCTCTGGATTATTTGATGCCATTTGAGAAAAGTCACGAAAAATATCCTGATAAATTTCGTCTCCTAGGTAGAAAAGAAAAAGGAAACAGTTTAAACCATTTGTAGGAGTTAAAATCACCCACCATTGCACAAATGCCCTACTGTGCTACCAATTACTGTATAACACTTAATTCATGTATAAACATTGCTTATAGATGGAATGATGCTGATGTGAACTCTTTGGGACTGTTTACTCGCATGCACATTCTGTAGAAGCAAATTAAAGCCAAACTATACCTGAAATAGTACCTCACAGGCAGCCACACAGAGGAAAGTTCAGAGTTAGAAAGGAAAAATGAAAGCATTTTAAAGCAACGTAAAAAGAAAAATGTTTATTAGCTATTAAAGAATAAAATCCTTGTTTTTGCAAGGAAGTGTAACCAAGATTCTCTTTAGAAAAGTAGAATTATAGCATAAATAAAAATTTACTTGGAGACAGAGGTCAGAAGTCTTACAGCCAGACAGAACTCTCCATTAAAGAAACAATCAGCAAGCAGTAGTATTAAAAAACTCAGTCTTAAGTAGAGAAATTATTGTTCATAAATCCTTTTGGCCTATTACTTCAGCAAACAGATTTTTACATGCATTACTGAATATTCATTACATCTTTTAGTTTTATCTATAAGAGTGATAATACTTTCCTTAATTTTTTATTTTTTTTTTTTATTTTTTTTAAATCTTCACCCTTTGTGCTTAAACACAACCCAACTAGTAGTGCACACTCCAAAATGAGGGATGGCAGAAACTTCCACCAGGCCTGTCTCCCTCCCCCTCCCTGTCTACACAGGAAAACACATTCAGGAATCATTACTTCTTGAGTCATTGCCAAGCCATTCTTCTGCCACTTTAAAACAGACTTTTTCACATTCTTTCATCTGCTGCAGCATTTTGGGCCTTGAGTTCAGGTTTCATTTTAAAACATTAACCATACCCTATTGCCTTCAAAAGAAATTAAATGAATAAAACATTTGGTCCGGTCAGGAACTATGCAGCCATCCAAATTTTACTGTCTTCCCAACACAGATGACCACACAGGACACAAGGTTCCAGCACTACGGTTACTTGCTGACAGCTTGATTAATAGCATGACAAAGAAATCAACCCAAAATTTCTCTCTCCATGTATGTTGAACGTTAAGATTTTTTTCCCCAATATGATTGCGGAAGAAAAGTATTCCACCATTTTTTTTCCAAAGGACAATTTTAAAAATGGCTTTTTTTGCGTTTAAAAGTTTGCACTACAGTGGAAAGTTACACTGTTTTTGTTTTTCCATCTTTTAATGCACATTTCCAATATTAAAACTATTTTTCTTTTGGAGATGAGACTCCATTCATTTGAAAACACTTTCAGAAATAACAACTGACCTTCCAGAAATATTTAACATGGATGCCATGTGGGTTTATATAGAAATGTAATGACACAATTCTTCCCAGACTTTAAAAGATAAATACATTCAATACTGCGCTAGTAGGAAACGTTAGTTCTAGTGAAATTCCCTTTTGGTTTTCAGATTCAGTTTCAAGTATATTCTGGAGATGAAGCAGGCACAGGACACATTTTATCGTAACAGTTTCTGATAACTGCTTCCACTGGGAGATAAGCACAGAATGAAGGGAGATGTAACATTCACAAAAAAAAACAGCTATGAAGAGCACAAATTGGAATCAAGCTTGTATGATAAAAGCAATTATGCTTTTAATACAGAAGTGGGTTCCACTGGTGAACTAGTACTGTAGTTCAAGTTGCCATGTTTGGTTCTTCCATATTAACTTGAAAGAAAACCCAAAAGCTATTTTTGCAAGATACATCGTGGCTCTGGTTTTGGCTCTATTACATAACAAAAATACTACATACAAAAATAGACTAAAATAAAGTGCCCCTTTAGTTTGTATGCTGCATTAAAATACTTAATACTGTAAACCTTATAATTATTTTAAAATCCTACTTTAAAATTGAATTCTGGTAATTCCCTTTCCAAGCAATGTTTTCCCTAAAGTGCAGATTTTATGTACAAAAATACTATAACACTGCTTTACCATTTAACACTAGAGTAACTCAAAAGGCACACATCATACATTCAAGAAAAGATAGGAAGTAGCAATACTGATATCAAATAGTTAGCAGACATACTGTAGCACCAGAAGATGAGCACTCAAGTATTATACAAGAAACAGTACAATGGTGCATATGGCTTCTACCACCAGAAACAAATTTTTTGTGGAATAAGCTAGTTTCAGCTAGTTCCTATTCTAGGAATATTTTGGAAGACCAACTGTACCTTGCAAAGCAATATATACATTCTCTCAGTAGCTCAAACCAGCTGGGTATATTTAATTTATAAATGTTGATGCCATTAGCTACATTAGTAATTGTTTCTCAACTGCATTACTGAAGCGGAGAAATAGGCAGTTGGCTTCACTCTGAAGACAGCAAACTCATACATCAGTATTTACTCTCACACAGCTCCCAGCAAACATACAATTGCCTTGAAAAAGCCTTATTTTCTTCTGGAATCATAGTTTTGGATAAGAGGAGTTCTAAAATAAGGTCAGTGCAGAAATTTTAACACGTATATGCAGTGAAAAAAGACCTGCCTCCTCTACGACCACAAAAAGGTATCACCTTGCGAGAACAGAGATAGGTTTTGTGCTTACACTTACACATTCGCCCAAACCTTCTAGCAGGCAGGCGGACATTGACATTTAAAACATTCAAATATTCACTTCAACTTTTAAAAGAAACTTCAGCTAGTAAAGAATCAAGGAAAGCAGAGCTATGCTGTCCAAAGATACAGCAAGATCTCCTGGCTGAGACAATGTGCTACAGCTTGTGGCTTGAATTTTGAAAATTACTCTAGTGATATCCCTTCCCCCTGAATTTGGTCAAGCTCCATCCCCTGTGGCAGCTCTACTTTCCATTATCAGTCTCGTCCATTTACAAGGATCAGATACTATCTGTAAAATATCAGATAGTATCAACTGCAGTCTCTAGATTCTATGGCAATACAAACTGATAAAAAGGTCAAGATAATTTCAATTAAAGACTTAGCCAGCTTTTTATTTCATCTACCTAACTGAAGAATCTGTCTAAAACCATATATTTTTGAACAAGATGTCAGGGAAAATAGTCTCCCCCATCTCCAGTTTAAACATATTTCTATTTTCATGTAAATAGTCCCTGTATTTGTCATGAACAAAACATTTTACTAAACGTTTGTAACATTTAATAACCAACTGAGGCTTTTTGTACAAACTATAAAAACACATTTTCTGGTTTATAATTTTGGATTCATGACAGGTCAATTAAATTATCTAAAATATTAATTTATGACTTAGAACAGAGCTTGTGAGTCAAAATACCTCCCTCCCTTAAAACAAAAGCATTTTACTATTTGAAACTGATAGTTATTTTCACTTCTTAATAAAAATGAGGACACTCAAAAATACTTCAGTATTTGTTAGCTTCAGCCTGTCAGTGAAGTAGTATGCATTATATCAGAAACAGCTTTACATTCAAAAGGGCCAAACTCACAATAGACTTTTTTCATACATGTAGTCTGCTGCATTTTCAGAGTAGGGAATTCTTCCCCATTTAAACTCATAATCAAGTATATACTTTTAAATTATCTGTTGCTCTGCCAAAGCAGCAGAGCAACTCTGTCTGTGTGTCTATAGTACTTTTATTGTTGTAATTTGAATTTCCTAGAAGATTTGTTTAAAAATAAATTTGAAAAACATGTAGTCTTAAGGACAAAACTAAATAAATTTGGTTTATTTAATAAACTTCATCTGGGATATAGATATGAGATTTAGTGTTGCCTTTTGAGTATATTCCAGCCCCAACCTAGTAAAAGACATAAGCACACACAATCCTTATGAACCAGTGGAAAATACATAAGGGCTTTACAGCAGTGAGCCAAGTGTACTCAGCACTCAATCTTAACAGTAACGTTTGCCTTTCACTACTGCTGGCTATTAGTGGTGTGTTTTTAGCTGTCTAACTTGACAATCAAGTGTGCCTTCATTATTGATATTTGCATGAGATTAAGTTATGTTCCTATGGAAGCGTACCATATTAGAAGAATTGGCTTGCATAAGTATCACATCAGAACATAGTGTAAATTGAGACTGAGTGCCTGAGAATAAAGTTGCACATATTCATTCAATATAATCTGTTACTTTTTTGTACTAGTTGGCTCAAATGTCTGCTAATTCTTTTTTTTTTAATCAAATGGTAAGATACTATGCATACAAAAATACATACTTAAGAATGACTGTTTTGTTTCTTGTTTGTATCTTAACAAATGAAAATATTTAAAAATAAAATTTGAGGAAATAATACTTTCCTATTTCTGACTGGAGTTACTTTGAAATATCTGATGTACATTTTTACATTGGTGTGCAATCATTTTTTCTGAAAAAAGAAAAAGAGGACCATTCCATAGGAAGAATGGTATCCTGTTATAAGATGAACCCTCAACTATCTCTGAGCAACCCGGGTCAGAAGGCTGCTATTAAATAACGTCAGGTAAATCCTAACATTACGTGAATTTCAATGGAACATCAATAGGAGAAAACTATGGACAACTACCAGCAAAACCAGGTTGATAATGGCTGTAGTAACATACACTACTATAATAATGCACTTTAAAAACTCTCCTTTTAGTTCTCCTAAATAATCTGACAAAGTCACACCAGTGAATTTCAATGAAGCTCTAACACGTGTCAGTTGTTTATAAGAAACATTATTGTATGAAGCGATCTTAAATTTTCCTCAGATCCTAAGAATCTAGTTGTAAACTAATAAATTCCTGAATACACTTCTTATACTGCATTTCAGTATGGTTATTAGTAGAGTATTGACCTGGCTGTCCATAGAGTCCTTCCGATTCACGCATTTCTTCATTCATCCTTGCTAAACGCAACCTATGATTTAGGAAACAAAAAGAACAACGTCACCTCTAAAGCATTAAAAAAAAGACTGCAATTCAAGATCTACAATGCACTCCTGAACCTCATACCAGTGAGGTCATCTACGGATAGTGCACTCTCTCTCTTTTCTTTTGCTCTCCCTGTTTTTATGTAAAAGAATTTTGACATTCCTTGTATTTTTAACTTGAAACAGAATAGGAAAACTTAGTTACCTAGTCAAAAACAGAATGTACAACTTACAATGTAACAATATCTGCATTTGCAGCTTCTACTGCTATACTCAATGGATCTTTCCCATCTTCATCAGTGGCATGCTGGTTGGCTCCTCGTTTTAGGAATAAACACACTTGTCTGTTTAGAAAAAGCATTTAAGAATAATTTTCACAACAATAAAGGAAAAAAGGCAAATAAATTCAAGCCAGAGACCCAATGTATTTGGCTTAAATCACCAAAAATCTCTTGAACATATCAAGTCAGAGCTATTCATGTAGAACAGTTAAGATGTTTTGCTTACTACTGTGTTAACCTTTAATTATCTAATCCACATTAGAAAGATAGCCTAATTCAATTCATGCTCATGCAGCATGGAGTTGAACCCTTTAGAAGCAAGACTCTACCCTCCTGGATCATCTTTGGTTGTAGAACCGAAAAGCTTCATTCCTTTTACCATGACAGACAAGAACCACTGAGCAAGATAAATCAATATAGGAATGAACGCAGTTCACAGGTGCCTAATTTACCCAATAGAAACTGATCTCATTTTTCTCTGCTATTATAATTCTTCATCTTTATAAACAGGGCATACTGAGTAAGCTTATGGCTTAAACTTTCCCAACTTGTTCCACTCTGTTTAGAATTCCTGCATGCAGAGAGTTTGGGTACCCACCAACCAGATTATTATGTCTTCATATGAATCGAGCTGGCACATGGTTTCAGTTAAAAGCCTGATTCCAAAACTCAAGATGTAATGCAGTACATTTTGAAGTGAGATACACTCTGAGTGTAATGCTTAGGTAGGATGAGTCAGAAAAAGCCTTGCCTCACACACCACTATTTCTCCTATTTGTATCATATTTCTTAAGAAAACAAGAAAAATCGCATGTGTCTTCACCTATTCATGCTATTTCAAAGCATTATTAAATACAGGTTTTTACAAAATGGATCAAAATGTGTTTATAGATGTGTGTTTTGCTAGCGGATGAGACTGCTAATTCCAAATCTTATTTCCTCTCTCACCATAAAAGTTTAATATATTTCAGGTAATCTAGATTTTTCTTAAAGTGCCAGAATATTTGGGGAATTAAGAAGCTTCACATTAACAACTATAGTAAAGGACGGCCATTTACAAACTCTGGAGCAGTGAGTTACCCAGTGTGTCCTAGAACCGTGGCATGGTGCAGGGGTCCTTTTCCTTTCATGTCCCTGATGTTCACATTGGCCCCATTCTGCAGCAAGAATTCACAAGTAACCAACGAACCCTGCGGAATAAAAGCAAAGAAACAATTCAACACCAGATCTCTAGAGTAAGAGCCAAACCTGTTTGCCTTCACACCGCTGAGTCATGTGGCAAAAGAAAAAAGGAGTTGCTTCCACATCAAATTTAAACGCTGCTAGGTTATGTAATTCCAAACAAAGCATTAACAGGAAAAAAAATAGTTCGGAAACAACTTGTAATGACAACTTCAGTATCATATTATCATTCATTACAGAAGCAAGCATTTCAAAAGGAACACTGACACAGAAATATCCCTATTATTATTCCCCCCCTTCCCTTCCTCCCACATCAGTCAGTGCTCTGCGTCACATACCCCTTGCACTGCCTGAATGAGTGGTGTTGCTTTGTTTTCTTCTACGTTGACCCAGTTTACTTCAGCTCCATGGGCCAATGCTTCTGCCATATCAGGAAGATTCTTCTTAAAGGCAGCTCGATACAGCTGCAATCCTGGACTAGGCTGCTTGGAGTCACAGAACACAGAAGACTCTTGCTTGTCTCCTTCTGAAAAAAGAAAGAAGGAGAAGCTTATCTGTAATCCCCGTTTTTATAAGGTACCTCCTGGAATTCTGACCAAAAACGTAATTTCTTTGGTATAAGGTAGCTCAGGTTTTGCACACTGCTGTGCGTTGTTGCCCCATTCTGCTGGGAGAAGTCGCAGATGCCTTTAGCTTGTTCCAGCATTCAGGCATAGCCAATCACAAAATTATTACTGCCCAGAAAACAATCTCTCCACATTACTGACATGTGTATCCTTCAATCTACCTATTCTATGTAATTTCTAAGAATTTACTTTAGGTTAGAAATGTGTTTTGTCATTTATCAATTACTTCACTGTGGCTATAATCTTTTGGACTAAAGCATAACCTTTCTTTTAATCTCAATAAGAATTATACAGTGAAGTCTGGGAGATAAAGACATTGTTATATCTAAGCTTTTATGAGTTACAGCATTGTGTTTCTACAATGCAGGCAAAGAAAGGATCCAAGCCACACGCTGCTTGCCTACAAACCACAGCTGTGAACTACTGCATGTAAAACATACCTCAGAAGAGTGCTTTGATGCCGAAAAATAAGTTTGCTTTATAAATAAATGTTTTGGGTATTTTGACAAGCCATACTCAATACATCTGTCAGCTCAGGATGCTATATTAGATAGCAAATAATTTCATCAATAAATCTATAAAACTTTGAGTAAAGAACAGGTAATGTTTAAAGATACGGTAATTCCAGTAAGTGGAAAACAAAAATTAAGCAAGAATGCTCAAATAACACATAAAAGCCTATTATCTGTGACTTCACAGGAATTCTATCTCCAAGGATTTAACTATTTATAAGAAGATTACGCATTTCCATGGAGACTTGTCTGTAGCATTGCGCACTCTGCTAAAAATCAAAGTTCTGGTTCAGTATCATCTGACTGGAAAAAAACATAATTCTCTGAACTCGTTTAGAAGGATTCAGTGTCATTCTTGCTAACAAGCCTGGAGGAGAGAAAGGTCACTCAAGCAATTACTGCTCTTGTTAAAAAATTTCAGCCCACCAGGACAGAAGAGACATGAATTGTATCAACACATACGAATCTCCGAGAAGAGCACGCTACCAAGAAGTAGCCATTAAATTTTCATCTTGAAGTGCAAAGTCTAACGCACCTGGTTCATACAAACTATTAGCTGATATAGTAGAGGCAAGGCCTTCTCTGCTGTCATCAGCACTCTGCTGGATCCCACTGTCACTGCTTCGTACTGTTTTGGGAAGAAACTGTAATTACTATGCCGACCGTAAGTTACCTACTCTTCACAGATACCATGACAATAAAGCAAGCTCTTATACTTGGTCCTGAATGCATATTTTTTTTTAAATGACTAGTTATTATTCAATATTCTTAACATATCCACAGAAAAATATGAAGTCACATATTGCAACCGTAACACTTATAATAATAACAACAAATGTCAAAGATTAGTAGAAATGAAAAGATCAGGATAAGTAAAAAAGCTTAAATTATTTCATGAAAACACTAAGCGATGCAGTAGCCTGGAGACAATGGATTAAAGGCAGGGAGATGGCCACAACACACAATGGATCACTACTGCAAATACTGAACACGCCATAGCTATAGTACTTACTACTACGTAGTTTTGAAGAGGTATCAAAGTAGGAGAAGAGTGAATCTAGTTCATCAGGACAGAACAGAGACTCCCGCCTCGCCTCGTCGCTACTTACAGCAACCGCTGGGACATGCAAGTTAGCAAAGCACAAAGCAGGCAGTAAGGAAGGGATAGGGCAGGAAAGAACGTTATTGGAGAAATTAAGAAGGATGAAAATACGGAGGAAAGAAGGTGGTTAATATGTTGCTGAATGATAAGCATCCCCACTCCATACATATTCTTCCCCACCTAAAAATGCACATCTCCAAACAAGTCTTTTCTCCCCTATACTTCTGAACTTGGCTATGACCCATTTGACGGCAGATTCTGATTTCTCTGCATGAGGCAGGAAATCAATTAATACAAATCCATGTTACTTTAAAAAGAACATGTGAAATACAGTTAAGGAGAGAAGTGTGTAAATACCTTTTTGGGATGCTCCACCTTGTTCCCCTGCCAAAAGGGATTTTTCAGCACCACTGTGCCTTTTGTCTTCCTGACTTTGAGACAAAACCTTTGTTCCAGATTCAAGCAGAGATACTGATGCAGGCTGCTTCTCTACAAACTTTCTTTCCACATATTTAGCTCTGATGTATGCCTCCTTCTCCTGCCTGTCAGATACAAAATCCCTGGAGTTAGTAAGCTAATATTTTAATATCTTCATGTATTAAAAGAACAGCCATTTCATACTAAAGCCAGAAACCAAAACTGTAGTTTGGCATTGCACAAGACAACTTACAATACATTTTCAGAAAGACAAGCACACTGGCTAACTCTTTCTGGATTCTTGAGTTTTGCATAAGGCTCAAAAGAAAGTAATTTTGTTAAGTTCATATATGTATATTTGCTTTCAGGCAGAGACTTTAGAAAGTGGTATGTGGAAGAAATAAGCATTAGCTACTCTATGTTACTTAGAATAGACTATTTCAGTAGGGAGCTAAAACATGATCATCTAATCCCACTACCACTTCTTGGAATTAATTCTTTATACATGTTCTATATTGTTAATAACCAATTAATATAGAATATATTTAGTTTCTTAGGTAAATATAAATTGCAACATTTGTTAAAGCAACATCAAGATTGCACAAGAGAACCGTAACAAGAATAAGCCTCAGGTAGGCACAGCTAGTGTTCCATAATGCATACTGAAATATTTTTTCTTGTAACTTGAAGTTATCATCTTAAGACACACAAACCAATTGTGACAAACTGATGAAAGGGGCTATGAAAGTAGTACTATTGAAACTGCTGAAAAGCAGTTACCCCTAGAAGGAATATCTAGCAAATCTCCTATATTATTTATATTATTATCACTGTCTCCAAATTGCCAATGCTTTATATAATGCTGTTTTCTATACCATAAGACTGCCTGATCGCAAGCAGCACAGAACTGAAAAGCTGGTAAAAAAAAAAAAAAAAAAAGAGTTTTAAAAGACACCTTATACAGCAGAACAAAACATTAGGGAACTACCTTCAAACACAAATTAGCATCAGAGAAATGGAAGACAGTAGTACAATCATTAGAAGGTTGCTGTAAAGCAGCAGAGCTCATGTACAAGGAGCAGTAGGCAGAAAAAAGAGAACATTCTGGGGATCAGGGAATGAAAGTCAAACTCAAGAACAAAGTCACTGTAAACAAATGGCACTGCCACAGGCTCCTTCCAGGAGCACTCACAGACCAAGTATAGCTGGGTGAAATGGTTCAAAGCAGACAGGAAACAAAATTAACATGGCCAGATTGATGAGACAGAACAGGATGCTATAGAGTTGTCAGCAAAAGGAGGGAGTGAGATCAGAAAAAGAACAGATGAGCAAGAGAAGCCAAAAGGGACCAACAGAAGGAATACTCAATAACAGAGAGCAAGAAAAGGGGGAGAGCAACACATACTGGTGATAAGGGGAAACAGAGTAAATCAAAGGAATGTTAAACAGTCAACTGGCAGCATCCTTTAAAGCTGGAGGCTGAAGGAAGCAACATAAAAAGGAAGTACGAGGCACTGCTAGTGAATTACTACCTTTGGCTTCCAGGCTGTGGCTTCTTTACTCCCACTTTTTCCAACTTCGCTTCATAAATTCTATTTATAACATCATTTCCCAATTCACACATAAGCTATGAAGCAAAAGAAATAAATTCATATACAGTTGCAAAAGGCTTTATCTACCTATTCAGTTGTTTTTAACCTCACTCAGCTTATTTTTACAACAGTATTTACACTGGTAAAAGTACACTTACAGAAATAAGCATGGGTTTATATCATGATAATGAAACAATCAGTGAATAGAGACCAAACTCTGAGTAAGATAGCAAAAGATATAGCCACTCTTTTAAAGTGCCATTCCCTTCTGGAATCGCACTGCAAAAATGATAATTTGTCATTCAAGAATCTTTTCTGTGCAATCAGAATGACACTCAGGCCTCATTAATAAAGGTTAATGAACTCTTTGCCACCAGCTTTGTCAGTGGCTATTCTTATCCCATCGGCAACAGACAATTCAATCAATTCTATTCCATCTTGTCCAACCGGCATCTTTGCTAAACCATAATCTGTTATGTCTACAGCAAAAGATCAAAGACAAAAAACAGTCTGCAGATACTTCCTCAAGGAGAATTTGGCCCATGAAACCCAGTTTCCTGACTGCAACGAACAGACTTCTTGCTTCTAATATCAGGTAGAATATTCAGCTCTGGAATTTACATGAACAGGACAATGGGTGTAGTTTTTTGGGGTTTTTTGTTTCCACAGCATGAACACATTGATACTAAAATTATTTAGGGTCAAACCACAAGAGAAACACCCCTACTCACACTGTCCTTTGTTTGTTCAGAATAGAGAAGCAACACCTAAGTACCAGAACATCTCAACTAGAAACAAATGCTTTGCATCAATTATCCAGTTGTGCGTGAGTTCCTATTTCAGTATTTCAATGTCACATTATTTTCATAACCATGTTTCAAGCCAGAATTCTGGCATACAAATAGCACACAAGAGCAGTTGCACACAAGAGCAGTTGCACAAGTAGGAGTATGAAATCAAGATCTCACTCTAACAGCTGACATTTGAATTTTCAAGTATGCTCATGCTTTAGGCTAACAACACTTCCAAAATTTTTCAGCCCACTGTATTATTGGTCTGTAAACAAATTTCTCTTTATATGTTGAAAGTATCCAATGAATCTTACTACTCAAAGTGTGCATTTGCAAACCTGAAGGTGTCATGAGTTGTTCTGGCTCCGAAGTTTGTAACAAGAATGACTACTGCTACTGCATTTATTATAAGAAAGTGTGAATTAAAAAAAAAAAACCAAAAAAAACAATGAACAACTATAAAAATTTTCTACTCAAAAGTGCAAGACATGCACTGGGTACAAATGCAAGTGTTTCCTGCATTGAACTTTCTGATGCAGAAGCTTTAGAATAATATAAGTACCAAACAGAAACATATTTCAAACATACTGTCATACCTTTAGAAGTTCAGGTTCCCATGAATCCAGTGTTAAAGATCTTACTTTTGAAAAGTGGACTCCCAAGCTCCTAAACAGCATGAAAAAAATATTAACTTGTAACTACATGCTATGTCTTACCTCAGACAGCTTTACCATTAATTTATGCAAATAAAGCAGTCACCTTAATTCTGTTCACAAACAGGGGAATCTAATCTTGCTTCAACATACTTTTGAAGAGGCAAACACCATTCTTCCTAATTAAGTCAATGCACAAATGAAATACCGTTCAGAAGAGTTCCCCAACCTGTGTATCCCAGAGCACTCAATGCACAGCGTGATTCCTAGGTTGATACTGGCCCAGCGAGGATCTGCCAAACCACAATCACAGCAGGCAGCATTACCAGGAATACACTGAACCCGCTGTAGAGCACTTTCTCCCTTTAACAACTTCTCTTTTGTCTCACTGCCAGATTCTAGGCTTCCAGTAGAAGGGGATGATTTCTTTTCCTGTTTCTAAAAAGAAATAAATACATACACTAAATTAAAGAAATAAAAGTCCTACAGATACTGACTGTGCACTAGAATCCTAGAAAAGTAACTTTTGCATTTAGGGCCACAGAAAGCCATAGAACTGAAAAAATATTTCGCTTTTTAGAAGAAACACAGAACTGAATATACAAGTATCCTATGAATTTTAATTACACTACAGAAAAATCTTATCAAAACATATAGGCCAAAGTAACATTAGTAAGATGGAGTGAAAGATACATTATATATAAATTACAGCCTTCAAAATTTCATTGCATTTCCACTGGAAGACAAACAAGAGTGTTTCCTCTATTTTCAATTTTCAGGATCTAAAGAGGGGTTGCAGTTTGGTTGTTTTTTAAACTCACCTCAGATTCATCCCCTTTCTCTCTATATGCTGTAGCAATACTGGTCTGAACAGCCTTAATCCATGCTTGCCGTAGCTTTTCCGAGTCAGCCTGAAGCATGCAGCTTCTGGGACAAATCACATGTGTGCTCAGATTCAGAGAGACTGACAAAGCAGCTAACATCAAACAAGACATTGTTCAATAAAATAAAGACTCTTGAGAAAGCTTCTTGCTATCACCACAAGTATATTGTTTAGTAGGCATCATCTAATAAACCCGTTCATTTTGAGATAAGAAAGCAGTTGACCCTTTACGAATTGCAAACTCCTTTTTTCAAAACTCTTTGCAGGTAATGCTAAAACGCAGATATGACTCTTCAAATAACCCAAAGAATGGCTTCGCTTCCTATTCCCTTTCTTTTCTTATTCCAAGTTTTTCATTTTTGTTTCCTTACATGTAATTAACCTCCATGACTAATTACATAAGATACAGCTGATAGTCCTTGAAAATGCAGTTTCATTCACTGAGATCCAGAGAAAGTTACTTTAAAGCTCACTGACAACGAACTACTTGTCACACCAATAGTCAAATGAAACAGGTCATGGAAGTATAAAACTGTTCCAACACGTATGGGTTGAAAAAGTATAGGCAAGCAGGAACAAATGCCTATTAAAGTGAACCACAACTGAGGGCAGCAATCTATTAAAAAGAGAAACATAAGTAGGAGTGGAGAATGTAGATAACATCCAAACCTGAAAGCAGGTTGACCTTATATCAAAAACTTAAATACAGTCACATCTCAAAATCATTAAATAGAAACCCATTTCCTGCCCTTGCTGCAGCAGAACTGCCATACTTCTCCAAATACAACCAATACACTGCACTGCTAGAGCTCAAAAATATTTTTATTTGGTAGTTTCAGTTAGTGAATTCTGAAGTGTAGTTTAACACTACTGAGACACCAACTTAATGTGGTTCTCTCTCATTACACCAACCAGAAATCTGGAGAAACTGAGATCTATTTTCTACATTACTAAGCAGCTTGAGAGTATCAGCTACTCAGTCACAACAGCTCCACAACCACAAGGCATTTATGTATAAAGCACAAGAATGCATGTTTATTTTAATGACAAAAGTAAACTAAACACTAGGAACTCTTCTCACAGTATCACTTACTCTTTGGCAAAATTTCAGAGAACAGAAATGTTCAGATACTTTTCCTGTTTTGATCCATCATAAGAGAAATGTTAATCTTGCATTTCAAGACAACTGAATGTAATTTATTTTTTTTTTATTTTTAAATAAACACGCTCCATCACTTCTCCTTACTTTGTTGGAGAAACCACCTCAAAACAGAAACGTCTTTCTATGTCTTCACAGTGTTTAACCGTGCAAAGCCGCAAGTCTTCAACAACTACTGTGGGATTATCCTAAGAGACAAAAATTAACAAAAAAGTCACATTGAGGAAATACATGAAAGTTGCTACTAGTCCCAAATTATTTATTATTTAATTCTATTTGCCTGTTTACACAATTAAAAACAAATTAAGTAGGTGGATTTAGAGATACTTAGCAGGAAATACTCAGATAAAATTTAATTTTAAGTTATATTTAATGAAAATTTAATAAAAAATGTAGAGAACTCCTTTTTACCTACAATCCAATCTACTAAATAGTCAACATGTTAAATTCAAACAACAGTATTCAAAGGAGTTCAAAGATACTAAGAGATGCAATTAACTCCCAAATAAATCAGAAAGATTATACCTAAAATGATCAGTATTATAAGTGCCAAGTACAAAAACTAGAAGCTGGATGCAGTGGTTTTGAAAACTTGATTAAATTCATTAGAATTCTATTCTAAGCTAAGAGCATTTTAAAAGCGCATTTTAAAAACACAAAAACATAATTCAATTTCACAAACACAAAATGCCCAATTCAAATGTGCTCAAACTCAACTGTTTGTTTCCTTTCCAATCACAAAGATTAAGACCCTGGATTTGATAGCATCAGATAACAAGGAAGAGCCTCTGAACCTGGTCTCTTAACATTGAAGAGAAATGGATTATCATAAAGCTCTTCCCTCTCCTCCTCCCCCCCCCCCCCCCCCCCCCCCCCCCACCATCTCCATACAGTTTTTTTTCCAACATGAAGAGCAGTTACAGCTATGTGGTGCAAAAGCAGATTCTAGAACAGTAAACAAAGGAGCGTGCGCCCAAATGCTGACTGAAAAGGCTGGCTTCTACAGCTTGGGGCAGAGCTATGCTTGCGGTTGTAATATACAACTGTACTTTCCCACCAGCAAAAAGACAGATACTGACTGCTGAACCACCTGACATTTTCAGTATTAAACACGTTTACATAGCATCCCTGAATGTTTCATAACAAATGCTTTCATGCCATTTTTCCCCCTCTCCCCAAGTGCTAAACTGGATATGTGAACTCAGTAACTGGAGGAAGCAAGTCCTGAAAGAGTTAAACACAACAGCTCAAAGAGCATGGAATATTTTGCTGCCAGCAAGTGCAGACAAGCCTTTTGGGACCAACAACTTTCAAGACTCTTCATAAACTTTCTCTGCAACAAGGTAACAAACCCCACAGCAAATAAAGTTGTGTTACAAGTCACTGTGCAGGAACCGCAGAATCTGTAAGCGTAGCTACTGGTCTCATTTTGCAAAGGCAGAAATGAGTTTAGAAAGTGCAGTAGGTCGTTCAAGACCACACAGGATGCTGATGTCGGCACTGTTTCTTCTTCCCCGATCAATCGGGAAAACCATCACCCACACCCCAAACTATCCCCTGCCAGTTTTTGATACCTACCTTAAATTTCTTCTGGTATACAAGTTGGTTATTTTGTATTGAGAACCAGCGCCTATTCAAATAAAGAGACATCCAGAGAATACATAACTGACTTTACAGTGCTTATTTGACCAAAATGTGCTAATGTACAGTCTACAGAGAGACCGCATAAAAGTAATTTACAAAAGTAATGCTGCAGTCAGTTTTGGCAAGTATTTCATGAGAAAAATGAAAAAAGGGAAAGCAGAGACAAAACAGAAAAGAAAGCCAGGTTCAAATAATTTAAGTCTTAAAGAAACACATTAATGTTATGACAACATTAGTTAAGCTACCACACAAAACATTTTCATTTCAAAGAACATTTACTTCTGTATTTTAGCAGCAAGTTACAATTTTACATAGTTGTTTGACAATATAAATTGAGATAGTCTGAATAACAAAAATACTATGTAAGCTACTCACTCCTGAAATATTTTTGAGAGTAGAACTAAGAAATAACTTACTAAGGCACTAAATACTACAAGCGTTGCTATCCCATGTAGGTTTAATGTGTCTATATATTTGGCATTTCTTAAATTTTAGATGCTGAAATAAAAAGATTGCATACAAACCCAAAGCACAATCAAGGAAAACCTTTTAAGTAGGATCCTAACTTAAGCCTCAGCTTTGTAGGAAAATATCAAATGAAAGATTTAATGAAGGCATCCTATAAAATCTGAAAGATAACGTAATGCTTAAACTCCTCCAAACTGCATCCTTCCTTGTCAAACTCACAGTTCAGACAGGATACAATTCATAGGGAACAGAAAGGTGATTTGTATTTTGGAAAAAGTTACGAGTGCCTCAGATCTAACAACTGCTTTCTATCAGACCAATAAATATTAAAAAACCAGCAATATAGCCATCCCTTTCTAGCTCTTCTGGGGATGCACAAAATAAAAGCTAACCAATCATCACTGGTTTTGAACTGACAAAAATGAAGGGAATGTAAAACATAATTCAGTCCTGCAGTGAAATTTACACTTTTTTGTTTCATTCAGGCTTACATGAACCTGTGTTTATCACAGAATAATTCCTCAATTCTCTCGAATGCCCCACTTACACCATACATCACTTTTTTCTGCACTGCCAATTAGTTTGAATGGTAACAGTATACAAAATTTTGTATTGCAACATATCTTGTTATTCTCCACAGGCTGTTGAACTTCAAGCTACAGTTTACTACAATTAGTAACAAGAGGGCTCCATATATTTATTCAACCACCATAAGCCATTCATGAAAAGAAGCACACAAAGATTAAGAAAAATTAAGATATACAAAAAAGTTAGATGCAAATCAGAAAATCTAGTATTTGTTAGAAAAGTTAGTACTTAGTAGACAGATGAGATTCTACCTTTTAACAGTTAATCTTTTCAAATGTTGTGCAGATATATTTAATTTAAAAAGCAACAACAGGATCTTCTTTTAATATTGGATTTCCAACATAATAACAGTCATCTTTTGGGTTAAGATAATTGAAAAGAATATTGCAAAAATTTAACTACTTTTCCAATTGATTAGCAGCAGCAGTTTTGATCACTGCTATTTAAAAGGCATCACCTTTACCATCTATTAAAAAAAACCCAACAAACAGATGCAGTAACTAAGCCTCAAATATGAGCATAAGGCAGGTTATTGCTAATGTTTAAATATTGGTTGCTCAACAACTCAACAAAAAAGCAGACTAGAAAAGGAAAATAAATTCAGGCCTTTAAATGAGCTTTTTTTGAACATAACACCAAATAGAAAAACATGAAAAGCAGTGCCTAAGTGATAAAAGAAAAAAACAAAAACAAACCAGCCTTGCCCCAAGATAACATGCAGTGGAGCAAATCCCTAAAAATGGCCTTAGGTAGTGTAATTAACTCCATTAACGCAATGCTTCATTTGTTCTACAGCTAAATATTTCGTGAGTTACTAAAGTAAATAAGCTTCAATCTGATTAGCTGGATATAAGTGAGCACACAAACTGTAAACCAAATTTGTGTCATCTTTAAAGCCTAGTCTAGAAGTTTTCAAAGTATTCCAGCCCCTTTTTTTCCTAGTAGAGAAATTAAATCTGCTTAAGAGAACTTTCCAGTCCAACCAAAAAGTGTGGGGGGTTTTGGTATTTTTTTTAAAGAAACTTATTAAACTAGATCAACAATTTAGACTGTAGTATAACTTGTAGATCACACTTTTGAAGTAGATGTCAACGGAAATTGAAGTTAATACACTTTATTCTATGCTTAAAAAAAAAAAAAGTGGCAGCTTCCTCTCTAATGACAGCATCTAGAGCAGTTTTATTCAGGCCAAAACATTATATGAATTATTTCAAATTAATGAAGTATCATCAATAAACTCTATTCATCACTGTAGGAAAGAGACTGCTGGGGGGTCTAAAACAGTAGCAGCCAGGAAATTGAGGTACAATCTATATACTAAAGGTGCTATCACACGGTATACCATATCTATGCTGTTCTAAGAATTCATGTTCATAAACCTTTAGGCAACATGTGTGCAGTAAGTACCGAGCGTTATCAAAGTTTCTTTGAATGTGTCATTCTGTCACAAATAGGAGAGAAGCATGGTGAAGGAGAAAATCATACAGTAATTTGCACTGTCCCATTGGGTAGTGCTTGAATATAGCTGTTTCGGTTTAGAAACAAAATGTTTTCCATCATTTATATCTACACAATTCAAAAGCCTATTTGTTAAATAGGAAACAATACAAAATTCATTGAAAAACATTTCCAATTTCTGAGAAATGAAACTAGTAATATGAAAAAATACAAAATTTGAGTTTTACGTAAAAATTGAATCATGCTCGATTAATTTTCAAAAGGAAACAATTTTCTTCACTAGTTGCCATCAGCACACAAATAAAACAATTATTAAGAATGCACAACATTTAAAAGTTATGTCTCTATTTCCAATGCAGTTGATGAGAAAAATCTCACCAACTTCAGCTGGAAAAAGTCAAAACACTGATCTCATACGCTCAGAAGTTTGAATGCAGAAACTTTGCTTTAATTCCTTTTTAGCGAAAACTAGCTTAATCTTTCTAATTCTTTTAAAGGTGTTGAGCATCAGGTATACTGGCATCCCAGGCAGAATCCTTCTGTTATTTTCTTAGACTGAGCCACTTACACATCCATTGCAAGTAATCAAAATTAAATGCAGGGTTAATTAAGAGCTTTTTGCGTGCCAAAGAAACATTGGGAAGGTATAAAAGAAGCTGGTTGGTACCTGATGTGATCTGGCTTTTTCCTGTCATGTGAAAAAATGGGGTAGGATTAAAACATAAGGGATAGGAGGAAAAGGAATGAAAAATGCAAAATGAGCAAAATAAGCAAAGAATTAGCATGATCTGAAAATACAGCAGAATTAAGGAAAACATTTAATGCATCCAACCTAAAAACTATTCAGAACACATTAGTGTTCGATAAAGGCTTTTCTCCCTACACACACTTATTCAGGCATATCTTTCTTCATGACACTGACTTCTTTCATTTGAATTTCTAGGAACAAAAACAGCCTTCCACCTACTGCTCCACAATAATAAACACGCTTGACTTCAGTTCCCGATGCCTTAAAGAAAAATTGTGTACAATAAGAGATATCATTTACAAACAGACATAAGGTAGAAAAAACCCCATAGGTCTCCATACCTGTTACTGTAAAACTTTCCAGTATACAGATAAAGTTTTTATTTCACTAGAATGTATTATCTGATTATATAATACCTAGTCACAATAAAAAAAGACTGTAAAATCTTCAGCTCTTTCAAAACACAGCAACATGGAATTGCAAATAGCTCTTGTGGTTTACTTTGTAATCTACTCAAACACTATTTGTTTCTCAAGCCAGTGTCATGCAGAACTATCCCAAGAACAGGAAACTTAATGCAAAAGCCCAAATAACTAAAGTCTTCAGACAATTAAACACAAGCTGCCAGCTGCCCCAAGAAGTAACTGCATCACCCTAGTAAGAAATTATTTTGGATTGGAAACAACAAGTTTTCATTCCTTAGAACATATTTGCCCCCCTTCAAAGGGCTGCATTATATGGTTCTGATTTTTTTCTGCCCCAGCAACTAGCTGTTTCCCAGGATAATCCACTATGGTGTCCATGGATTCACTGACCAAGACATGAACGCAGAAGCATCACAGTTACCTAATTTGTTAGCTAGAATCACACTGATTATGTCAAACCTAGACAAAATCCATCGTACCATTTCCTTCTCTCATGTTTTTAATGCTGGCAAGGAAATGCTAATAGTGGTAATTACAATGATTTTTGATTCCTTTAATTCGGTCATAAAAGAGTACTTTAGAAGGCCTAGAACCATCAAAACACCAACTGATATCAACAGAAGAAAAAGAGAAGCTACCATTTAAAATGCATATTACAACTGACAGTGCAATCAACAGTTAGCAAGGAATATCAGTGCCATTGCCCTTGGTTTAGAACATCAGGAAATTCCAGTATTTATTTCTAAGCAAATTCTTTTGGTTTTGATTCAGCTGCTTGAATTTCCACCCACCTCCCCCAAAGACGGGAATATAATGAAACAGCAAACTACCTAACTGCATAGAACACTGAAAATATCTTGCCTGTCTTGGGGTATCTGACTTCAGCTCTGAATTCCCTCTTATAAAATACCTAATTCTCTAAATGCTTCCCCTTTTGGTATTTCATTGTACATTTACATGCACAAAACAGTTTAATGCAATGACATGATCTTTTCTTGTACTCTATATAGTGACTGGAAATACGCTCTCACCTCTAATATATGGTAAACTTTAATCAGTATTATCTCCCTGAAGCTGCAATCCTACATAAGTAAAGCATTCCATCAATGGAAACAGGCAGTGGAAAGTAGCAATGACCACTTCAGTCCCTACAACATAGCAAGGAATTACAAAATGTAGTCAGAAATAAAAATAAGATAAAAATACTTCTCTATTTGTATTAAAATATGAAAAATTGGGCTAGATTAGAAACTAATAATAGTCTTCATTAAGAAGATCTTACACACATATTTTGTGTATGGTAGTAGTAGTAGTTTCACAACAATTAGCAATAGTTTGTGAATATGTGAAGTACAAAATTAAAGTGATTGATTCAATTCTTAAACTGTGTTTACAGATAGCATATCCAATGCTATGCTCTGCCTAATTCTGAAGCATCCAACTAGCCTATCACAGTGAGATAAATGATCAAGAATTTAAGATTAAAAACGTTAAAGGTTTAGCTTTATTGAACTTATGTGACAAAGAAAAAACTGTATGTCAAATTAAATTATATATATCAAATTTAAATTATATAGTAAAAGTAGGTAGTTCTGACTCATTACTGAGCTGTTTATCTTGGCACTCAAATAACTTATTGTTTGAATATGGTTTTATTATGTGTGTTCAAACACGTAACTTAACGTGAAAGAATGTCGTTGTCTATGGTGATTTAATTATGACTTCCCTGTATTTATTTTGTGTCCATTTAAGTTTCAACATACAGAAGTTAGTTTTAATTGAATCCTACTCCTTGACCACCTTAAGGTAAGATACATGTACAGTATTAGCAGGTATGAAGCCATGTGGAAGAGGAGTGTTTCTCAGCTACCTTCCAACACTCCCGTCCTGCTCCTTCTGTTACCCTCCCTACACAGCAAGGCCTTTATTCTATCCAAAAGAACCACCCAGAGAGGGAGTCAGAGTTTTGTCTTCAGCCACTTATCAAGAGGCTGCAGTTCACCCTGCAAAATGCCTTGCAAAAAGGACCCATTCAGCCTGTTGACAGTCCAATAAAGGACCATCTCCTGCCTTGTTACTGCGGATTTTTCTCAGTGCGCTTACACTAACATTTTACTTCAGGGCAGGAAGATGCTTTTGAAGTATATCTGTCGGTTTTCTCCCTTCACTGTCCTTAGATGCCTCGCAGATTTGTCTTGGAGAACTCCGAATTCTACTTGTATGAAACAAACCCAGAAGGTACATTACAATTACAGATGGATAATCAGACCACAGGACCAGATTAGAAATAGCCTAAAGCAAAATCCCTTATACTAGTTGCACATTAGTTACTCATATAGATAGTCTTATTGACTTTAGTGGCCCTTGCATCAATCTACAGATTTAAGCAAGGCAATCTTCATTTGTTACAGACTTGTGATGTTCCAAGATGCTCAAAGACCTATAGAATAATTAAGGTTGGAAGGGACCACATATCCAAATACACATTCTGGCCTTTGAAACACAGCAGATAGTTTAACAGAAGCACTAATGCAAAAATTTCAGACCATAAGATAGTAAAGAGCTCTATATCACAACAAATTAACTTTAAAATTCAAGATCCATATCCAACTATACTGTAAATGCTCCAGCATACATAATGTGTCATTGTAAAAAAGCGTACGTCCTTGGAAATGCAAAAGAAATCCTGTTCAATGAGAAAAATATTTAAACAATAGTCAAATATATATTGTTAAAGAGACAAGACAAACAATATATTTTGAATTCCCAACAGGACCATCAAAACTACTACGCAGAAGTCACTGCAAAGGACAGGAATCGTAAAGGATAACAATTTCAGGAAAAATAACTTCAGTCCTCGAGTACTTGAGTCCTTCACTGTGTTTCCCTGTTTCCAACAGCTATACAACTTTCATTTTACTTTGTCCTCTAACACTTATTTTTCCAGCACATACATTTACATAGCTTACTGTATACAATCATAGGGATTGCTCTGTTTCAACTCCAAAGGCTAAAATTAAATTGGAGAGACAGACTGCACACAAAAAGCAAGCTTTCCATACATAGGACTTCTCCAGACTTTAAGATATACGCTTAGAAAAAGGCTTGCAAACAACTAGGACAGAAAATCAGGAAAAATGGCTTTGAAGTGTCATCTCTACATTAATTAACAGTCATCCAATTGTGCTGTCAAAATCATGGAATCGGTGAGTTGCATACATTATAAGTCAGACCAGAATTTAGCTTAACAAGCAGCATCTTAACAAGCTAATAGATAGAGGTTCTGAATAATTACCTGTTCCAAGTCTTGAAGGCATTGCTGGCTCGCTTAAATAGATAACCTTCCATAACAATACCATTGGCTGCATCTACATTGTATTCTAGTTTAGTATCATCACTGGAATAATCCTAGTACAAAGGAACAAGACAAGAAAAAGACACTGCAGTTCAACTGAGACTTCAAATATGGGCAGCATTAATGTAAAAAAAAAAAAAAATAGGAATAATGTTTTGCTTGCAACACTTACTAGTCACACCATGACTCCAGCCCCTAACACTCTTCTAAAAAATATTTTTAGGAGATCAGAATGCTCAAGGTTTTTACTTTACCTGCACACAAGTGGAACTTCTTGCTCAGGTACTGGTGACCTTTATGGCCGAATAGAGGACAAACATTAATGACAGAGCATCTGATGCTTCAACTGTCTGCTCAAATGGTCTCATATATATTCCAAAGAAAGGCGAGAGTAAGGTAGAGGAAAAGGGGCAACGGGAGTTCGAAGTCCAAACTGAAAAGCAATTGCAGTGTGTTGCAGAGAACTGCATAGAGCCAGTCATGCTTTAGCATTTTCTTCAGCTCTGTCATCTTGACAAGTGAGCCACATCAGAATTTGGAAGACAAGTAACCAAATAAAACATGATGCTATCAGTTATCCCTAAATTAAAGTGGTCAGGGTACTGGCAATGATGACAACAACTTAGCAATTTTTTTCTTTATCAGCTTTGACAAGAATACGAAGCTAGAAGTAAGACAAAGGAATATATATTTTAATCTAATAATAGATAATAAAAGTTAATAAAAGCTTTACAAATTTTAGAAAGGTTAGCTGCTTCACATTGCCAGCACAGGTGGGGTAGGCTAAGTAGTCTATTTGGTGATTATTTGCTTTCATATCTCATCTGAAACAGCACAGACTCTTTGCAGGGAGCTCCAGAGCTCAGGTATTCAGTGAGTAGGAGGCTAACAGCTACTAGGCATGCATGAAAAAGCATACATGAAGTGACATCACTTATCATAAGCTACATCCAGTGATCAAAATAATATACATGCTATGATTTAATTTCACTGTTAGTAAAATATATCATTAAAATAGACTAGCAACACATGGCTTCTTCCCCTTAACTAAGGCAGAAGAGATATCACTAAAAATTAAGTTTCAGAACAAAAAAACAGGTTAAATACTGAAGATGCAGGACAATTCATAATGTCACTCTCCATACCTTCAGCAGGTACTTTTTGTAAATTGCAAACATCAGCTTTCTGTGAAAAGTATGCCTGTAAACCTCTGTTTTGTACTTTGCTCCTTAGGAATTTGTCTATTCATAGGAGAAAAGAAGCTATATATATATATATATAAAAAAAAAAAAAATCTGCTTCAAAAGCAATACCATTAGCCCTATGTAATATTCCAGCCTGTACACAACTGTTCTGCTACACACGATGTTCACTCTCACACACACAGATGGTTTGGTCATATCCAAGGTTAATCAAACAAGACAGTGAAGTCGTTACAAATACCAAATGGGCCCTTTACACTCCCAGGCCAGCACAGCACCAAATGCCTTAAAATCACTCACAGTGTTTTCACTATTACCACTTTGAATAGATTAACTACATTTTAAGTGTTAAATCTAGATTTTTGTTAATTCACTTGCAGAAGATCAGTGCAAAAGAGTTCCAAAAGAAAATGGAACTATCATATCACTACCATATACTGACCTGAATAAACATATAGGCTGCAAATAAAAGATTCTCAAAAATCACAAATCTGTGCATTTATTATTCAGCATTTAATAACTTTGATTTTCTGCCTGTTTTCTAGATCACAAAATGCTGAATATTAAAGACTTCATGTAAGCACAAACAGCCAAATATCACAGTAAAACTTTAACTTAGTATGTCACAACTCATGAAATACACAAACATTCCTGAAGTGCTAGAAGTCTTGTTTTTTTCTTATCCCCTCAAAAAAATAAAAAAGCCCTATAATCACTGACTTAGACATGCTGATGTCACATTCCCTCCCTCCCCAAAAACCTGATAAATTACTCTAACTTACCAGCTCCCAAACATAGTGAAACCTGCTAAAGATTTGCATCTTCCTGCCTCGGTGATGCCTGCAATGCCTTCTCAAGTGAAAGACAACATACATTCCCTCAGCCTTTTCTGACCAAACTACAATGTAATCACATTTTCCTTCAGGTTTGGAAACTGCTGCAAAAAATCCAACTGTCTTTTCCAATGAATCTAGACTTATGCTTTGAAGATATACACAAGTATGACAGGAGAACTCCTTTGGATAATTTATCGTGCTACACTCAGTCCAAATTGTCTCAAATACTGAGTCTTTAGTGTCATTTTTAATGGTCTCCTTGATTGACTTCCACCTTAACAGAGAGGATAAAGACCCAAGAGTGTAAGAGTGTACGGACAAATGTTTAATATTTTCCTAACTATACACAGCAGACAACAAACTGGGGCGGGGG
>VXBL01002122.1:0-38040 GCA_013400195.1 Aramus guarauna | reverse complement strand
GGGGGGGGGGAAGTAAAGCTTCTATATACTTTATTCATACAACTTCATTGATAAAGTTGTGGCCAGGAAAAAGATGGACAAACAATACCAAAACCACCACCATCACCCCCCTCCGCTTCATTTAAATTAAAAGGATAAAAGTAGAAAAAGGAACCAGATAAGGCATGTCTGATCTTATAGTCTCTGCTGTCTTATAATTAAAGAAGAAAGCAGTCACATTATAGTTTATTTTTATCTTGGCTCATGGAAAAGTTTAGTGAATCACAAAAAATAATCAGGGGGTAGAGAGAAATACATCCGTATCTTTCCAGTGTCCTGCATAAGAGAATCACATGTTAATAAACCCAGTCACTTTATGTGATTCAGAATTTTATATTCCTAAAGCAGCTGATAAAGACTAAATTTTAAAGATAATTTACTAATTAGGTGTCAATTAGCACTAAAGTACATTTCACCTAATCAGAACTAAGAAAATTAAGCTAGTATGATGAAAGTTACACTGAAGTGTGTATTGCACATTTCTTTCAAATTTGAAGGAAGGAACATGTGTATCAGAATAGAAGCCACAGATGTTTCAAGGTTGGCCAGCTACTAGAAGAGAAACATGTAGAAGTGGGTTATATAAGTGTACAGAGTGCTTTCATGCCTTTTTTTTTTTTTCCCCTTTCCTTTTTCTTTAAAATGTCCATGAGGGACAGCAAGCCAGCTGGCAATGGAAAAACAACTTTCATTTCCACAATTAATACTAATCCGGTGGGTCACAGAATACTTACTAATCTTGAGAGTGTATCAGTGAATGTGTTTTCTTATGAACTTATCAATTTATCACACATACTGGATTCATTTCACAGCTTGCATGTTTTCTGTTTCTTTGTATATAATTTCCTTGTTACCAGAACATAAACCTCCGTACTTTTCAGCAGCAGAGTTTTCAATTTACTTTCGATATGAAGAGTGCTAGCAGGTCATAAAGCTATTCAAGCCGTTTTACCAGTAAAACTTAAAGAGTGTGAGTATCAGCATTTTAACATTGAATATGTATTCAATATGGTTTTTACTTTAGAGAAGCAGAATTTTTAAAGTTTTAAAAAAGGCAGTAAATAGGGGAGCATAAGTACCAAAGAAAACACTAATCTGAAAAGTTATTCCAGCATATACTAAAACAGAAGACACTAATTGTGTAACCCCTTCGTTTAGAAAGTTGCTTCCATTCCCATCCCATCAGCAGGAGATGTTTGTCATGCTTAAGTTGAGGTCCCTTGAGGAAGGGCTTAGAACAACAACAGACACAACAAGTAACACAAAATTTACAGTCCAAGACAAAGTGAAAGAAGGTGAGATAGTCATTGAGCATACGAGTCACTTGAAACACTGGTACATCTTTATTTTTTGAGACAGGAATTAGTTTGCATTACTTCTCAACAGCAGCTCTGGTAGCTGTGGTAGCATCTGGTTTCCTATCACCTTGTTTACTCAAGATGTTAAAAATTTTCAAATCATTCTCACTCCAGCTGTTTCCTGAGCAGTTCTTTGGATGCAGATTTTTTTTTTAAATGAAAAAGGGATTTGCATACATTATAAGTCAGACCAGAATTTAGCAAATACAACAAAAACTATTTGAAGTTCAATGCCAATGTTTTTCCTGTATTATTTCCCTCATTTTAGAGCAAAATATTAGCTCTGTCAAAACCAAAAAGCCATAATACTATTTACAGGTCGAACCAATTTTTAAATTATTTCTTAATTCAGCATGTTTCTACAGCAATGGGCCGCAAACTGCTCAGAAAACAAGAGTTATAAGTTGTGATACTGACACTGTGACACCACTCTTTGATATTAATCTTTCCCTATAAAAACTTTTTAGGAAAAAGTTCCCAGAACGATCATGACATTTCTAGATTAATTCATAGTATGTGGTGTTTCAGATTAATACAGAAAAAATAATTTCTTACACTAAAAAAAAAAAATTGTTTCTTGCATATTTGCTGAGTAAATAGAAACACAAAAATTAAACCCCACAAAAAAAAACAGACATCAATTCTCTTAACATAGAAATCAGAGTGGTGACCAAGCCCTTCCATGACCTTTGTATTAGCCTCTCAGACAACAGCCTAATTAAATAGGATGATGATTCTAAACAAAAGTGAGATGAGTTATTTAATTAGTGCAATCATTCTGCATGCATATGCACATATATGCAAACACAGGTAGTGGATGGGTAGGTGTGTGCACATGTGCACTTACCTATACATTTCAGAAAAGGAACTGTTCTTTATCCACACAATGAAGAAAAGGCATCATTCTGAAGCATTAGATTAAAACTTCAGTATATTAAATGCATGTATATCTCATGGAGTATTCAACACAAGAAGTAGAAGTTTCAGTAGTTATAAAACATGGAAGGATTTGGCACTGGAAGATTTGGGAACATATGCCTAGGAGACAGCCCAGTGGAAAGCAACATGACAAGCCATGAGAAGAGAACAGACAACAAGGTTGCCATCCTGGTCTGGTTGACCAGATAACAAATAATGATATAAAGAACAAGATCCAAGGTCTAATGTAGCTCAAGATTCTGAATTCCTGATGAGCTGGAAGCAAAATTGATGGGAAGGTTGGGGCAGGAGGGAGAGGAAGAGACAAAAAACCCCAGACAACACAATTTCAGTAAGAAACCAAGAAAGTTAATTGACAAGCTGTAAGAGGAATCTCCAATAAAGCTGGTCCTCCAAAGCCTAGATGCATTAATCTAGGTAATACCATCACAAAAATGCACCAATGACTTCATTGATAAGGACAGAAGACAACACGTACAACTTGAAACACAGAACTTGAGGGCAACATACAATATAATTTGACTTGCCTTGCTTATATTTTAGAGATAGCATAAAATTGTCACTCAATTAAAATAAGGAACAATATATAAATAACTTCATTATTATTGTCACTTGTACTAGAAACCAAGAATATTTCTATTACACACAAACATAGCTTATCAAGCTTCACAAAGCTTAAATTTCAATAACCATTGATACTATTAGAAATAGTTTACCTGTAAAGCAGCCTTAAGCAGCATTTGAAGAAAAAACAAAGACTGTAAACACCACTGGCAACAGCAATGACCATAATTAACCATAACAAGTTATTATTTCTATGGCCAATTAAAAGATAATTGCCCATAACTTACATCCTTCACCAAGCACTGCTGTTCTCTAGCACTAAAACTACTAACTACTGCCCACTCCCAAAACTATGCCTGTAGAGCCCCAACAAATTAAAATTTGAGCATCACCATTTATTCTCAAGTACCATCTTTCCCACTTCCCCTCTTTGTTCCCCTTTCCTTGCCTGTAATTATCTTCTGTCTGCTTCCAAACATCAGCACTGCCCTAAAACCCATCATCATGTATGCTCAATTTCAGTTACAGCAATCCTAATGCTTCCCACCAACTCCTGCATGAATGATAGGATGAAGTGACAAAAACATTTTCAGCAACCTTTTCCCATTAATATTAACTCCTACTAAGGCTACCTAAATTATGATCTTAATGTGTTTTCATTCTTGATTTACTCATCAGATTCGATTTACATTAGGCTTTTTTTTAAATTTATGCCACCTGAACAAACACAGAATGAATTTGAATGAAAGTAAGAAGTGTTGCATTACCTTTAAACTGGTATCTAATCCCTTTCAAAAGTACCTGCAGTATTAGCTCACTACCGGAGAGTTCAGTGGAAATATTTTTAACTTCTAGCATTATACCTGCAAAACCAATACTGATCTAGAGCTTCTGAAACGTCCAAACAACAGAAGTCATTCTCCCCACAACATGAATTATCTACATTTTTCTCAACAAACAAAAAGAATTATTGTACATACAAATCTTCCCAAAAGAGCAATTTAATGTTATCACTTTCATATTTGTGTACAGTTGAACACCATACATTAGACAGCCCTTACAAAAATTTACTTTTGCTCTTCATATGTAATAGCAGCTGCCACATTCTGCCTCAAAGTGCTGCACTCATATTTGGCACAGTCCAGAAAAAGTGTTATGTCTGACTGTAGGACTCTGCAGCATATACACCTCTTCTACAGACAGCAACTTTTACAACTATATTGAATCCAAGATACAATCAGAATGAAGAGTTCTAATGAAATTATAGAGTCCCAGCATTCAAATAAATTCCATTCTATTTCTGTTTCAGTCAAAATTAAACATAATATTCTGTTCTGTAATACAAAATTAGTATTTTCAATCCAACCCTACGCTTAATGTTGTGTAAGTCTATTTCTCTGCACTAAAGACACCATCCCTCATGGTTCCAATGCAGAGATGCACTGCTGGGGAGAGATGCCAGACATACAAAAATGTGTGTGCAGTCTGCCTTTTACATTCTGTCAAGTACCTTTTGTTGAATAGTGGAGTGCTTTTGCTCCATATCTCTCTTCTCCTTTGCAGCATCTACAGCCAACTGATCCAGCTGTAAAGAGAAACAGAAAATTGGATCTTTAGATATCAAGAGAAATTTGGCTCAGTAGATTTCATAATGCTGACAAAAAAGAACATATTATGTCTAGATACTGCATGACTTTTGTTTTGCATAGTATAATTACTCCTCCGGTCACAAAGTGTTTACCTTTAATAACCACTGAAGCCTTGTTTAAAGCACTGCACTACCATCCTGAATTAACCTCTATGAAAGGTGTATATTTCTTGTAAGCCTTAGAAGAAATGTTTCAAAGAACAGCATGGTGCCAAGCAATATGCGACTCTATACCGCATTGGTGCTCAGTCTCCGAAGAGAATGACTCATGCTTTAGCTGCTCCTGCTGGCTGACTGGCCTGTGCAGCAGCACTGGCATTAGCAGCAAAAACTACAAGGAGCAAATGCTAGGGATTTTTCCCCTCCACAAAGCAGGGGGAACTGCCTCGACCAGGCTTTTGTATTGATAGCTTTGATCAGGTCACCAGCAGTATTTGTGCAGGATTCCTTGAAAACTTAGGTAGAACCATTCAAACTGTTTCTAGTTTCAGAAATAGCAACAATATGATTTTGCAAAGAAGAGAGACTGTCACAAGAGAGCAGTTTCAGTTAGCATCCTTACAAAGTCTGTGATAATAGAAGACACTACCAAAAACTTGCTGCAAGCATGTCTATAGCACTACCAGGTAAAACCATGACACACAAACTTTTTCCTTTTAAAACCAGAAGGGAAAAAGAGGCAGGGAATTTAAGATATCCTGTAAGGGGTAAGGTGGTTTTTTTTGTTGTGGTTTTTTTTTTTTTTTTTTTTTTCCCCAGACTTTAATGTTTACATAAGAAATATAGTGAAGTGGAAGAACAGATGCTGCCTGAAAGACCAGTTAGCTTGGCACTTATGCAACATGCTATGGAATCTGATGAACTCCTTTAATACAGCTCCGCCTGTAACAGAAGGCTGCCATTAACCCCAGCCACAGGATCTTACTGAATAACGATGCAGATGCAATACTGAACACAGTGGTACAGCCCGCAGCTTCACATCTGTAGGACAGACCTCGTTCTACTCCAGGTCTAGAATGATGAGACCAGAAACAGTGTGTAAAAACAGTTTTCCAGCTGAAGTCAGTCACATGGCAGAGGGCACAGTATGACTAACAAAACGCCTAATGCACACACAAATAGGATCACCTCCACCCACTCTCATAACCACAAGTGAGAACCCCTGCCAACTCTGGTCATTTTCCCCAGTGTTGCATTTCCTCTGCCTGAAATGATACAAGTGAGAGATAAAAAGAAACAATAACTGGCTCTTACACCCTTGTGCTAGACAGTTTCCAACAATTAAGGACCATCAGACAGTTGGGACATCTGAATCCAATTCCATACACTTATTTTTCTTAATTCTTCTTTCCTTGGCTTCTTTGCCTCAAACAGCTACACCAGCACTTTCACACCTTACAAGTATTTGTGAACATGAACACATTAAAGACCTAAGTGTCCAGATGTCATATTTATGTAGCAATATGACTTAAAAATGATAGAAGAGTCTCTACGCCAGAGACTGGGCTGCCACTGTGCTCAAAGACTGCTTTGCACCAAGAACCCTGGGAAACTCACTGTTTTGTGATAAACATGAGAATTGGTCCAAGGGCTGTTCCAAGACTGTAAGAATCAAGTTTCTTGCTAAAACCTCACATTCAGGAATCTGCACATGGCCCCCAAGAAATTCCTCCTCCTACCCTGCTAGATGAAACAGAAGGTAGGCATGTTCAGATTAGAGCAATTAGCTCTAATTTATCTTAAATACAAGTGTCTGAAGATACATTTACCACAGCATAAGTGCCAGAACAAAGTTCTTAATAGCAGCTCATTCCATCATTTACTTTTCACTATCAATACATTGCATCATTCCAGTTTCCAAGCTCAGAGCAGAATTTCTTCTCTTCACTTAGGTGAGCAGAACATTAACTGTCTTAAACAAGAGACCAACAGCATATGACTATCAAGAGCTGTGGCCAATCACACAACTAAACTATCAAAATCCCAGTCATTATACCACTATTGAGCAGTCTTCAAAAAATAGGTTTTTTCAAAATACTGCATTTACTGCTAAGTGGATTTCATAAGCATTTAACACTAACTGGTATTCTGTAGAGAACCAAGACTGAAATGTTCAGCTTTCTGAATAGTTCATCTCAGAATGAAAACTCAAGTAGGTTTTCTTTTTAAACTAATATCACATTTCACGTGAAAGTGCCAAATACCATAATTTCCATGCAAAAGCTTATATTACACTTGTGTGCCATTAAAGATTCCCCTACAATGATCTGATTCACAAGTAATCCTACCCTGATCTAAAATATCCAGAAAGAAAAACTGCTCAATCCTGTTCCATCATGTAAACCAGTTATTTTGAAAATACAAGACAGAAGAATTAAGAATTGTAACTACACTATTTAAGATCACTTCAATTTTAATACTCCAGGTGCTGCTAAACCTTATAGTAAGATCATACACAAAATCTACCTGGGAATGAAAACTCACCAACAGAAAGAATCTGCCAGTATTTTCAGAAAAATCTAGCAAATCCCTGTTTTATGCCACAACATACCTTGTCTCTGACCTGTTAAAGGCAGAAGCTTCAGCCAATACAAACTGCAAAGCCATTAACTGTTAAACTTTCATAAGCTATTTACAAGTCTGCGTCTGTCATGAAAAATATCCATTACTTAAATGCTGAGGTCTGTCGCAAAAGAATAATTCAGCGAGTTGTATAACTTTAGGGTCTTCAGTCTATCTTTGCTCCAACTGCAATATATTTTAAACATTCTCAGCTTTGGATTTTCTGAATTTAACTCCTTCAGTTGCTATGATACCAGCACCAAAATGAATGTTACACAATGCTCCTTATCAGATCAAGCAAAAGGATGACCAGCCATTCCAAAATAGCCTTCTGTTCTTTGCTCAAATAATCTCAATGAAATGGAAACATTGAAGTCTAGTTGGTGGCACAAACCACTACCAACTTCATAGTTTTTGTCTCCTTTCCCCCATCCCCTCTTCTGCAGAGGTACAGGACACGCATTCTATACTAACAAAACACTACAGTTCAACAATTACAACTCAAAATAGAAGGCCCTGAAAGAATAAAAGGCACAACTAAGGACAGAGTCACATGCACCTGAAACTTTCAAGTGTTGCTATTACACCAAACACGGAGGGCAGTAGCTGTACAGTCACTTCCCTTCTTGACGGCGGTGCCAGCTCAAGCAGCCTGTCTCTCTTCTCAGCTTCATTACTCGCTCACCACACGCACGCACACACACAAGCACACACCTCCCTGACACGTGTTTGTACAAGTAATTAAGACCCACAGTAACCTGACTGTGGACTAGTCTAGCAGAAGAATAACTATTTAGACATTTGATTGTTGGACTTACTTTATACAGTTCCAAACCTGCTTCACTGCACAGACACAGAAGCAGGTTGAGGGGCACAGATGACGACAGTGTTGTGGCAGGAATAACCAGCTCAGAAGAATGTCATTTCTTAGACATTCAACGACACATCTACTTGAGATGAATGTAAATAAATGTTTGCTGTCTTTTACTTGCTTTTGTATCTGAATAGACACTTAGAATTCAAGTTGGCTTTGTTTGTGGATCAGGTAGGGAAATGGCAATAGAGGGTTTTGCATCAGTTCAGTTGATGCAAGTCCTTGGATAGAAGGGGTGGGGGGTGGGGAGGGAAGTGTTGTACAAGTATTTCCAGGCCTGAAAACAAATCAATACTGTTGAGTCTTCTTTTTTGTGCACCACAGACAGATCTTCAGTTGCATATTGCATGTTCTTAACCTATTTTGCATAACCATTTTCAATGAATCCCATGTCCAGCTGGCTATGGTCCATCTAACCTTTTCATGAGTCCCTCACTGAAAACCCAGAGTTGCAATTGTGTGTTCTTAAACAACAAAACTGGGCAAGAAGGATTCGATGTATGAACTCAGTTTTGCACTATTTAAATCAGACTTGTGTTTTATGGTCTAAGTTGCTAACATCAATTTTA
Source organism: Aramus guarauna (assembly GCA_013400195.1). Classification (NCBI taxonomy): domain Eukaryota; kingdom Metazoa; phylum Chordata; class Aves; order Gruiformes; family Aramidae; genus Aramus; species Aramus guarauna. The sequence goes on along the minus strand of VXBL01002122.1, from coordinate 29,487 downwards.
TTTTTGGCACACTGCATAATTTATATAGTAAATGTATACATGTAGAAGGAAAAAAACCTAATCTACTTTTTATTGTTAAATATATTTATAACATGGGTCACATACAAAATATTTAGAACAAAATAATCCAGTGTCTTGAATACCATAGAGTACCTCCAATGGCACTACATGGCTATATTTAAGTACATAAATCCTAAAGGTAGTATTAATTTTAGTAAATAGCTTTCAGTTTCTAGTTTCATTCAAACCATTCACAGCGTATTTTTATGCTTTGCCTTTATCGCACTACAGTTCCCTTTTTTAATAAATCTATGATATGTACGCATATATCATTTTCATCCATTCCAACATATAGTTATGAATATTTGAAGTAATTTGTTACCTGTGCACCAAGGTCTTTCATGTAGGGCCCAAGTTCACTAAAAAGATCATAGCCTTGATGGAAAAAAGCCAGATGGGCATACATAAATGATAACATCTAGAAGGGAAAAAAGGATATTTTAAAAAGGATAAATATTTATCAGCGATCACAAATATTTCACTTAACTAATCCACATGAACAGATTTAGAACACAATTCCAGGGTTAATTTCTGCTCTCTTGCATCCTGGCAATTTTACATCAATGTCCCATAGAGCTTCCAATGTTGTAAATAAACATGCAAGCAAAGAAGCAAGCCAAAAATCTCAGACATCATTTAACAGGATTAACCTCATTAACAAAAAACAAATCTACTTGAGGGTGGAAAATTACTTCTAGTTCATGTCACCTGAAACTTTTGTTATCTCCTGTTTAACTAGGACATGTAAACTCCAGAGAGGCTACAGAATATATTTACTAATGATCCAAAACCATAATCTTTATGAACATAGCTGAGAAGACTATCCAGTCTTAAAAAAGAGAACAAGTTGGGAAGACACAGAGCAGAATGGAAAGCAGCTATAAAGCTGTGATCCAACTAAAGTTTTTGCTATTTAAAGGAATTAAGAAAATGATGGGAATGCAACTTTAGACCTTTGCAAGAAAAGCACCATTTAATTTAGCAGTCTACCTCAAACTTTTTACAGAGATAGTATGAACCAGAGAAGGGAAGACAATCAGAAGAGAACTAGCACACAGATATAGCTGTATATTAGCAGATACCATACTAAAGCATTTGGTATATTTGCTATTACAATATGCTATTGACACACAAAAATACCATTTTTGTAGAAAGAGCTGAATCCATCTTAGATTGTAAGTACTTACTGTTTATGTTTATAATGAATATAGCAGACCTAAACAGCAGAAGTCTTGGCAGACAAAGTTCAATTTTAACCATGAAACATACACCAAAGAGTCAAACAGCAGTGAAAACTTTGAAGTGTTCAAATCTGAACCAAAAGTATTGCCAAAAACAGTTAAGCATCTCTGCCCAGTTATAGTAAAGGCCAAACTCACTGTCACCACAGTGCCAAATGTACTGGTAATGTTCTGATGGGTAAAAGGACAACATTTTTAATATACTCCTTTCCAGTCACATTTTTAATTTCAGATGTATCTCCTTTCTGTATAGAAAATATTGAAAATATATCTCACCGATTTTAAGATTTCTGCTCTCCTTTTAGACTGAAGAACGTTGATCTAGAAAAAAAAACAAACAACTTAGTTTATTCTACTTGCAAATTTTCCCCCCTGAAGTAAACTTCAAATTACTTCCAAATAATTATATCAAAGCTTAAAACCCTGGAAGAATATAACTCAGTATCAGACTTCACAAAGCACTTCTTTTAAAAGATGATGCATGTTAGTTTTGTCATTATAGTAAAATGATGCAATCAGAAAAAGCTTGCAAAGCTAGAATTTCACAGTGATAGTCTCAACTTTCTTATATTAAAAGGGAAAAATACAAGACATCACGTGCTAGCTAGAAGTAATAATACACTTTTGAAGCAAAGAAAATTGGTATCCATTCTCGAGAGACTTAATTCAACACATTTCAAATACTCATTCTGACAGTATGAGCTAACTCAGCCCACCAACTTCTTAAAGAAGCTGTCCTCAGCCCCACTGTCATCCTCTGCTGGGGGAGAGGAAAGGACAGGGGCATGTCTGTTTTTCCCCTTGGGCTGACATCATCCAAAGTGTCCCAGAGCTGAGATATAAGCCCAGTCTCTGAAACAAGCAAAATAATAGCTTCAATAAGCAGCTTTTCACATATACTTGCACTTTTAAGCTAGCTGAAGTCACTGACTAATGGTGTTGCCCTAGAACTTGAAGGATTTCACATTATATATATAAAAAAAAATAAATTAATTTTTCACATTCACTTAGTTCCTCTAGCCTTTGTCCCCCAACCTTTAAGGCTGTCATCCAGAACTACAGATTTTACTTTAGAAGTCCCATTTAGCAGAAACATGCATGATTTTGTAATTTAACACCTCTAAGTCAGTTTAAAATTCCAGCAAAAAAAAATAAACTTACTGAAGGTATAATCAAAACCAGATTGTACTTCTATACTTAAATAGTCAGTATTTTGGAAAACGTTCTGCTGCTAAAATAATTAAGATTTGTTTGTATAGAACAAACCTTCAACTTGCAAGGAAAAAAAAGGAAAAAAGGAAAGCAAAGGTTTTGAAATACAGTTTAAAGCCAATACAGCTACAAAGAGACTATAGTTGTTACGCCACTTTTCCAGAGGAAAAGAATCACCCAAGTAGAAAGAATTCCTAAAACTGAATTAATTTTTGTCCGCATTAAGAGATGCTGAAACTTTTCCCCATTACTCTAAGTGCATCTTTATCATGGGAACTGCTCATACTTTGAGCATACGAATTCCAGGAGGCAAATTATCTGCCGTTCAATGTGCACACAAGCAACTGGCCCATAGCAACAACTTCATTTTACAGGTAATCCATGCAATTTAAAGAACAGTTAACTAAGCTTTAAAAAAACCTCACTGGACTGTCACAGATCAAGATGATAATATCTAATATAAAACCAACATAATTTTAAAAGATTGTTCATAGGAGAACCCCAGCTCCGTTTAGGAGCCCCCAACCCCTCTCGTACCATCCAAGCTGCAATAATCCTGTTTTGCTGTAGTTGTGGGTAACTATGAAACAGATGAATTGGAAGCATCGACAGAAAATGTATTCTTATTTCACAGGATTCAAAGTAGTAGGACAAAGAACACCTCTCAACACTCTATAGGAAACGTGCACTAAAAAGCAAAAGAGTAGTTATGCTCTTGATTTCCCCCAAGGCATAATGCCAGACTCCGAGGATTCTAGACAAGTAGGATTTGTTAAATAAAACCCAAAGCAAACAGCTGAAATTATAGCAATAGCCAACATCCTATATCAGAATTATTCAGGTAATTTGTACTTCCTAGGCTAGGTTGCAGTTTTTCCTTCAAATATATAAAGAACTACATCATAGTCAACTCACAAAATACATTTAGGCAAGTATCAGGCAAATACTGTTTTTTCAAAATTAATGTCCAAGTTGAAAATTAAACTGTGTCATTACAGCAACGGCACTGAATGCCAAAGCATTAAGCAGTAAGAATGCATCAAGTAAATTAATTTTGCTCAGATTTCATTTAAAAAAGAAATTACTTGCAGACAAAGTTAGTCCTTTGTCACTGAATCTCCACAGCTTCGAAGAAGCTTACAATAAGAACTTCTAAGTATACTCTAAGTATATGTAACAGATGGTTTTGAAAAATTACTTTTATTGCTGCACTTACCTGAAGAACATAATCCAGAGCTATGTGTCGAAAACATTTCCGTGTTGCAGTCAAAATATTGGTTGCTTCTTCTACTTCGTGTTGCTTATTTCTTTGAACTTGGGCATTTTTTACTAGAGCATTCTCTTTTTCTTCGCTAACTTTTTCAAACTGTTTCTTTGCATCTTTAAATTTCCTAATATCTCTAAAGAAAAAGGAAAGATGGATAAGAAATGCATTCCAAACCATGAAGAAAGTGTTTAAGTTATACTAGACAGACCATGCTCGTGACTGTTATAGCTTTCATATGTTTTCATATTCTTCAATAAATGCTCGGATCAAATGGAAATCATACAAAGCATGATAGAAGCTTCCCTGTCTTTCTCTCCTGAGGAAAGGACAAAATTGAAATTTAAATAATGTATCTCACTTACTGGGAAAAAGCTTTGGTAAGCACTTTTTTTCCCTAAGCTTAGACAATGACAACATGTAATTAAGATTGGTAATTCATACTATTTCAACGTTTCTGCTGCTGTATCTAAAGCCTCACTGATTTGGGTGATTTTTGACAAGCTTTAATATGCACTTCTCATTTTATGGCTGGCGATTTTCAGGAAAGATGTTATACCAACCCACTCAAATCAGATGTTTTTAATCTCTATTCTACCTATAATTTTCCGATCAAAAGTGCAAAGTAACTTACTCTTTAACAAATGTCTGAAGCTGTGCTTTAATTGATCTTTGGGTTTGGTCAAATAGGATCTGAAAGAAAGATTACGTAGGTCAAAAGCTTTTGAAAAAACTTTTCATTTTAGACATACATACAGTTATTATGTAGAATTAGGTGAGAATTATTATCAAACCAATATGTGTCCAATACTAAAATATAAACCTCTTCAAAGTGGTTTTGATATAAATAAAGAATAAAATAAGCAAAATAACACAATCTCAAGACCACATGCTGGTCTTTTCTTAAAGACTGTGGTTTTAAGGAGAGACAAGAGCTCCGGCCATCTTATTCTCTGATCCTATGTAAGACATGCCCACTTTCGCAGAACATTATTATGACTGTTAAGCAGTCAAGAATGTTACTGTACGAATATCCTTGAAAACACAACTTTGAATGTTAAGTAACTACTTTTTTTTTTTTATTATTCTTACAAACTTTCACAATGTAACCAAAAACTAAAAGACAAATTAAACTGTAGAAAGAACATGCCCTTAACTTCTGGCAAAAAAATCCAAACAGACTGAAATTAATGCTGAAAACTAACTTCCATGAGTAATTAATACCATGTCCTTTACATAACACATTTGCAAAAAAACACCCGCTGTTTAACTGCTAAGATGAATGGCTGCTTCTTTTTCTAAGACTAAGTGTTCCAAACCATGCTTCTCAAATTTCTTATGATTTGGGAAGGTGGGGCAGAATATAATCTACTCATTCAAATTGTAAAGCTTGAGAAATTTGTTAAGTTTCCAAGGCCAAAGCATTCCTGAATGTTAGACAACTTGTATTTGCTCTTACGAACCCAGAAATTCTAACTGGGGAATGAAAATGCACATTCCTTCAGCTTCACATCTGTCCTCTGAGTTTTAGGACAGAATGGAACATGTCAATGGCTATGGGACAAATCCTTTTGCCACTTATCATTGTGCACACAACGTGACCACAAATGATGCCTTAATTCCCAACTCCTCTACACCTGCCACTCTGCATTACAGAAATATACAAGGCGTGATCACAAAAAATAGAGGTGAAAGAAATTAAGGAAGTAGAGTTAGCCCAACTGAACAGAATTTCTTCCAAAAGGTAAAAACCTTTAAGTGTTAAACAATTTTATTACAAGAGCAAGTCAAGAACTCAAAAGTTTCAGGTCAAACAATGTTTTCTTTAAACATTCTCAGTCTTAGTCTCCCTATTCACAAAGTTTAGGAATGAAAAGCCATGCAATGCCAAGTATTGACAGCAAAACCCTTACCAGCTAGTTTCTCTTTTCAGGAAACACTGAAGAAGGAAAACATGACTGATTTAAGTCACCCATTAACACTGGTACAATACCCTCCATTCCGTCTCCATTTTTTTGAAGTTTTCAAGACCAAATGGGATAAAACCCTAAGAAACCTGCTCCAACCTCACAGCTGACCCTGACTTAGGCAGGCAGTTGAACCAGGTATCTCCTGAGGCCCCTTCCAACCTGAACTGTCCTACATCTAACAGTAACACTTGGAAGATCCTGTTTGTATTGCCATTTTGGGAAACCAGAAAAACAGACAACTAGAATAAAGAACTTTTTGACAAGCTGGAAGTCATGCTGGGACTACTCCCACTACTGACATTTAAGCTTGCCAGTGCCTGAGGAGTGCACCAATCAAGATCAATACAGAAAGAGCATAACCAGATGGGAACTAAACTGATTAGTGGACTCCCAGAAATATAAGCCTTGCAATTCTGCTTATAGTAATGAAAAGGAAAAAAGTGCTAGGCAGGAAAATACATACACATTTTTTCCCCCTAAAAGAACAGAAAAAAGTGCCCAGATCATGATCTAACTAGATTTACAGCCTTTCCAACACCTTACCTTTCACACACTCCAAACCAAGTCTAAGTTGCTATTTGCTATAAGATGTCAGAGCTACTCCCCCACTGCTGAATCAGTGAAGATGCTGTGTTAGTCCAGTTCCTAGCCTTATTTGTAGTAAGGCCTCATATGAAAAAATTGACAGCCATCCAGATCTCGGTGGGACCATCTTCTACACCTTCCCTCCTTCCTCTGGAGGATGCTTGCCTCTCCTCTTTCTTCCTCTAGCTTCTTCTCACTCATGATGGCTCTCCTGCTAACTCAGTCAAGAGAGCTGACACTCGGAGCTAGTAAGTCCCACTGAACTAAGCTGATTCACAAAAAGCAATGCAGGACCACAACATGTCTGGCAAAGCTCTACATCAGAGCCCCATAATATGCCTCACTTCATACGTTTGTGCCTTTTGGTAAAAGCCACTGTTCTATTCACTATGCTTGAGCACAGCACGGAAGCAGAGGGAAAAAAAGCAGGACAGACCTCAGAGTGGTCCTACTTAGATCTGCAAAGAAATCTTCTTTTAATATGGCTCATTCTTTGCTTTGTGCTTTCAAACTGCCCTAAAGGGACAGTTGTGCTGTGCCAAATTTTACCAGAGTACTGCAAGCTACAATCATGTAGAACAATAACAGCAGCGAGAACACAGAGCCAAGGTCAGATGTGTCAAAAAGAGCATACCATACAGCAAAGAAGTGGTTAAGATGTTGACTATCAGCAAGAAGTGTGATGAACAGTGTAAAACAGGCAGAGCCAATTGGATTTATCTGCTCATTCTAATCTGCAGAAATCACTGATGTGAAAGTAACACTTCCTCCCACTACTGCTGCTTTGAACCTTTACACTAGCTTCTCTCTACCATCAAAGTATCACTGTCCCCTTCTCTCTTTACAGTTTTCATTATATTAGGTGTAGATATGTACACCTCATATAATGGAAAGAAAATCCAACTCAACAGTATTAACTTGGTTCCCTTTGTTTCCACTCCCTTCTAAAAGCATGGATTTTTTTTTTTTTTTAAAGAAAGCCTAATAAGACAGTTTTAGGAAGCTAAGTTAATGCTAACAAAACTTAATTTCAGCTGAAGCTGTTTAAACTGCATTCTCTGTATCTCATTACATTTTAAACTCCTAGTGGTATATAAAAAATTATTTTTAAGAGCCTTGAGTATTTTCAGCAATTTGGACACACTTCAGTTGCTTTCCAGCAATTTGCTGGAAAATGAAAGAGAAGCTGTAGGGGCCAAGCGAAGAGGAAGAAAATCAAAGAATGAAGACATTCCTTTGGCTTTCAGGATACAAGACTAAATTCTTTAGAGGAGAAAAAAAAAATTATATCAGTTTTTCATTCCAGGCAAAACTGAGCTTTCTGATGAAGTCTGGCCTGCTAAAAATCCCTATTAGTCTTAAATCCTAGCATTTTCTCCTTCCTCTACACTTGTCTAAACCTCTAAACCACTACGCACAAATCAGAGATGCTTCATTTTTTACATTATAAGAGATGGGGGGAAAAAAAAGTAGAAATTATTGAAAAGGGAATCATTATTTCAGTCCAGAAAAGAAATATGCTTGTACTTCATCACTGCTGCCCATCAGTTTGATTAAAAAAAATGAAACAATCCAGTATTTACTCTGCCTTACTACACTGGTTTTTAGCAAAGCTTACAAATTCCAAACAAAAAATAAGGCAAAAATCTGCAGAAAAGAGTATTTATAAGTATAAAATGCGAGGTATTTAATACCACTTAAACCATGATTTTGCAAATATGATCAACAAGAAAAGCTTTAGCGTTTTTCTGTTATCAAATATAACTGGAGGTAAGCTATCAGTGTCACGTTTCAGCTAGCAATACTTACATTGTGATAATTGATCATTTCCTGTAACGTGTCAGAGAACTTTGTCAAGCTGGTCTGTAAGAAAAAAACAAAATGGTTTAAGTTAAGCCCTACACAGCAAAAACACAACATTTGAGAGGTTTACAGCTTTTCAGTAAAGAACTTAGGAACTGATTTTCCTCTGCTTGACTATTAAATTAAAACTAATATGCTAGAAGGACAACATGAGGGTAGTATCAAGTAAATCTATTAAAGCAACAAAAATGTTACTGCTACCTACATATAAAGGACCTAACTGAAACAAAGCAGGAAAATTTCAAATTAAGTTGACTAAACTATGGGAAGTTCACATAATTTAACATATTAATTTACAATATTTAATATTATACTGCATAATATTTATTAACGTTTAATACTCTAACTCCAAAAAACTGGTTACATGCTGTGATCATCAGTGCACACGCCTGTAGGCTTAGCAACAATCTGTAGAATCAATGTCTCAAACACAGTTAGAAAACAAACATCCCTAATATATTTGGATAACAGCTTATTGTTTATATGACAAGTGTAACAAAAACCTACTTGGAATCAAATAATTAAGTTTTACTAATTTGCCATCACACTACATTTCTAGCAAGCAAGTTTCCAGACAACAGTTTCAGTTGCACACAGACTATACTCAAGTTCACAGGCATTAGAATGTGAAGATGTATATATTCAATTGATGTTCTACTACATAACACACATTAAATACAGATGATATACACAGAGATGTGCACATAATTATACCTGCATATTACACTATTTCATACCTCATTTCAAAGTAACATAGACAGGAAATATTAGGTGTTCCAAATTAGCCTAAGAAGACATCAGCCTGAGGTTACATCAAAGTGTGCTCTGTACATTAAAAAAATTTAATTTCTATATATCAGAGTGTGCCAGTCCCAGGACCCAAGAGATCAACTCAGGGAATTTAGTTGCAGACAATTGGCTCTTAGGATCTCATGACTAGAACCCCTTTATTTAGCAAAGTAAACAGGACAGCTGTTCACAGCTTCAACCTGACTTTCTCCACTCATCCCAAGATGACTATTCCTAACCCAATACATTTTCTGGAATTTGGAAAATCCTTGCCATTGCAGGTTAAAGCTGAAACTAAACAGCGGACACTTGCAGTGCACCACAGTCAAAAAAGCTCACTCTTAAGACATCTCAAAGAAAAAGGAGCAAAAAGGCAAATAGTAGTACAAACTGCAACTTCTTGTCTTACCTACTATTATATTTCACCCTTTTTAAGTTATGCTTTTCTCCTTCCATTTTGACCTCAAAGAGCTTACCTCAACCAATGCATCTTTACAGGAATATTGTGCAAGGTCTCGAATGCCATTCATGAACTGCTTGTTGGCTGTACAGAATGCTTTCCCAGTATCAATCATTGCAATACAAAGCTTCACCAGCTAAAAAGAGGAAAAAATGACAAAATGGAAGTTTTTGGTTTTGTTTTTTACACCACCAGATAAACATGAAACATATTGAAACAAAGATTTCAAGAGGTAAATTCTAAATTTACAGAGCCCTACATTCTATGAAAAGCCTTCTATTGCATAGCGATAGCTATAGAAATACTACTGTAAGTCAACTGATATACCATGGAGAAGGTTACTACTATTTATAATTTTTAAATTATTATTTATTTCTTTTATTGTTAACTGAGATTTTGCAAATATTGCAAGAGAGCTGTATGAGGGCAAAAAGTGTAGCAGCTAAAATGTAACTGGTTAGAAAAGCAAGTAAGTACTTTGTGGTTTCTGAGGAAAAACAAAAAACAAAACAAAAACAAACAAAAAAACCAACCCCAAACAATCAAAAGAAACCTACACCAGTTGTTTCCTCGAGACACTCAGAATACAGGCACAAAGCAAAAGGCTATCTGCACAAACTGAAGAGAGATGGTTACATCTCAGAAGGGGAAAGCAATCATGTTTTCACTCATGCAACAGACTAGCCTTTCTCTGATGGGTTTCCATCCCTACCACTCACTGCTTAGGTCAGCACCTTAGCTATCAAGGACTGCAGCATCTGACATGAAGGCCATCAGTATTTTGCAATAGATGTCTCCCCACTTTTTGAACCATTTATGCTCTGGGCCACTAATGAAAGAATGACTCCTGTGACCACTAAGATGCTCTCTTGTGAGAAAGCATATTATAATTTAATTCCTCCAGTCTAAATCAAACTGAGAATAAAATCAGAAGATTAAACCTTTGTTTCTGAAGGATTTTTCATGAAGAACAACATAGAAGTACTTGATCCTATGTTCCACCCAAGTGACCTTCCTGCCTTATTTACCCTGTAATTGTTATGTTGACTCAGATCCTCTTAGGAAAAGAAGAAATCTGAGCATCATCTTCCACATTCTGATGAATAGCCAAGCTGCTTGAATAATGCACAGAAAAATCACTACCAACATGATCCTTTTTTTCCTTCACTTTTGCTTATGGTTCACAATCCTGAACCCAGCGTCCTTTCTTCCAGAGGGGAAAAAAATTGCAGATAACATAGCCCAAAGTCACAATTGTGGGACAACAAACTAAGTTCAGTTATGAATAACTGAGCAGAAAAAGTTACCAACCAAGTCTAGACAAATCATTACCCTCAGGCCATAGTTCCTTCAGCTCACACAAGAAGCTTGGCTTTCATTACACTAGATTGCTTATACTTCACAGTACAATTAAACTACTTCAATACTTACCTTGTGTGCTTGCTTTCTTGTCAGGGAAGCAAATAGGTTTGGGTGGTTTTGTTTTAAAGAATACTAGGATACTGTCTCAGGGCAAAGAGTAATACTACACTTATAGCTTTTACGTGATCTAGTGATATATTTGGCACTGGCCTCCTGCAAGAGGATGGAACAAGGCCCTGAATAATGTCCATAAAGGAATTTGAGAACTCTTTTCTCTAAAAATGACCCTTTTAGACTGGTGGAAAACATGAACTTCCAAGACAGATTTTTCAGATCTTTTAAATACTTACATGGTTTAATCTACCAAAACAGACTCATCACCCTTACAGTAAAAACGTGCCTTATACCCATCAGTTTCACCAAACTTCACACCAAAGTCAAAATTAAGTATATATGTTAAGTTTATTTTGAAAGAGCAAGTGGTTACATTATTAACTACAAGAGCTAGAAATATTTTTACAAGAAGTAACAAAAAGTCTTCAGACTTTACACTTGACACTGACTTTATTTGTCTCTATCTTTCTGTGGCCAACTCAGAGCTGCGGGAACAAAAGTTCACATTCAAAAAGTATCTAAGAAAGTGAACAAATTACATCTGCCTACCACATTAAAAACACGGGCAAAAAATAATTTTACACATTTAGCTAAGGAAAGGAGACTTTCTACAGATGTAAAACAAAAATAAGCCACCCAGAAAATACTAGCAAAGAACGAACAAAAGCCTCCAAATACTACTGGTTAGGAAACTAATAAATGGATTGTAAGGCACTGAAAAGATACTATATATAACCTTTTATATAGATGCACAAAGCATGACAAAAAGCAGGATGAATTTTACAGTAGTTAAGTTCTCCAGAAGAAAGCTAAGGGTATATATACCAATCCTGCTGTGACTGTGCCGCAGACTACCAGACAGCACTGACTTTAAATCTCTAAAACAAAGAGTATCCAGATGTGCTCACAGTACGCAGCTGTCATAAAACATAAGCTCTCAATGCAGGGATGGTCAGCCCCTGGCTTTTGACTCACATGAAAGCTGAATTAGTTTGCATGTGGCTCCCACTGTGGGGCTGAGTCACATGAGTGTGAGGGGCCATAGGGGCAGGAGGGTATTGCGCAATCCAAACCCTCAGCTGAGGGAGAAAGGGAGTTCACGCTGGCTGTTACTGCTGTTACTCATCCTGGGTCTCTGAGGCCCAGCTGTACACTCGACCCAGATCCCTTCCCTCTGCAACAACAGAGCTCTTGGTTGGCAGCCACTGCCGTGTCACAGCTGTGAACTTTAAAACACACATTTTTATATTTTTCAGAACAGACATTATTGAATGGAAAAGCTTACCTTGTCAAGTTTCAGTTCCAGTTCAGTCACATCTCCTTCTACTTCTTCTAAAGCTGCCCTGCATGGTTAAAAAAATGTTTTCTTGTAAAACTTTACACAAAAATACTCTGGGACTGGAGGGAAGTGGCAGAGACACATTAAACCAACCCATACATTGCCATCACAGTGTCATTTAAATTTCAACTATAAAACAGTACAGATTTTAGAGAACCACAAGAACTGCAGAACATTTGACAGCAAGAAGTAGAAGAACTACATCACCAAACAAATACTGATAAGACACATAGCCTAGTAATAAAGATTCAAAATGAAATGTTATTAATCTTAATGGTTGTCACATTTAAATAGGTTTCCTCTATTGTTGTACAGCCAATAGTCTATACATTTGTAGGTAATAACAAAGGAAAGAAACTAAGTCTGAAACAAAATTTCAGAAGTAATTCTTTTGGTAACTCTCCTGGCTCAAACCAGCAAATCTACAGCTATTTAATGAACCACTGTGCAATGAGACTACAAAAAATATAGCATTTGTCATGAGTCAACTGACTTAGCAGTAAATTCAGAGGGCACACTTGTTTATATTCTTTGCCTCTAGTCTAGACTGGCTGCATCTTTCAGGCCTGTCAAATTTTACAGGCCAGTAAAAGCTGCTTTAATAAAGCTTTTCAAAGCATAACTTTTTAGGCTAGAGAGCTGATGCTTCCTTTAACACCTCCTTTCTTGCTTATTGCTACTGGAAAAACAGGAGAAGACTGAGAAAGGATGATGCTTTGTTCAGAGAGTTCATTAACATTGTTCTTTCGTCAGGCTATTGCCTCAAGAGCTGAATGTAGCGATTTCTGACGATGCTACACTACAAAAATCTATTCAACGAGGCTGGGATTTCTCATTATACAGAGGTTGGTGGGAACAGCTGTACTCCCATCCCTTGCTCCCATCACAGGGCACCTCATTCTTTCAGTCATTCCAGTGTAACTGTTCATGGAGCCACACTGTTCACCAGTAGTAGTCCGCCTTGGGAAAAACAAAAGTAATAGGAAGTTTTCTGTACTGCTTTTTGGAAAATTGGATCAGATACACTTCACTCCTACAAAAAAAACTCTTCCTGGAAAAACTGAAATGGGCAGGGAAGTATGATTTTGAACAGAAATTTCTTGAGCCAGCTTTACCATTGAGGAGAGATTACACAGAACCATAGCTTTACTGTCTCCTGCTAATTCTCTTCTAGTTCATATGAGTTCAAGCCAAAAACAAAAAAACAAACAAAAAAACCAAACTCAAAAAAGAGAGACTGGATCAGGCCCCAAACTTGGGAAAAGCAGTTTTTACAAGAATAGTTCTGAAAAACACTGCCAATTGCCTGCAGTTCTCAAACATCGAGCATGACATTCCCAGCTTTTTTGCAGATTTCACTAACACATAGTTGCATTCCAGTTTTTTATATCTAAAGGCATTCCCACAGTTACATCCTAGGTTTTATATCTAAGCACATTCCTGCACAGTTATGTTTTGGCTTCTGCCTCTTTTCTAGCTTCAGACCACAAAGGATTTCAGGCAACAATTTCTCTTACTTTATTTTCTTCCATAAATGATTAACTTTTATTTAAGTCTCTAGAGTTACATCTTGTTTCAGAGAGAATTATACAGAAAAAAAAAAGCAAAGAAAGGAAAAGTATCTCAATATTTATACTGCAATTTTGTATTCATTTGTTTATATTCACAGTGCAACCAGTTTTTATTTGTTTCTTTGGCATTAACATGAAAGCATGCTGAAGTAGTTTGTTTACAGAACTGCAGCAAGATCTGATAAGAAATTTTTTTTTTTTTTTTTTTAGTGTCTTTAACTAGCAAAGAGTTCTAGCTCCACAGGACTTAATGAGCTAAAATGTCTAAGATTGAAGACTGAAAGAGATAAAGGCAGGCAGCATGAAAATAACACATCTGCTCAGTAATTAAAGATGTATGGCAGGGGGAAAATTTCAAGAGAGAATAAACTCAACTGAAAGAAAAGAAGCAACAGAACATAAAAAGACCGAAAAGAGGAGAGGCAGGTCAAGACAGATGTAAAGAGTAAACCAGAAAGAGCTACCATGGGAGAAGGGAGACACACAGCCTCTCCACCATCTGATTCATTGCAGATCATCTTTGAATGGCTACAGGTCCCTGAAGCACCAGGCTGGTTCTCTGGGCTATTTCCCACCACTGCCACATGATGGAGGGAGGGCGTATCTGGGCCCTACAGCTGGATATGGATCAAATGGCTGTTAGGTTCAGCCAAATCTTATTTCAACTCCCTGTTTCTTTGCATTGAACTGGCTACTTTCACTGTTTCCATCATATAAAAACTAGTAGAAAAGTTGTTTTCATGCAAACATATTCACAGTATCAGACCAACACTGGATTACAAGCATCAGAACAACAAAGAGGATGACCTCAGACTATCAGAATATAGAAACATATATCTAATAATGAATTAACATGAAAGGATCAATCTAGTCACAAAAATTGTTTTAACACTGGATTAGGCAATGCATTAAGAACAGCTAATCTGAACTGTGCTGTGCTAATGCTATCCTTGTTTTTCTTAATTTAATACTTCTTGAAGCCACAGAATAAACAGGTGCATTTCTCTAACACATCTGTGTCAGGAGTTAAAGTTCACAGAAAATTGTCACAATTCCAAGTAAATCTCATGTCCACAGCCAAGACCAAATCTCCAGCTATACACAGAGGAAGTGATCATAAAACAACAACTGAGTACCAAGTGCCAGACCTGATGTACCAAAAGCATTACTCCTTAGTGAAGC
This sequence comes from Aramus guarauna, assembly GCA_013400195.1. NCBI lineage: Eukaryota > Metazoa > Chordata > Aves > Gruiformes > Aramidae > Aramus > Aramus guarauna. Next base: position 14,475 of record VXBL01002122.1, on the reverse strand, counting down.
GGGAGCTAGGAGCAGGGTTTGCATTAGGGTAATCTTAGCCAGAAGGCTCTGGCATTAGCAATAAGGATCAAATCTGCCTCAGTATATGAATCAAAGTCAAACATCTGTGGCTTCCTGAGATGTTCAAACACTGCATGGCAATGCACAAAACCAGAGCAGCTGCTTAAGGGTGGAGGACAACTTTTATAAATGAACAGTCTCCCATACTCTTCAAGCTCCATAACGAGGACTCTCAGGAATGCGTTTCTCTCTGCTGCTGTTCCTCCTTTCCTTCACCCTCCCTCCTAAAACACAGTTCAGTTTGCTAGATACAGCTTCCTGCACAACTGCAATGCAGGTGGAATATAGGAGGCGATGGAAGAAAACTCATGATCTGACTTAGCAGACTTTTTAAATAGGGATAATGTCAGCAGTTACCTAGCCCAGCATACGACGAAGGAAAGCTGAACTTTCTGGTGTCTAACTCAGTACTCCCCTTAAGTGAGCAGTGAAAGACTAGCCTTCAGGTTAAGGTACTATGGGACTCCAAGAATCCCAGGAACCGAATGGAAAGATGACAGCTAAACTCTCCTCTAGAAAGAGAATCAGTCACTCTTAGGCTACAAGCGGCAAACACATGCTAAGGAATTAACTTCATCTGGACTAAACCACTACACACTGCTAACCGTAACACCAAGCACTCTGTGGCCACAGACAAGTGTCTGCTTGGTCTGTTTACTCTCACATGATAAAAGGTGGCAATGGTCAATGTTTTTAAAGCCAGCTATTCTTCGAACAATATCTAACTGCCATCAAAGCCACATCCTATCTTTAGTCTTTCACTCATTCATCATTTTCTAGTTTGCATTTTTAGACTGAGTTCCTGGAAGTGAGGAGGCTGGAATCAGTAGTCATTATAAATTAGATGGTGACAAACAAAAAATTGGAGAAGTCAATTGTTAATTATCCACAGCACCTTTAATTACTGTTAATTCTAGAATTAAAATGTCCCAATATAAAAAAAAAAATATATATTCAAAAGAATCAAAGCCCATTAATAAAGTATTTCCCCATAGTTTGTTGTTGTTTTTTTTTTAAAGTTCTAATACATTCATGAATTTGTACTCGTAAAATGGAAGTAATAGATTCTCACAATCACAATTTCAATAATATTACTAACATCTTTTCTTCAAATCTTGGAAAGACACAGCTCTCCTACTTGCACATATTCTATGCAGAATAGCCCCTTAATGCATAGCTTTGACTTCACTGCAGATGACATGTCCTTTCAAACAACATCCACTACAGTTCAATAGTATAAAGTTGACATGTAAGATTAGCCACAAATTATCAATAACTAAAAGTATTTGAGTACACATATTCAAGAATAACTACATTCACATTTTCTTTCATTTACTGCAGTATAATTTCACAAGACTGGCTGTATATCAGGAGAGTAAATCAAGAAGCATTACCATGCTCCACCACCAGTGGAGAACAATTCAGCCTTGGAGAGACAGAGAACACTGAATTGAACTAACAAGCAAGCAGTACTGTGATGAACCTCCTTTTGTCCTCTTCAGCTGCCTTTCATTTTAAACTTTAAGGGCATTAGGAGAACTGAAAAGCAGTTACAAAGACATATACAGCTCAATAAATGCACGGGCCAAAGCTAGATAAAGCTAGTATGTAACTGGCCAAAGTAAAAGCAATTGATCATCCTAACTCTTGTATTAAATACAAACCCAATACAGAAACTCCCCTTGAACTCCATGTAGTTCATTCCAGTTGCCTTTAGTGGTACATGCTTCATTTTGGTAATATCTTTCTTGTACTGGCAGGGCCCCAAATTGGTCATAACACTCCAGACTCAGCCTTGTGACTGCTAAACATTGGGTCATCATCTCTTCCCTCAACTTGCCAGCTAGCTCTTGCTAATACAGTCCAATACACTGCCAGTTTTCACAGCTACACAGGCACACTGCTGACTGATGGTCCATTTCCGGCTCACCAGGATGGAAAGGTCCCTATCTGCCAGCACAGGTGCATGGGTCTGTGCCTTTTCAAAGCAAGTCTTCACGTTTGTCTTCGTTAAACTTGAAGAGGTTTCTACCAGTGCTTTCCTCCACCTTGCTGAGGTCCTTCTGAATGGCAGATCTACCCTCCAGCTTATCAACTGCTCCCTCCAATCACTGCGTACTTCATTTCTTTCACCTATAGATATAAAAAGGTATCTAGAGGTATCTTAGCCAACATGCTAACAGCAAATACATCTGGTACATGTATAATGACATCAGATAACCACAGATTAAAAAAGAAACATGACATATCGAGGGACAAAGATGTCATACACTGAGCAATAATGCCTAATAACAGCATGGATACATACAAGAAGAGTTTTATAACTTGAGATGTGTCATAACCATTAATATGGTCTGAAGAAAGAACACTGCTGCAGCCTGTCAGAGAGCCCATTGAAGGCCTGGTTTGGCATCACAGAGATTTTTCCCCTGCTGGCACAGAGCCCCTCCATGCTGAGGAACAGATGAGGAATGCTCCCTGACATGCCAAGATGAACTTCCTCAGTCATGCTAGTACTCCTCACATTATTAATTCTTCAGTCATTACCACAAAACATTTATCAGTAGCTTGGAAAGGCTTCACAACCCGAACAGTAGGACTTTGAATCAGATATGTGATGCTCTCTTCATCTCCACTCCAAAATCCTAAGAATTTTCTATAAGTTTGGTAGATTGAAATAAAGAAACACATTCCTTGAACTGAAGCTCATCATGTTGATGAATAAACCAAGTTTTCTCAGCTCCATAGTAATCAATATCTGTATTTCAAATTTCCACAAAGAAAAAAAAAAAAGTCCTCAATATTAGAATCACCATTCTTCTATTCCTCTCAAGTCATAATTTTCCTCTTATAAAATAAGCAAATAAGACAAGAGTATTTATAGAATTCACTTAATCATTAAACCAAAAGCCTTCTTGCAGGCACCAGTTTTTAAGTTCATCTTCATCTACAGTTAAGTTCATCCTCAGTAATTCATATGGTCTTTGATATAACAAGCAAAGAAACAGGACAAATCCCTTTAAGATGCATGCTTCACTTGATTTGTTCTTTACTGCAAGACACAGCTCAAAAGATAACGAACATGATAAACAAATCAGTCTTCAAAAAGGAACAAGTCCTGTTGCTCTCAAGATACGTGGCTGAAAGTCAAACTGATTACCACTAAACTTGCAGTAGTATTTAATGTATCATACACAGTCTGTAAGGACATCTGTGCTACCTGCTGGCCCTAAATTCTCAAGCTTTTTCTCTCACTCCTCTTTTGCAGTAAGTTGCCAGAAATGCCCACCAGTGTTCTTTTCCCAATAGTTTTGCCTAATATTTTCCCCTAAGTTTTTTTTACCCCAGGAGAGCCTGATAGTAAGCCTAAGTAGGAAATTAGCAACCCTTTTCTTCCACAAAGATTCTGATAAGCAGGATTTTCTTCATCTTCCAACTTAAATGCTTTGTTCATTATGGGATAGCTGTTAACAAGATGGGGACACAATGGTGACATGAAAGCTTCACAGACAAGAAATTGATTACATTTCTAAACCTAAACTCAGATAAGAATGCAACACATCATGATACCTGTCCTGCACAACTTCAACTAGTAATTTCAACATCTCAAGAATGAGTCAAAAGCTTTTCAGGAGGCCTTATTATAAGATAAGGAAGTAGAACTATAGCATCAAGATGTTGCAACAAAAAGAGGGCAGCACAAACAGGCCCAGTAAACTGATGGTGGTGTGCAGAAACAAGTATGTAGTAAGGTCACGAAGTGGAACTATAAATACAACCATCAAGCAACCAACTGCAAAGGATACAAGATAGCACATTCTTCCATTTAAACACTACACCCTAACCGCCTCAAGATCTGGAGTTCCTACTCATGTGCTAAGGAGTCATGTCAACTTTTCTTTTAAAAGCTCTAAGTAATAACAATCTGAGGAAGAAAGAAGAAATTCATCCCTGATTTTGGAAAGATACCCCTTATGTACCTCAAATGCAGCCAATATAAAAGAGAGGGTAGCACTTCCTGAAAAACAGAAAGGGTAGATATCACTGGATCCCCCCCGTATACGATTCTCAGTATCAGTATGTTCACAACTGACACAGCAAGACCTGTACAAACAATCTCCTATAAAGCAGAGGCAACTGGAGATCAGAGTACTCTGTAATTAATCAAAGAGTAGTCTTTACAGATATCATATAATCTTAATACGAGTCTTGCGTTTGCTTTGATTTCATAAAGCTAAGGCAGTATCTGTCCCTTTCTTTTTGTAATTTCCTTAGTTACTAACTTATACCTACTACAGTTAGAAAACTACTGTTCTTTCCAAAGCACCATAAGATGGCAAAGCCTTTATAACAAGAGCTCACCATGTTACAGCAGAGCTAAGGACCATGAGCTCTCTAGAATTCCAGTTGTATCTGGTAGGTCTTTACTGAAACCAGAGGAAAGTTTCAGATTTGGTATCAAGACAGTGTCCTCAGTAAGTATCTACCCTTTTTGTCCATTTCATAATCTGAATATTTTGACAATACACTTTCACATAATCAGAATATCCTATCTGACAGTCAGAGGGGAGGTTGCAGCTTTGTTGCAATAGACAAATTCTGAACTTGATTTTTTTGTTTAGCTATGAGGTACATACACGTATCTCACACTCAGAAATTGTAGGTGTATTTTACATATAAATTAATAGTTTTATTGTGTAGTTTTGTTTCTCTGCAGTATGAGGGAGCAATAGCCTTTGTTTGCCCTTTATGCTTTTGCACTGAACAAGGTGAATCCAATCTCAAGATAAGCAGTAGGAGAATACAGAAATACGGTATACTGGTGTTTTCCCTCAAATTTACTGTTTTTACATTTGGAAAAGCCAGTCTCTTTTCCTCTTCGTCCTTCTCAAATGATAATGGGTGATCTATTAAAAAATTAAGCATTTTGAATATTATAAAATAAAAAATACAAAATGCATATGGGACACCCACAGCCCTGGAAAAGGTTTAAATATTCTTTGGGTACATTAAGTATCTTTTCTACTTTTAGTCTTAAGGAGATTTTAAAGACCCTGGGCTTTCATGCATCTATCTATTCTAACGGCAGATTAGAATAGATAGATTTCTCAACCAAACAGAAGCTCACATATCCTTAATTACATACTAAAGGTCCTCAGCTCAAATCAGCTGCAAATATTTTCAAAGTCTTGCAAGATCAATAATTACAATACAGTGGATATTTGGCAATAGTAGGCAAATTTAACACTTCATCTTGTCATTTCTCATCATTAGTTTTGGGATAAATCAAATAGGATAGAATAAACAAATACTTGAAAAGAACAAGAATTCCAGGAAGTTAAAAGAGTAATTCTAATATCCTACTCCCCAAACTGGAGATTCTTCTGGAGAAGAATCCTGTGGAGACGTGTTCACACATTTTTAAACAGACTCCGATTTAACAACACACAAATTCAGCCAAAAGTTATATCCTCAATGAAAGAGTGATTCCTCATTCATCTTAAACAGTTTATATCCTCAATAACATCCCTGACCAGCAAAGCCAACACTTTTGTTCTATTCTTGCAGCGTGCCTGATCTGATTAGGTACTGGTATCTATGCATAGATTACCCGAGTTATTCACTTACATCACCTATGGAAACAATAGAGTAGAAACACACTATTTCCAGCGTGCAGTTCAACTTATCCTGACACACATGGCTAAAGCAAATCAAGAGGCACCTGGGATACAACTATTACTCTTCATTACGACTTGAAGGAACCTAAGCCTAAGATCTGGCTTGGAAGAAAGATGGCTACACAGTAGATGAGATAAACTCAAATTTTCCTGTTTAAGGAAGTTAAAAAAGAAAGGGCCTATTCCATTAATTACTGAATTCTTTATACAAATAAGAACTCCAACCTATTTATATGAATGTTACAAGTCTAGGAAAGACAAGATATTACCTAGTTGAGCGCTGAGGTTTTTAAATGCCTTTTGCTAGTGCCAGTTAAGATCACAAGGCCCAACACTGCTCTACCTACATTATTTTTCATCTTCACCCACCCAGCTCTTACTTAAGTCATCTTAAATTTAAAAAATATTAGCAGCAGTATATTACATAAAATCAACTACATCGTATTAACACCGTATGTTCTTTATATTGAAGTTCACCAGAAGAATCCAGCCGAATGCAGAGTGTGACTATTTACTTTCACGTAGTACTTGAGACAAACAAAAAACCCCACAAAAACCAGACACAAGCTGCTCCTTTCTGTCTTAAGAACAAGCAACATTCAGTCCCCCATTACTGTGCACTGGCGAGGAGCAATAGCAGCAGGGGAATCACTGGAGAGCTGGAGTCTAGGAAGGTGTCAGAGTGGGATGGGTCTCCTGGCACCAACTTGAACCAGCCACCACCGCTGTGCAAACTGGTCAAGGGAGCCCCAAACCTAGCTCGGATGGCTGCAGTGAGGAAGGGGACAGAAGAGGCCAAGTGCTTCCCTGGGTGCAGACCACAGAGCAGAAAAAAAAATCAAACCCTGTCTCCCAGCTCAAATTCCACACCCCTCTCGTCAGACAAAAGGGATAACATTCATGGCCAGAGGTCAGACTCCAAATGCAACATGCCTTTCCTTTGTACCAAAGGAATGAATTCAATTGAAACTTCAATCCACAAAATGTCATTCTAAACATCAATACACAAAAATCTGTTACATGATCTATAGCATAACATAAGTTGTAATTATTTTTAAAAAGATGTATAAGATCACTGATAATTGAAGACTAGGGTATTTAAAAGGCACAGAAATGTTGAGTGTGTTTAATATCCATGTGTTCCTACTTAAATTAACATCTGGCACCCTGAAAGATGGAAATCTGGAATTCTCTTGCACAGAACTTGCTTTTTCAAAAAAACTTGTCAGATGAAATACATTACATATGGCTTCTCCAATTCCTCTATTATATCCTGTTTAAAATACATAAATACATTTTGGAAGTTTAGAAGCTTGAAAATCATGTCATGCAAACTGATCACTGCTTTATGTTTATTTGTACAAAATTGTCAGCAGAGGTCTTTCTTTAACAACTGTTACTGAAGGCATATCATCAATTCATGAAAAGAAAAAGGTAATTTGTGCATATGCACTGACTACTGTTAGACTCACTCCCTCACGCAAAGCCACAATACAACTATTTAAATCCCCCTTACTATTGACATACGAACTCTCAAAATTAGTCAAGAGCACCGTGCCTGCATATCATAGAGTCTTAGAATTTCAAACAGCAAACTAAGATTATCAAACAGAAAGCCTGATTCACAGAAAGATTCATGCCACATGAACAAGTTTGCCAAACATCTGAGAGGCATTTTCCCTCTTCAAAACCTCCTCTCATTCACAAAACATTTGAAGGGACTATTTTGCAGCAAATTATTTTCTTAGTCTATCCTTATGTCTTGTCTGTTTGAAAATGTATACATCATCCCATAAATTAGATTTCTCCTCTATACGGGCATAAGTTATTTGCAGCACATGAAAACAAAACAACTGATTTACCCTAGGCCTGAGGCCTGGCCACTTTTAATATTCATAAAGTAAATGTTAGCCATAAAGTAATTATTCTGCCAAATATGCAAGGACTCCTCTTGAAGGTATCATCAGGAAGGCAAAACAATGTTTTAGTCTACTTTACTGGACTGTTTAAAGTTGTTTAGTTTATGATCATGATGACAGTATCTACTACTTGTCATGTTCTTGATCTAATCTTTTAGTCACGTGAAAAAGTGGCAAGAAAACCAGGATTTATATTGTCACACAGAAGTATGGAAAACTCCAGCAAAGACTAAAATAATGTTACAGTCCACATGCTAATCTGTATTTCCTCATAATGGTCTTCCATTGCAGACAGCTACTTTCACTGTTATTTTTGTTACAAATCTGCCACTGTCAAAAAGCAAACCACCTAAATCATTACGTAAAGGGATATCTGAATCTCAAACAAACAGCGCAGTATCTACTCAGAAAGATCACAAATGCATTTACACAGCTTAAACTTCTACATATGTTTAAGTGAATTCTGCATAAACAAGTGAGAGAAAAAAAGGTAAATTAGAATTTATTCTTCTATTTCCTGTCCATGTAAAGATGAGGCATGGCAAGACATATCATTAAGTAACCACATGGGGTTTTTTTTTGTTTGTTTTGTTTTCACTCCCTCATGACACTTCTGCTTTTGCATCTCCTTGAGATACTAATTGATTTAGCCAGAAAGGCCTGCATCAAGACCCAGGCAAATGGCCTCGGTTCTGTAAACTGTAATTTCAGTAGGAATGTTTCTATAGGCATCAATGAAAATTAGATCTTTTCCTTTCCTTTTTCTCACAAAGCAGGTTATCAGGATGGAGTTTACTCTGGGGACTTTTTAGAATGATTGACTATAGTAAAAGTTCACCAATAACTTAAACTTAAGTGATACTGTTTACTGCATAAAGAACAGGAAAAATTTTGACTCTAAATAATACAGTTCTGAATACAAGGTGATCAAGAAGCTAAGCTTGAAAAAAAGATCACAGGACACTGCTAACATAGCTAAATCAGCACACTTGCTGTTTGGTGGCCAATGTTTTCACAGATGCATACAGGAAAAAACAAAGCTACCTAAAGCCCACCTAGCCCAAGATAGACAGGATTTCTGTTTTCTAGTTGCCACCTTCTGAATGAGCACTCTATTTGCTAACCCTGCTTTCCAGAGATGTGAATATTGATAATCCTCCCCCCAAAAAAAACATAAGACTTACCTCCATAACTTTAGCTCTCAATGTAATTGCATGAGATGTGCTTTGCCAACGTAAATGAGACACTCCGGGCTAAAGAACCAAACCTCTTCAAATCTAGATTTAAAACTTTAATGACTGTAGGAGCTTGTACTACTACAGTTACACTGCGCGCGTGCAGACACACATAAATAAGCTGCCCTTCTAATTCTGCAAGTAGTCATTAAAGATCAGTTGCACAGGCTTGGTATCAGTTCTTCAGCAATTGATCCTGCTGCTGTGCTACAGCAACATTATGATAGCTAGCAGATTTTGTCACTACTTCCACTGTAAACTCCCTTCTCAGTGTGCGTGGTTCTTTACACATTCCCAGATAAAAACTTAAAAAGACCAAAACATAACATAACAAAAAATAACATTTTACATTCCTATTAGCAATTTGAGATTAGTTAAGATTTTTCAGTTTGCTGTAACTTAATGTAAATCATAAACAAAGAAATAGAATCAGAATCACCATTAAAAAAACCTCTGTAATTCAGAATTATGACAGACAATTTTTTTTATTTTTTTTTTTTTTTTAAATTAAAGCAATTTAGGTGCACTAACCAAATCAAGACAACCTGACTTCAGGGCATATTTCTCTAATCTCCATTAGGATGGACTGTAACAACTTACTATTAAATTTGAAAAGCCTTTAAAAGATTTTAGTATGAGAGATTTTGATGAAATCTATTTGAGAGGGCTCTTCAATTAAACTTCTTTAGTATGATTACCCGAGAAGAAAATGCTCTAACATTGGGTCCTATCTTCCAATACGTCCTCCTTTCTTTAGGTCGATTATTTTCTTAATGTACATTTTGAAAGATATAGTCACAGATTTAAAAATAAATAAATCATTGACTAGAGTCTGAATAGAACATCACATTCACTGTAATCTCCACAAAAGCAAAGCATCAGAAATCTAGAAGTGCCCTGTTTAACTAACTCCATCAGACTCCTACCAGTATGGACAGAGATGTACACATGTAACTCACCCACATTCCACTAAGATCGTCCTCCACATCACTACTTCAGCTATGAAAAGTGCTGTTATACATTTATGATTTACAGTATGTGATTGTAACAACCATATATGGAAAAAGGTAAATGAAAACCTACAAACAAATGTTTGTAAGCTTTCTCTTCTCACTTACTGTATCTTTCTTTTTCTGTTCTTCTGCAATACTTTCCACTCTGCCTTGCCAAGGAAGTTACAAACTTGCTTTTCAGTCCCAAACACCAAGGGCAGAAAGCCCAGACCAAACATTTCTTTGGAAATTCCTCCTACAACAGCTAGGTAAGTCTGAGCAAAACAAACAGATTTTGTATGCAGAGTTCTTGGTCACATACCTCTTAACACCTTAAATGTGGCTGAGTTTACCCACGCGAGCAGCCTCAGTGATTTCAACGGTACCCTAACCACACAGAGATTACCCACAGTACAAACCCACGCTGAGTAAGAGGGGTTTCCTTGCTACTAGCAGCACTGCCACGCAGCAGGTTAGGAAGCAGGCTGCACTGCAGCACTCTACCCACTGGAAGTCAACACAGAAGGGACAAGTTTACTGATATTCTGATGTCTGTGTTTTCTTCAGAAAGTAAGAAGTAGACCAAAGTATATGGGTTAGGTACATACGATAACTTCTCTGACTGCTGAACAAGACCTAGTCCAAGTAAGTTAAATAAGTCACTTTACTCATATTTTAAAGTGACAAAACACTTCCTGTTACCTGGGAAACAGATGCTATGTGACTAAAATTTGGTTACACAGTATTAAAGAAGATAGAAAAACTTCATAAATCTAGAAAGCCATAAAGTGGCCTGATTGACCCATTCAGCCTGCATCCCCTACATAAGCACAAGGTTCATCTCAGCTGGCCCCATTTAGATAGACCAGAACCGAAGCCACAGAAGAAGAAAACCAACACACGTTGCAGGGAACTTCAGTACAAGCCAGTGTTACTTACACAGCCAGCATGCCTACACAAAGCAATGCTTTAGTTCAGTCTAAACAGAAGATTCCTCAGACAAATCCCTTTGAAAGAAATACACTATAATCACCAGTTTTACCCAGAAACTACCCATTACATACTTTTACTAGGAATGGTAATTGGCAAGAGTTTCATTTATATTCTTTCGTCTACCTCCTTCATCCCTCATCTGTTCTGCAGCTGAGGCCTCAGGAAGTGAATACAAAAATGAATAAAAAAATTAAACTTCAGTGACAGATAAGGACAAAGAAATTATTTCAAAAATACACAGCTTTTTCTTGATGCATTTTTAATGATTAGAACAGAGTGAAGGTTTTTCTAGAGAGTTCTTACAACTGCACACATCACAAGCAACAGAATTTGGCTTTTTATATTACTTGTTGTTTATCAACATCGTTAACTGTTACTTACAGCAGATATATTTCCACATCACTTCAACTTGCTTCTCCTTTGTAAAAATTTAGTTTCAGAGTGATTCACATGTCTGCTACAGTGCATACCTTGCTCATTAAGAGAAAACATTCTTTAGTTACAAGAAAAAAAATAAAAATGAAACATCAATGTAAAAGCCTGTTCCATTAAACTCTGAAACTTAAATTCTTATTGTTTAAAGATAAGGAGAAAGTATTATTTCACAATACTATTTGCATATCAAAAAACACTCCAGGAATTCCTGATTCTATACATAGAACTTGCCAGCACAGCTCAGTTCTTACTACTCAAGGACTGCTCCAAGGCCCCTCCCCACACAACTTCTTCATTTGATGGGAAGTCATCAACATGCTGTAGAACTGCAAACATGTTTCCTTGCTAGATCTTCGGTCTGCCCATACTTCAAGACAGGGAGTCATGAAGGAAAATCATGTGATTTCAGGGAGATTATTTTCAAAGTGGGTTTAAAAAAAAAAAAAACAACATTATTGCAAATTTGCAGAAGTGTGTCTGAATTCATAGCCCTTTCCATTACCCTTTTGAAATCACAGTTCAAACCTCAAGTTTCTAACCCCAAAGTGATCTGGTATGTCATATGTTTACAAACCTAGTGATGCAATAGGCCATCATTGCTTCAGGTTTTATAATTCAAAGATTTCTTTATCTACTGGGCGGGGGGAAGCATGCCTTACTATGAAATAACCCACCACACTTCTGATGTGAATCTTTATAGCCATTATTATCTAATCACATATCAGCAACTCAACAGTGACAACCCGTGCTCCCTTCGTACGCATTTTAAGCAAGCAAACAAACCTTTATTTCTTTGAATCAGGTAACTATGATATTCCCAATTACATCTCAAAGCCAAAAGCGACCAACATGAAGTTGACGAGAAATAGGTAAGCAGAAAGCCATGTGTCTGAAGCTGTATGTAGTAGCATGTTTTAAAAGATTTAAACAGCTCCCTGTGAAAACAGGGATAAGGTGACTCAGGAACTCTGATTCACCCACGTCCTCCCAGTTCTCTCCACGACTACAAGAAAGTAAACTACAACATTTCTATACGCTATATGCCTCCCAACAGGTTTATTTAACTGCTCCAACAGGTATACTGATGGGAAGGACGGAGACTACACCCACCTGCTCAGCAAGGTCAAGAGAAAGCTGCAGCTCTGCTTTACTATAAGATAAAGAACACAGCACAGGAAGGTGGTTTATGTCCACACTACTCCCTGCAAGAACGCTAGGACTTCGTAATGACCTTGCTCTACATTAGTGTTTCTCCTGTTCCTTAATAAAAACACTGCAGTACACTTCATTTAGAAGGTTTCTAGTATTTAGTTTAGGTAATTCATCTGGACATTAATAATGACCAAAGTTATAACAGCAAATACTAATGACTAGTAACGAAAGATATGAACTTTTTTCAAAACTACTACAGGATTTTTGCTTCACGATTTTAACCACCTCCTATCAGTTAAAGGTTGGAAGGACATTTTTGTGGCATAAACCATAAGTTTTTTTGCAATTTCTTCAAAGGTACTAGTATCAGAGACTGTCAGAAAGACCATAATGTACTAGAAGACCCCAACAAAGGGTTTTCCAGTTTCTCTCCTTGAAGGAAAGGAATCAAAAGGGGCAAAAGGAGAGTGATACAAAGTGAGTTCAAAAGAACTAGTACGTCTTAACTTGAAGAGACAGCAGCACACTTTTGCTCACAAATTTTAGTCACAATTTCTTGCTTTCTCAAGTGTATTCTATATTTCAGCAGTAATTAAAAAAAATAATGGTATAGTTCTATGGTTAAATTAAGCCAATCTAACTGCATTGTCACCAACTGGATGGACCCACATTAAACATAGCTGTGTCAGAAAGTACATATACCAGCAAGCACATCCAGCTCAGGGCAAAGTTTTGTGGAACAGCTAAGCCAATGTAAAAAGCTCACTGCTTAGCTCCCCACTGCCTTCCTCTAGCCTTGCTTCTGGCAGTGAAGTTTCCTCTTCCTCCTCCCCACAAGCTTTAGTAGGTTTCAGACCCCTTGAAATGCTGACTCAACACACTAACCTAGCTGAAAACCATCCAGTTTCTTCTGCCAGGGCAGCTAGCTCATTGAAGGATCCAGCAATACAAGTCACAATCACCACAAAAAACATTGGCAGAAGCAGCCAGGGACAAGCTGGCAGCAGAGACAGGAGCAAAGGAGGGAAGAACAGGAACTCCAACTTCTGCCAGGGGTAAGCCATTCAAGTCTTCTTCTCCAACTTCCTCCACATCCCAGAACCACACGATTGCTAAAGCTGACACAAAGAGGAGGCATGAACACACAGCCAACCAGAGGAAGAGCAGGACTATTTCCCTCAACAGCCAGAGCTCACCCAGCCTGTGCCAACCACAGAGCCACAGGCACTCCAAACACGGTCTCAGTACAGAACAGGAGGGGCACAGTAGTGACATATCACATCAAGTCATGGAGCTGCTTGCCTCTCCATCAGCTAACAGGGTGATACCAGGCACAGAAAGTGGGCCTATGTTCACGGACCAGTCACACATCCAACAGAGAGGCAGAACCATCTTGAGTAGATACAATGGTGCAAAATAGATAAAAGCATAGAGAAAGATGAAGGGGAAAGTTGCCCAACATTAGGAGAAGTAAACCTACAGCATTGACAGACAAGTAGTCACTCAAGTGGGTAAAAACAAAAGAATGCATGCCTTGGTCCCACAACAGGAAGTAAGATTATACTGAGCTTGTTTAGTACTGGCACCCCAATAGCGGGTAGATTGAGTATGGATACATGCAGCAGATCCAGGCAGGAGACACTGGGAGCTGAAGTGTGAGCACAACTCTGAAGAACTGGAGATGGACCACTGGGGAGTCCACGCTCTTGAGCCTGAGCGGGCATTGCTTCAGCACCAGCTGACTGACACCCTTCACCCCCACACATCTGCTCAAAGGCAGGTGACCCCAGCAGCGTTCGCTGCAGGTTGTGCCGCCTCCACGCAAACCCCAGACCCCGCACATCGTCCACCCAGCCGACTTACCACTCGTGCCGCCCCCTCTCCTTGCGCTTCCCACCTCCCACATCCCCAGAGCTCCCCCACACCCCAGCAGGCACCTGGTCCTCCGGAGCCCCGCCAACAGCTCCTTCCTCACACACAGCCCCTCACAGCCACCCCTCCGCACAGGCTG
>VXBL01002121.1:757568-771170 GCA_013400195.1 Aramus guarauna | reverse complement strand
GCAGGGCTCCTTCCGCGGAGAGCTGCCACCTCCCGGTGGAGGGTGGCCGCGGTCGGGGGCGGCTGCCCCCGGGGGAACGGGACGGTGCGGAGAGGGGGCCGGCGCCTGTCTCCTTCCCGCACCGTCCCGTCCTCGGCGAGGGCTGCCCCGACGCCGGTACCGGCCCCCATTCCCCCTGCAACACTCCGATTGAGCCTTAATTTTCGTTTTCCCTGGCTTACTTCCACACGGCCCAGCGGAAAAANACACACACACATCCAGCATCCAGTAAATTACTACTATTAAATTGGCAAATACCAGAAAAAATGAAAGAATTTTCATTTCAAATATGGGAAATGCTATGTTTTCTAGTTACATCAAAAGGTTTTAAAAACCCTGGCTTCGCCCTCAGGTGCTCCATCGAGCAAATTGCAAAAGAAACACAGACACACAAAAACCTTTAGAAAACTCTATTCTAAGATTTCTTTTTCTTTTTTTTGTCTTTCCAGAAGACCTGACCAGATTTCTGACTCCTCAGCAGGACTCGCCCAGCCGCTGACTTCTTCAGCCCAGCATTCAGATGAGGCCGCCGGCGTGTCGCTGTGCCCCGGGAGCGCTGTGCTCGGCGGTGGCTTTCTGGGGACGGGGGGTACACGCTGGCCGTGCCGCCTGGCTCTGGGCAGGGCTCCATCTGCCGCTACCGCAGCTGTTGCAGTAACGCAGCTGTTTATCAAAGGGGTGTGTATTTTAACATAAATAGTTGGGACAGGACTGGGACACAACTCTCCTTTCGGCCATAAACTCCTTGTGGGAAGGCTTGTGGAATCAGGATAAGTGCGCGCCGCCTGGCAGGTAAGGTTTTGCATCTGGCAGGTGAGGTTTTGCATGGAGGGGCTTTGCTTTGCTTTTGGTTCGCGTGTTGCAGTGAACACCACAGACGTGTTGTGTTTAAATAAACGTGATTTGCTTTGCTCAGCAGGAGTTTGATCACGCACCTTCTATTGACTGAGCATTAAGCACTGAACTTAGTGACACAAGAAATGGTTGGGGTTTTTTTTTTGGTGCAAAAAATTTTCCTTTTCCACATTGTCGAAAAAAATAACACTCCCAAAGCCAGTTCTGCATGTTGTTACTTTCCGCCCTCCAGCACCGGGGTACGTTCACGTCCCACAACTCTACAGCACCTGCCCTTGGCCTGGCTGTCCGGCAGGGAACTGCAACCCTCGCCTGGTGCTCCTGGACCCGTTTTTCCTCTGCAGGAAACGTGGAGAGGTGGGTGCATGAAGCATGGGAAGGTAGCTGGGAAATGCAAGGCAGTGACACCTGCTGTCTCTCTCCCTTGCTCTGCGACAGGATCTGTTGATTGCTGGAAGGCGATACATCTCACCTGTTGTAGCCATAAAATTATAATTTGTCTTGGAAAGCATCTCATTTAACTGCTTGTATGCGGAACTGTGTTGCACTTCCAGGTCACTGAAGTCCTTACCCCCAAAGGGCAGCTGGCCATCCGACGTGCACGTGTCGGTGTGCAACTGCGCCAGCCCCAACAGGCTCATTTAATGCCCATCACGTCTTACCTCAAAAAGAGCTGTGATGCACAGCCAGGTCACCCAGCCACCACCAGGCACCCTGCGGTACGGAAATCAGATTCTCAAAATCCCTCGGTAACCCTGGGGGCCTGCTGGGCACGGCAGCCCTGTGTAAGTCCCAATACCTGTCCCCTGTGTGTGCACCTCCACCATGGTGGAGGGTGCAGCTGTGCTTAGGGTGTCATCGGGACCTGGAGGCGTGCTCAGAGCTCGTGGTCAGACCTGTCGCCATGCGTCCCCCAATGCCAAGCGGCGCGAGCTCTCCTCTGGAAGGCAAGTTGGTTGCATTTGTTGCTGAGCCTAACTGTGATATGGGATTTCAGAAGCGCATTTTGGGGGGTTCCCCCACGTGCCAGGCAGGGTGTGAAGCCCTGGGGTGCTCCTACACCTGTAGCGAAGCATCCAGGAGCAGGTGAGTAAGTGATGCTTGTCGCTTACCAAAGCACTGGGCCGAAGGCAGAACTGTATCCACGCCGTGCTGTTTCCTGGAGTGGATTTGTCTGGCAGCTCAGCAGCTGAATCTGCTTCTGTTTGCATAAATAATTTCATGGAGAACGAAGCAGAGACAAGCCCTTGATTCCCTCACTTGTCCTGCTGAGTACCTGACCCACGGAATCGTGGCTTCTCTCTGGACTCCAGTAGGTTTTAAACAGCAGTAAGAAATATTTGAGGACCTGAATTTCAGAATATTGTCTCTAAAACTTGTTTGAAGTTCCTGCTCCAAATAAAGCAAAAAGGAGCATTTACACCTGGAGAGAAAGAACAAGAAACTTTTCTCCGAGAAACCTTTGCAGAGAAAAGACAAAAATCTAAATTACTCTGGAGTGCTGGCTGCGGGTCCCAGAGAAGCACCAGGACCCTGAGCCCTCTAGGGAGAGGAATTAAATCACACTCTATTTCTGCCTGGATTTTCCTGATAAATGGGGGCCAGGCCACCCAGGGAAGGTGAGGAAACAGGGCAGTGCCTGAGCCTGGCTTTAATCCTCCCCGTCCTCCTCCCGCCGTGCTCGCCTCTGCAACCCAGCCAGAAGTGCAGGACTTTTTTGGGCAGCGGGGCTGGGAGCCCGTCGAGGCCGGGCTGGTGCTGCGGAGCCCACGGAGCCCTTCTCTGCTCTCGGGGTGCTCCAGGGCTGAGGCAGCGCCAGCAGGACGCCGGCTCCCGGGGGATTGCGTGGGCTGCAGCAGGGCAGCTGTGGAGCAGGAGAGCGGGAGGGACGCCTTGTCCATGGGCAGCACCTCCCGGCACCGGGTTTCACAGGGAAAGGCTGGCTCCTGACAGAGTCGGCTGACAAGGGGGGGAAGGATGGAGGGGTGATTTGCCTGGTTTTCTCCTCCCCGCAACAAGAAACAGGAGTGCAATGATCGTTTCATTCAACATCTAGAAGCCAGGAACAGCACTTGGGGGCTGACCGGGGAGCGGGACACACGGACGGGGATGTGCAAGCTGTTTGGGGAGAGTTAAAAACCTGCCGACACCCCCTCGGGAGGGACGCCTGGTTGAGGCAGCGCGGGGACTGCTGGACAGGCCCTCCCTCCCCTCGTCCCACCTCTGCCAGGGCTCCTGCCCCCCTTGGCTCTCCGATGGGTGTTTTCCTTGTCCCTTGTACTCACTTGGGTCAGTTCACTGCGCAGATCCAGCCCGTGGCCACCCCACTGTCAGCGGCTGAAGAACTTGCCGGTAAATGAAAGGATTTTACTTTTTAGCTCTTTTAAACCCTGCGCTCTGACTCCCTGCGGGCGTTTCAGCGCCGGCGGTGGGTTTGTTCAGCTGCGCCCGTGGCTGCCGAAATGCTGAATTAAATCTTCCACCTACCCGGGCTCCTGAAAGGCCAAGTGCTGCAGCAGCGAATGCCCCTCGTTTTTCTCACCCTCTTTGGTGGATGCTCTGAACCTTTTCCTGGGACAGGTTTCGCGTGATTTTCCAGCAGGGACAAGATCCGTGAGATCGGACGCACAGCTACACCTTCTGCCTCGCCAAATGGCATCTCGCACGCTGCAGTTTACTGGGTGCTTAAAGGGCAGGTAGAGCGAGCGCTACCCTCTCCTGGCCCATCAAAAAGGAAAAAAAAACCCAAACAAACAAAAAAGTAAACCAAAACCCCCTGTAAATAATGTGGAAACTGTAACCAAATCCTTTCCAGTCCATTATGGCCACTCCTTCCCCAAACTTTTTGCAACCCAAAACCCCTAAACGCCCTGTTCTGGACACTGTTGGCTTAACGCAAGATGTAACCACGTGGTAGGAGCTTTTCTACAAGACTAGTGACACCGTTCGGGGCTGTGGGAGGCTGCCAGGGTGCGACCTTTCTGCGTAGGTGCCCTTTCTTACAGGCAGCATAGCTTAAAAATGAAATGTTTAACCCCCCAGGTCATTTGCAAATGAGGCACACAGTGTTAATGAAGTGACTCAGTAGATCCTCATCCTCAGTAATTGTGAGGGGGAAAAAAAAAAAAAAAAGGATTTAAAGCAGTGGGAAGAAATCCTTATTTTAACACCCTGATTTTGAAAAATGTGACGTTTGGGGAGAAGCGTCTCTAAACAGAGACACTTGGCTTCAGGACGCGGCTGGCCGAACCCTTCAGGGTGAGGCTGGAGGAGCTCTAGGCAACTCCTTCTTCCACGGCTGAAGATGAGTCTGTCTTTGTTCTTCTGGAGAGCTCGAGGGCTCCTTCCCGCGCCCAGACACGTGGGGTGCTGTACCGCACGTCGCCCATGGGCACCTCAAGGTGACATTTCAATTGGGGGGCAGTGGTGGGGACTAAGAAAAACCCCAAGCACGAGAAGCGGCACGCGGGAACCTCTTCATCGGCTGGGAAAGGAGACGCTTTCCCCTCTCTCTAGCAGCATTATTATTTTTAGATAGAGGGAAATTGTAAGATGACAGGTATGGTGATGACTAGCTTGAACACAAATATTACTCTACACGCTAAGAAAAATCCACTGAGAATATATGCTAATGGTTTACATAGCTTTTTAGGTGCAACTAATGAATTTGCAGATATAGTGCACATCTGGCTATTTACTTTGAGAAAGAAATATTCTGCTGCACTCGTGGATAGTTACTAAGTTTCGCTTTATATCCTGAAACCTGAAGCAGTCTCCGACGGGGAGCCGCACATCATCTTATCCTTTTCTGGAAGCCGAACAAACCCACCTCGTAAAGCAACGAGCCCAGCGACTTGAGGTTTTTGTTGCGTCAGTACTTTCCCTGCCACTTCACGGGCTGGCTTCAGCCCTTCCACCGAACGGCTGTGCTTTACCGAGAGCAGCTCTCTTCGCTCGGGGCTGGGGACAGCGGCCGCGATGTACGTCTGCTGGAGGTTATTTTCAGGCTCCTTGGCTGCGCAGGGAAAGCACGGGCAGGGTGAGGACTCTCGCGTCGCACAGGATGCGTTTTTGCTCGGGACAGCCAGCAGCTTTGTGCTTTGCTCCTTAGCTGACACTTGAGCTTGAGAAAATACGTCACTAGCAGGACTGGTGTAGCTGAGGCTTCCAATTATAGCACTTATTTTAGGGCCAAAACTGAGCTTTTAACTATTTTAAGTATGACGGACGTGCCCTATGCTCTTTTGCACTGTCAGGGCTGCTTTCCCCCGTCTCAAGGGCTTCCATCCCTGGCCTGCGGGCCTTTCACCACGGCCTGAAGGGAGAGGAGGGCAGGGGCAGGGTTCACCCCAGTCCCCTTCCCCGGGAAGGGCCGGGCCGCGTCCCTGCTCCGAGGGAGCCGCGGTCGGGGCTGGAGAGAGGCCTGCTGCCCAGCGCTAGCTCGCCAAGCGCCAACACCTATTGCCGCTGAGGGTATCAAAAGTCCTATGAAAAGAGCCTCGTTAAACTATAAACTTCAACTTTGTCCTCTGCGGTACAGGTCAAAGTACCTAGTAAATATCTGAGGTATGTGCCAAAAGTGCAATTAGACACCTCATAGGAGCAGCCACTTGATTTCCAAGTGTCCCCTCGCCTTTTCATGTAGCCTTTTATTGTGCTTTAACTTTCTTGTATTTGTCGAATGACACGGTGAAACCCGGGTGCCTCGCCTAACCACTCTTAAGTCATACAGCCACCATCTTTATTGATACCAGAGAATAAAAGAGCAAAATACACCAAGACATGTTACATAGCGTACATAAAAATAGACTATATCATACACTCTAATGAAAAAAGCCACTGTCCATTCATTTACACCTGTATAAATGGGTAAACGTGGACGTTTTCTGTACTGAAGTGGCCTGAATTAACTTTGAAATTAACTATACAGCTGAAGGTTTATTTTTATTTTTAAATAGACGCTTCTTCTACAAAAATACAGCCAAACAATGCTTTTAATTAATAAAATTTGATAAAAATATTCTGAATTTCTTGATTTGTGATACTGCTGACATAAAGAATTGAGCATATTTATTAAGAAGGAAGGTAACAACTGCTGCTGGAAAGTATTTGAAACAAAAAAAACTCCCTCCATATTCATTAGGCCTCAGCAAGCAATCTTGCCCATCCTGAGTTTTTCATGGAGTTGTATCCAGGAGGCAGATCCCTCTGCTTTCCAGCTGAAAGATTCATTTGAGACTGGTGCCAGCGGCAGCCCTCAGCGAGACTGGGACTGCCCAATGCCACGGAGGCAGGAGGGAAAGCTTGCAGGCAGCGAAAGGGCAAAGACTCGTTTTTATTTCACCTTTTATGATAATTATTAAAAGCCTCAATGGAAACTATCTCCTACCACGAATTCCGGGTAATAAACAACCTTAATGCTTCCCCCTCGCTGTCTGCGCTGCACTTGCCACCAAGGTTACCTGACAGAGCAAGAGCCAGATCTGGCACAACGTCCCCGCGTTGGCACAAGCAAATCCCAAAGCGCGGCTGTCGCTGCTGTGGTTACGGCAAGAAGCTTACAGTGCTCCGCTGTGCCGGCGGTGGCTGCTTTTGGCTTTGGCCAAACAAATTAATACAATATGAGGAGTACAGGCTTCTAAAGGACAGAGATAACAGAGTACACCCTCTAATCGTTAAAAAACAATCTGCCGGAACAAACTGGCACACAGTCTCATCATTGCTTTCTCATTATCCAGTAATGAAATAACCATCCAGATACTTCAGGTGTTATCTAGAGCTAAAAGCCTTTACTTTTTAAATTTTAGCATGTGCTTCACTGTTTCTATTGATACAAAAATCTTCTAGTTTTAATTACAAATAACACGTCTGCAGAATGGTTTCAGCTGTCATCAAGGCCTCTGTAAAAGACAGAAGCACAGACTTTCACTACAAGGGTGCCTACATATTCACAGGGTATGAATTTGTGCCTTCCTCTGAGTGATCTCAGCGCCTTTCAAATAAGTCTTTAAGCTCTACAGCCTCTCCAGTTCTTTCTATGTTTGTTTCAACACAAAGACAATAAAGCTGCTATGTTGCTGAACCACATAGAAGAAAAATAATTTAAAAAACAATCAGTTTGAATACAGTTTTAATACAAAAAATTACTTTCTAAATTAGTCAAGTTAACTGACGATGATAAAAGCAGTTAAGAGTTTTTTCCCTTTTTGGCCTTAAAATTCCAATCTGGTTGCAGTTGCATGTTAGGGCCTGGGTCCCTTGGCGGGCTGGGTTTTAGAGAGCAGTCCCTCACATCCAGGGTTCCCATCCTTCCCAGACTCTGCCAAGAACATTGGGGTCTGTTGCTTGATCGATCAGGCACCTCACTTGGGTCTCTTCTGAAAGTCCATCCTCTGGCTCTTTGGCTCTGATATTATGATCAGCATTACCACGAGCCACAGCTGCAAAATCATTATAAGAAAGCGACTTCTCATGGCCCAGGCGTAGTTCATCACTAAAATTGAGAACACAAAAATAAGGTCTTACTAAAAGAAACATGCAAAAAATCTGAGATGGATTTTTAAATATGAAACAGTACTTGAAGATGATTCATGCAGCTTTATTTTCCAGGATGTGGAGACTGTTCAATACAAGGGTGAGGTTTGGCCAGTGAAGACTGGTGATTTCTGGTGTCCTTTACTAGTGAATATTTACCATGAATATTTCAATCTTGTCAAAGGTCTCCAAGTGAAAGAAGGATGCTGCAGTTCACATCCAAGCTGTTATCTCCTTACCTGCCCTGCTGATTTGTGTCTGCAAGAAATATTTTCCTGCCTTTTCCAGTTCAGCCTTGACTGCAAAAGGGACTCCTCCCAAGTCCTGCACTTTTCAGTATTTGTATGGTTTTAAACCAGGCATGCTTTCTTTGCCTTTTTTTTTTTTTCCTTCATTAATCCAGAATGTCTTTTTAAAAAAGGATGGAAGGGATTAATTGTACTTTAACTGAACTTTAAAGAGATTCTGGCTTGAGCCAGACTTGACTAGACTGACATAAATAACCTGAGAATGCCATCAGATTTGAACTTGATGTTTTTGGGAAGCAGCTTACCTCCATCCCTCCCATACAGCTGGCTGGGGTTCCATTTCAAGCAACTGTCCAGCAAAAGCTTATCGATTTAAATACTACCCCTAGCCTAAAAGCTGCGGAGACGAACATAAAGAACAGCAGTCTGAGGAATGAGAAGTTAAGCAGGCTTAGGGTGAGGATGTGCGTGTTGCCAGGAACAGTAAAATTGCTCAGGAGGCCTGAGCTGGAGCAAGAACACTCAGGAGGAGATATCTGGTGTTATGGCTGGCAGGGTGATTCAGAGAGCTTCTATGTGAACTAAAAAGATTCTGACAGGAGGTTTGTTGAAATTTTGCCCTGTCTGCCTCTTCTCTTTTCCTAGCTGCCATTCTATCTGAAGGGAGCAAAATCTCGACACAGGAGACTGCCAAAGCTCTTAGTGGAGCAGTTCAAAGCAAAAGGAGAGCATCTTACCAAGTGATTGTTGCTGGATTGGCACCTGTAAGCTTTCTTTTGACGTAGCTGACTTTTTGCAAAGGGTACCAGTTTACTTCAGATGTGTTTATTTCCTTAATCCATGTGCCTCCTTTTTTCAGCTGTCTTTGTTCAAAGTTCTAAAGGGAAAACAAATTTGCCCTATTTATCATAAATCATATACTTAAAAAGACCTTTAAGCTGCCAGATCATAGCAAGTCAAGCCAGCAACTCTTAACTGCAGATGCAATGGAGGGCAAAGTAGTGAGATGATATCTAGCCTGCCTATGACTTAAAATTTAATTTACAACTGGAGTTACTGAAGAGCAACTAGTTTCAGATTTTTCTCTGTAATTATTACTTTGATATATACGGTGTAGTTATGTAAATTTAAGAGGCTCAATGCAAACAGCTGAAAATATTTATGCTGCTGCCATAAGTGACATAACGTGATCAAGAGATACCCGCATTTTTAGGATTATCATGCACAGTGATAACACAGACACGTGCTACTATTCTTTGTCCATCTATATAGAATTCTGTCGTTTTAAATCCTTTAAGTTCAGTTTCTCTGAGAACTCAATAAAACAAAGAAAGATAAAAGGAGCACTGAGAGTGAGCATCAAGAAATACTTCCTTTGTGATCAGTTTTATCTTGATTACAGTTTAAGAATTTTCACATGAAGAAAAAGGAAAGAGGAAAAATCCCACCTTCCAATCCAAAGAAGGCTCTTTTACAAATACATCCATTGTGCTGATGAGGAGATCTGGATCCTGACGATAAGCCCTCAGGGCATGCACCATCACACTGTAAATGAGACCCCACTCTTTCACTGGCATCATCAGATTAACAAACTGGCGAGTCAGGCGAAAAGGCATCAACTCTGGCACACCCAAAAACTAGCCAAGGGGAAGGACAGCCAAAAGAAAACAAGAATTAAGAAGCCTTGGAACAGATGGATTAGAAATAAATATTTTGCTCTTTTTAAGTTTTGAAATCCTCTTTGCCACTTAACTGAAAATAACGTGTAACACAATTGAACAGGACCAAGTTGTGACATCAAAGTCTAGTCGTGAATATAGAGGTTGAAAGCATGGCTGAACTATACAAAACACCACCGTACAAACTCTGTGAAACTCTACAGCTTCCTGCTTGGCTGAGAATATCTGGAAACGGAGATTTTATTCTATTAACTAGAAATAACTTGTAAAGACTATTTTGCATCAGAAAGATGGCAAATGAGGAGCATCAAATTTAGTACTGACAATACATTTGTAATTGCACATAATAAATTAATCAGAAAACAAATACCTGCGTGGCTGAGCCAAACGCATATCCAAAGTCTATTCCCACCATGCCACCTGTCTCCTTGTTAATCATGAAGTTGGACAGATGTCTGTCTCCAATACCAAGTATCCAGTGGCTGATGCACATCAGCGCGTGAGAGCTGGCAAAATGGGACCGCAGAGACAGGAAGGCTTCAGGAGATGTACTCATTTTCACAAAGGCTCGCCTTAACAAAACAGAAGTCATTTGTTGCATACAGATAAAACACCGACATTCGTTTCACAATGTGCAGTCATTAACAGCCCACTTACCGCAGCAGGTCTTCTGGAACACTGCTTTCCCTGCTTTTGAAAGACCTAACTGTTTCTGTACGGCTAGCATTTCTGAAAATTAATGAAGGAATAATGTTAACTATTGAAATAACAGCCCACTGGACATTTAAAATGAAGATGTGTACGACTGCACATTTTGCTTACCCCAGTAACTAGTACAGCAAGCCACACAGAGAGTTTGCCCACATTTTTTTATCTGATGTTAACAATACCCCTCCTCTCTTTTTCTCCCAACAGTTATTTCCAAGACTGACCTTTCTTAATACAAAACAGCATATAGTTTTGTGTAGTTTCCTCCAAATTAAATAGATGGGTTAAGTTTTAATTCAGCAACCCAACTGTGCTCTTTCTGGCTGAATAGTTTGTTCCAAGCAGAGAAATTAAGGCCCAAATGAAATCTCTCAGCAACATGAAGAGGCTACATTGGTGCTACAAAGTAGTGCAGCACAAGGGGAGGCATCAGAACTCCACAGCTGGTGCTGAGGGCATCCATGCCGTACAGATTTGGGGAGGGAGGGCAACTGCTCTGGCCTAGCCCATGTCTGGTCCTGGGAACTGAATGCTCCCGAGCAGCCGGAATGTGCTGGGTGCTCTCCTTCCAGTCTAGTTTCATCTGAAAGGAGATGAGTTGTGTACTAGGGAACAGCTCTGCAATGCTAAAAAATGCAAGGTGAGTGGGGGTGACTAGGAATTTACATTCTGGATCTGAATACAAGTATTCATGTGGAGGCACTCAGTTAATCGAGTCAAAGTTTTCCTTTAAAAAACGAGACACTTGCTTAAGCAGGTTACGAGCTCATCAGAAATGCTCCACTGGAAATGTCTCCCCTCTCCCCTGGTACCATGTTAGAACTAAGCAGGTGTGGAAATTCCTCTGAGAAAATGCTCAAGTTGGGACCCAAACCATCAAATGTTCTTAAATTCTCAGTGAATCACAGTGATTTGCTCTGTCCAGGCTCAGCAGGCTCTGAGGCAGCCTACCTAATTCCTACCTAATTGCATAGTGAGGAACAAGACACATGGAAAATAAAGAGGAGCATCTGCTTCTAGACACTTTCTCAAGGAAGTGAGCAAGCTTCTGGAAGCATTCCTTGCTCTCGTGGGATTTTGGCAGTATTAATCTCCTCCTGCAGAGCATCTCCAGTAAGACAAAGCAGTAAAATAGGCAAAAATCAGATCTAGTCAGCATTTTCTAATGCAGATCATATTTTTCCTGGAATTTCTACAACTCTGTGTGTGTGTACGCTCTACTTTCTATATTTTACATGCAGTTCTCTTTTAAAACCTACCTGTACATAACATGGTATCGAGAGATGCCTTGCGCTTTCCCACCCATCTTGGACAGCCACTCAGAATAGGTAGCACGAGGTCCTTTTTCACTAGGGACAAAAAAAAGCGCTGATGATTTCCCTATATTATCTTAGCACTCTGTACTCAAATATCTGCAGGCTGTGCGCTGCTATGACCCATGAGATTTTTCTGCACAGGAGGAGTCAGGAAGCTACAGCCTACATTAATTTTAGCCTTGCTATGGAAATGAAGTTTATGCAGTCAGTGCATATGCTGATCCATCTATCTCCTTCCTCTCAGCTTTGAATGCACTTCACTCATATTTGACAGAAGATTAGACATCTCGAAAGTGTTAATTTGTCAATAGGTACCATGAAAATTAGATGCTGCCTTGAGAAGAAAGGCCCAAAATACTTTCTCCAGGGAGGGAAAGATATTTTTAACACAGTCTCGTATCCATTCAAGAGGCATTACGTATCCTACTGCAGTACGTGCTGCCATTTGTCCATCCCAACAGGTAGGGAATGCAGCAAGGCAGTCCATTATCTCCTCAGCGTGTACCAGAGAGGAGGAATGGGGGCTTAAACTTAAGATATCAATCCATAAGAAGCTAGCCTTCATTAGTTGCACTGCTTATAGAATAATTTGATATTTTTCTCCCATCTTGACCAAATATACTAGACATAAAACTTCTATGCCAGAGAGGTAGTAACTTAGCAGAGCACTCCCCTTTTCTCTTCCTCCAAAGCATGTTCTGAGATCTAGAGATCCTTTCCATTTAAGAAGTATTTATCCTTTATAGACTGCATAGCCCATCACTTTGGGACAAAGAAAAGGATTTCACAACTTCAGAAAGTCATTCCTCCCAGCCCAAGCAAAATATTGCCAGCAAGGATTTCATCAATTTTATTTTGCTAGTGCTGTCATTCAACCATAGCTCAATATAAAAGTGTCTTAACTGACTTTATTGAAGAACATATAGGAAAATATTTAAAGTCTGTATAAAACAATAAAATAAAGCTATTTTGGGGGATAAATCTTTAACTGTTTTTGCAAAGACATTGATCTACATTTAGTATATTAGAAATTTTCTTCCCTCAGGAGGTGGTTCCATGCGAGTCCTTATCCACTTTCCCAGTCAATGAACTGAGACCAACATAATACCACTGCTGTTCACAAAAGTGAAGCAGACAGCAGTAATGCAGGAACTGCAGCAGTTCCTAAACTGCTCACAAACCAAGTAACTGCAGAAATAAAGACTCTTTGGAATCCAACCTCCACGCTGGAGGTTCCACCAACCTGTCCCATAAACAAGAGGACTAGTAAAAATAAATGGTGGTGACAAGACATTGACAAACCCTAACAGAGATTATGTACTAAGAATAATGTTGGTAAATAAAACCACGTTTCTAAATTCCAGGGCAGAAACATGCTGAAATGCTAGAATTAAATATATTTTACAACTATTCATCCTCCAATTACAAGCAAGATAAAGCAAGCTAATTTATTCAATCCCAGCATTTGTATAAAGTCAGAGAGTGCTCTTTTACAGTTAGTCTTTTGTGCATCTACTGCTAATTCCACAGGTGCCCCCCACCCTGTCACTGACTCACTGCTGAACCCAGGTTCTGAACAGCTCTGTCTCTGCTCCCCTCCCCTCCGCTGACCTAGGTCCATTTCCTGCCTGATCAAATCAAGAGATCAAAATCCTTAGCTTGTAAAATCAATCTGCTGATAAGGAAATGGTGATGTTAATGACGTCACAGATGATTATAAGCCTCTTGTTTAAACAAGCTGGGTGGAGGATATTCCAGGTACAATGATACTCATTAAACAAACAGTTGCCAATTACTAATTTGGGTCAGGAAGTAGCAACTGCCTCCTTGCTTACAGGTGCTTTTATTTTATTCTTTTAAGAAAAAGAAAATGCTGCCACAAGATTGTCAGTATCAAAAAAAAACATTAGTAGTGGTCCCTATTAGAGCAGACAGCTAAACTAAGCATCACCTGTTATAGTTGATGTCTTCCTTTTCAGACATGCTATTCTTAAGGAATTCTTTTAAAGTACAAGTATTTTCCAGCCACTTGATGAGTCCCAGTCTGGAACAAAAGAAGTCAGAGATGTGAACAAGTAGCTCAGAGTTGAACTTTAGAGGAACACCACAAATACGAAGCATCACATTCTACTGCCTGCTAAAAGGAGGGTGAAAGCTACCAATTTAAATATCCTCTGAAAACCAGTTTTCTGACAAAGCAGCTTCAATGTTGCTTAAAAGGGA
>VXBL01002121.1:709615-754901 GCA_013400195.1 Aramus guarauna | reverse complement strand
GTGACTTCATTCAGGCCGTGATAGTCTACTGTCAGTCTTCACTCTCCATTAGAGTTTGATATTGGCTATATGGGACTGTTGAAAGGTGAGCGAGTTCTGCAGATCACTCCTTGGCTCTCCAGTTGACAAATCAGCTTATGGTTGGGAACCACGGAGTCTCGGTTGGTGCAATATTGCCATCGGTGCACCGTTGTGTTAGCAATTGGCACCTGTTGTTTTTCAACCCTGAGCAGCCCAACAACGGAAGGGTCCTCCGAGAGACTGGGAAAAGTAGACAACTGTTCGACTTCATCTCCAAGGCAGCTATATCAAAAGCCCACCAGTACTCCTTGAAATATCCTCTCCTGAAGCAGTCTATGCCAAGGATGCGTGGAGGCTCTGGGCCAGTCACAATGGGTGCTCTTCCCACTCATTCCCAGTTAGGCTCGCTTTAGATCCAGTACTGTTAGCTGTTGGGATTTCTCTGTCACTCCAGAAATACAGATGGGTTCTGCCCCTTCGTGGCTTGATGGCATTAGACTACCCTGCACCGGTGTCCATGAGAGCCTTGTACTCTTGTGGGTCTCATGTGCGAGGCCATCGGATCCACACAGTCCAATACACCCGGCTGTCCATTTCCTCCACCTGGCTGGAGGCAGGGCACCTCTAATCCTGCTCATTGTATTCATTACTCACTTGCAAAAATGATTTATAATTCCCTTCAAGAGGCCCATAAGTACAATCAGGCCTTCCACTCAGTTTTGGGAAATGCCTGCTAGAAACTGGAATGGCATGTTTCCTAAAGAACCCCCTTTTCTGACTGTTTTTCCTGACAACTCACATACTCGTGACTCTAGGGTCAACTAGGTTTTCCATCCCACTTCCTGACGTCCTCTCTGTGGTCACGCACGTAAAACCACAGGGTGCCTCGTGGTGGATACCATTTATATCCTCTCTTGAGCAAAGGAACACTTACCCTGAATAGCTGAGATACTTGTCTGTACAGGTGAGGAATAGGACATAATCTCTTTGAGTTGCTGGACCTTCCAGGACAGTTTCTCCACAGCTGAGATGAGGGAGGAAGAGACTTTCTTCATATTGCTGGAGTTGGCCAGCCACTTCATTCACTGTTTGAGCCTCTTCACCTTTCCAGTCCATTACTGCCAATGAGTTGCCATATGATGATGATGTGCTCCACACAAACTTCTGCCACATGGGTCAGGTTCATTGGACTTCACCAGGATCTGGGGGTAACTGCGTGCTGTCTGCATCATAATAAACCATCTCTCACACAGCTTTTTCCTTTCAAATATTCTATCACTTTATCAGGGTTCCGTAGCTGTTTGGGAGTGAAGTTCCAAACCACTGGAGGTGAGAAGGTCTCTAGATACCTGCCCATATTCTCCGACATGCCATGCCACCCATGACTATCCTTCCACAGAGCAGATCTCTGGATGGTATGTTTAAAACAGTTTTTTGTAACCCTAAACAAGATCTGAAACACATTCAGGAGACCCAGCAATAGGAGCATGCTGGCTTGAACATCTTAAGGATATTCAAAACTCTCAAAAGCTGTAGTAACCAGCCTGAAGGTAAAAAGGAAGGTGAAAGAGTGGGAGAAAGTATCCCCCCCCCATCTTCCCCATAGATTGGATGTGATTATTAATCAATTCCAAGATGTCATCCGAGGTACAGGCATGACAGCAAGGCTACACAAAACTACCAGCTTAACCTCACAACCAGTGATGTTATCGTAAGTGGGTATCACACAGTAGAGCAAAATGAGAATCCTGATACCTCTCCCAGAGGTGATAAACAGCATCACAGGGAATACATACAGCAAGTAAGGATTTACATAGCACATCCACGTGAACAAACAAAACACCATTGTGACCAGCAACTATTTAGCTAATGTAACAAATGTGTATAACAAATTTGTTTTAACATGCTCTGGTCAGATCTGTTGTTATCTCAACCCTTTGTGCTCCATGTTAGGTGCCAAACAGGACTGTTGTAGTTTAGCCCCACGTGGTTGCTCGCTCCACCCCACAGTGGGATGGGGAGAAGAATCAGAAGAAAAAGGTAAAACTTGTAGGTTGGGATAAGGACAGTTTACTGGGACAGTAAAGGAAGAGGAAAATAACAACAATACTAGGAACAGAATATACAAAGCAGGTGATACACAATGCATTTTGCTCACCCCTGGAGCCTGATGCCCAGCCTGTGCCTGGTCTTTGCCCCCCAGCAGCAGCTCCTCCTCCCTGGCCAGCCCCGTTTATATACTGAGCATGACATCATATGGTATGGAATATCCCTTTGGCTAGTTTGGGTCAGCGGTCCTGGCTGTGTCACCTCCCATCTTATTGTGAAAATGAACTCTACCCTAGCTGAAAACCAGAACACTAATATAAGTAGTAGAGCTCAAGAGTAGCAACTTTCTTGTAAGGGACAGTTCACCATCATCACTGAAACGGAACTTACCAGGAACTTCTAGTTCATTCCTCAAGAACTCAGCTTTGAATTCACTCATCCATGGTGAACATTCTTTCAAGTTTCCAGGTTCTTTATGGTTTTTGTTCATTTTTGAGAGGAGAGAAGTTGCAATTGCATCAAAGCCACTAGCCTCCATATCCAACAGTTTTAAACCGCCTTTTCCAAAATGATTGTCGAATTCCTTCCCAAAAGCCTGAGGTTCATTAACAGAAATGAATCCTGTTAACACAGTGCTAGGAACTCCCCAAAATGGTACCTTCCTATCTACACGCATAGCTTCATGTGAGCTCTGAAATATATCAATCCTCCTTCCACTCCAGTTCTTTTTTTCCTCCATTATTTCTAGTCTCTCAGAACCTTTTCACTGCCTGTTTTGTAGTAACACCAGCTATTATCAACAGAAATATCTACATTTTACCAACTCAGAGATATCAGAGCTATAGAAATAGGTTATAAACCTTTTTGCTATGTCAAAACCAGAAGCTTATCCCTTTTTAAGTCCTGCAGCTGCAGCTCGATTCTAGGTGAGCACATCAATAATGCTGCTCATTAAACTTAATATACGTACCTCATCTGCTAACAAAAATTTAAGATCACCTAGTGAAATATTAATATCTATAAAAATTAATATAAAATACAAATATTTAAATTTCTACTTCTGAAATACAAATTCCATCATGAAGCTAAATAGAGATTATCAGAACACTGAATTTATGCCCCACTGTGTAGATGTTAACACACTGTGAAACTGCTACAACAAAACCCAAAAAACCCCAAACAGATGGATTAGTTAGCGAATCTTTTTACCCCCTTGAATATGAATGTTCTGTGCTTTGTGGAAGGCGTGGGGTTTTTGTTGGATTTTGGGTTTGATTTTTCCTATTTTATTTTGTTTTTTAAAACAGCAGCAACCATACTACATAGCAAGCAAATACAGCCTAGCTGATTTCATATATACCTTTTTTGCTAACCAAAAGATATTATATGTATACGTGATGCATGTCAAAGAGTTTCATGTATTAAGGGAATTTTTTGTGTCATGTTAGAAAATATCAATTTAAATGTTTTATTTACTACCACATTTATTATTTGGGATTTGCTTTGAGATAATTTTGGATGTAAAACGTATAAAACCATATTTTTAAAGTATTTTAAATATCCTGATAAAGGAAAAATGCAAAGACATTTCATACTGATCCATTTAATAAACAAAGTAAGTATTATCTGCAAGTAGTTAACTGAGTTGACTTCTTGTGTTCATAATTCAAGGTTCTAGAAAAACCAGATGTCCTCTCTTGGACCTCACTGGTATTAACGGCCTGGAAAGATATGTAAGCTCACTTGTTTTTTCAATGCCTGATCATTTTTTCTCCCAAGCTATGAAGGACACAGCTATTTCACTGAAGTAAACAAAAATACAGAAAATATTATCCTTCTGAAGAAGAGACTGCTACAGTCAATATCTTTATAACTTTAAATCTATTTCCAGATGATCACCCGATTGCTTTCTTTGTTCTGTACTTTGACTTCTTTTAAAATGCTAGGCAGTAAGTATTTGATAGCCTTAACAATGTATTTTAATTAATACAGTCCATCAATGGTGTTTAATTTATGCATTACTGGAATTTCATGTTAAAAAGAAATGCAAGATTCTTACTGTTTGTTACAATTGAAATTGTACATAAATAATACATATGAAGATTACAAGCCTGAAGGACTGCACGTATTAAAGCAATTTTATGTGTCAGTCGAGATTTGGCTAGTTTCCCACCCCCCAGCAAGGACACCAGAAACTACAGTTATCCTCACAGCACACTGTTTCTTCGTGAATACCGCATCACGAAGGCAAAGAATTCAGAGTCTGTGCACCATCACCCTGACCCTCTTCTCCTGCAGCCACTAGAGTGTGAAAGGAATGCTGCTCTCCCTCTTCCCTTCAGCAGAGGGGAACAACCCTGCTACCCCCCCTCCAGCATCTCCCTTGCTCTTCTCTCCCTGTTCAGTTACTTCAGTAACAGTGAAAAAAATCCATAGGCACTACTTGCAGTATCCTCTACTACTGCACAGGTTTCAGCTTTTTAAAGAGCCATGGATTTTTTTTTTTTTTTGTTTAAGCAGGCCAAAGCACACACAATTCATCCCAACAACCAAGCGCAGACTGCCTTTGTCTTCAGGCCTGCTAGGTTCCTTGCTGCGCTTGTACCCTGTATGGCTCAACCTACAGCTGCTCCCCTCCCTCTACCCTCACCCCAACAGCAGCACGTCACTCCTAATGGCTCTTTCTGCTGCTGTACCACGTCACCTCACTCTCATCCTCCACCTTCCCTGTTCTTGGGGAAAGAATCTCCCTAGAGACACGGGTAAGGAGAGGCCATGGGGCTATGCATATACAGTATAAGCATACAGCCACGCTTCTAGAGGAATATCATTCTTCTGGCTTCCAGCAATTTGCAGCTCAGGGATTTCTGGACCCAGAAGTGTGCATTTGTATGTAAAAGCTCTCAAAGCATTTTCCCTCTCCCCATTCTATTGCCTACTTGCTATTTGAACTCATGAAAGCATCCATAATACCCTGCAGCAGGAGTTCAGCTTTTAAATGTGTACTGAATGAGGAAACACTTGTTTGTTTTGAACCTGCCACTTCCATAGAATATTTACTTCATGCTTGGTACTCCTGAAATTAAGAGCTTTATTCTATCTGGCCTTGTATCTTTTCCAACTGGAGGAATGCTAAAGTTGCTTCTTGTGCAGAGAAGCCACTTTGAACCTCGTCCATTTTAATTATATCTATGTTGAGAACTGCAGACAAGGACTACAGTGTTCAAGAAGCAAGAGTCAGAGCAGGCTGCTATGTCAATGTATAAATCCATGTTTTGTTCTCTATTAATAATGATGAACAGCCACTTTCCTTTCTTGACTGCTTTTGAGTATTCACAGCTGATGTTTTCACAGAACTATCACAAATCAAGATTTTGTTCTTGAATTGCAATAATCAGCTCAAACTCAAAGAATTTATATATGAAACTAGGGTGTGGGTTTTTTCCCCACTTGCATCGCTTCATTTTTCTCCACTGATTTTCACTCTTTCAGATCTCAGTCAGTTTTGTAAAGTCCTTTCTGTAATTCTTCATAGTTGTAACTCTTCTGAATAATTTACCCTAAATAACTTACTATGAGCAGCAAATTTAAATAGCATAATATAGCAAAACACCCTAAATTGCTCATACATCCTTGGCAGCAGGGAAAAAAAAAACAAGGCCAGATTCCTGTGCAGGTTCATGGATGGTCAGAGAGGCCCAGGCCCTGAGAACGTGGCAGCATGTGCAGAACAGGGCAGGCAGAAGCTGAGTAAAAGGGAACATTTAGTCCTGCAGGGCAGTCAGAAGTGGAAGTTGAACTACATATTAAGTCCATAGCTTCTAGCAAAGAAATCCCTGTCCTGTATTCCTGACTTGATCTCATCTCATCAAGTCCTGCAGCATCTGTAAAAGCTGTGATCTGGTCCCCTCTTTTGAATTTCTAGTGCCTTTTAGAAAAGCACGTGATGCCAACGCTACTTAGTAATCACACATACCTGAATAAACCTTTTCCTCAGCAATCCAAGGCCAGGAGCCTCTAAATTCCCCAAATTCTTGTACATTCCTTGGTACATTTCCTTAAGCTTATTTTTATTCCTCTGAGCTTTCACCAACTCGTTTCTGACATCCTCAACCCAATCCTGCAAAGAGAAGGAAACAAATGAGTATTGAGACAAAGTTTACTGACTCTTGCTCTTTGGTAATCTGCTCAGATTGCATTTGGGTCACTGTTATTTACTAATAGTCAATCAATGTGCCTTTTGACAACCAAAAGGCTATGGAAATATTTCATTTTCATTCTGTCTCTTGATAAAATGTTTCTACTTTATTAAGATAATTATGCTGACTACCATAGTGTCTAGTGCAAACCAAGAAAGCCTCTGTGGGGCTAGGACTGGTACCAAACACAAGACCAGAATCCCTTGGGCAACAGGGTCAGAACATAGACAGGGAAGCCCAGCAGAGAGCAGGGAAAGGGTATAAAAGAACGCAAGTAGTCAGAAATTAGAGAGATGGTCACAAATGATAACAGTTTCAGAATGATTAAGGAAGATTGACCACAGGGCAGGGCAGAGACCCTGAAGGGTAAAGCTGAAAAGGGCGAGTGCAAAACAGCCAGCTGGCACAAGGGAGGAAGATCATCGCCAGTGAAAGCTGCTGACAGCACCCCGACATCATCACCAGTTGATTCTGGGTTGAACCGCTTCCTGTGGCTGTGGTGTCAAACGAACTGCAACAGGCTCCACCCAGCACTCTCCTTCCTAAACAGAGGGTGAGGAATGAAGCGGAAGGGGGGAGGGAAATAAAAAAATATACATTTTACCTTAAAAAGCATTATGGGATTAGAGAGCTGTTCCAGTGAGTGAATAAAATCTTGAACTACTCCTCCTCTGTCCAACTTATTCTTGATCCTTCAGAAGAAAAATAGTGCATCACAATGCAACAGGAACTACCATAGCCCCCTAGACTACAGATAAGCAATGATCTAGATTGTCTGCTATATTCAAAAATCTGGTAAAATAATCTAGGGGCAGGTAGATAGGACTCCCTCAGAACACTCTCTTGGGCTGCATGACTGTTAATATATTGACTGTCCTTGCCATGCAGCTCCCAATTTTTTAATTAGGTGTCCCACTATGAAATCAGGAGCTTGGTGGGGGAACAGAAAACATACCTGCAACAGAAATGGGCATTAACCAGACTATACATCCTGTCACGACAGTTATTCAAGGGCAATACAGTTTGTGAAGCAAAGAAATTCAGCAAATGTATGAGGGATTTAAAAAAAAAAAAAAAAAAGGCAAAAAGATACCTAAAATTGCATTAGTGCTTCTGCAGCACTGTGTGATGAAAGCTGACTTTTGCCTGGAGATGAACTCAGGTTTTATTGCATGGCAAAAGGGGCAAGGGAGGGCTTGTAAAGGAAGGTGCATGCTGCTCACTGAGTAAGAAGAGAACACAACCAAGAGCCGTCATTCCTCAAGATAACATGCATCCATTTCACCATCCCTCTCTGAAGTCTGGAAGGAGCATCTATTCTATTTAAACATACCTGCTTTCACTTGGTATTACAAAGATTGTAAGTGTCCAAGCAAGCTTCGTCTTCATCTCTGATGGGCACTGACTCATACTGCTGTGAAGTCTCCTACAAGAGCCTAGTCATGCACCAGACTTCACTTCTACCTCAGCAGAGCACGAGAAGGAAGAAAAAACTGTGACTACCACAGAATTACAAGGAGAAAGGGGTTGCCTCTCTGTGGTCTTTTTGTTTCATCTTGGAAAAATTCTAACTTCCTACAGCCTGGGGACTATATATACTCAACACTTCAGAGAGTAGTCAGGCCACCAACCTGAGTATGTCTAATACTAAGAGAGCTTATGTATCAGTTTTCCCTGTGCCTTTAAATGAAAACACAGTGTGCATGGGACTGCCCTCTAATGTTTCTCAGGTGCCCTAAAGAAAAGAGTTTGTTTAGGAAAAATAAATAAATTTCTCCACTCCTGAATAAAAAACATACAAAAGAGCTACTCTGATTGCAAATTCACCTTTCTACGAACTCCTTGTTCTTACAACCAGTTGCAGTATCTTTGAAACAGTAACTTTCACTGCTGATCATGAAAGGGTAGATGATTGCCTGGGGATAGGTATTTGCGATCTCTTCAACAGTATGTTGCACTGCTACTGCTTCATCCTTGTCAAGTAGTGCCATCATCTGGCTAATCCAACCAATGAACTGCCAACAGGGAACTGAAGAAAGCTGCAAAAACAGAGATGCTGCTTTCAACTTTGGTCCTCCTTGAAAATATCAAATGTAGCAAACAAACAAAACTGCTCTGTGGCCCAAGCCTGACAGATAGAAACACATGAAAAGGAAACAGAGAATGTCAACTAGGTTACGCAAAACATTCCCCCAATGAAGCAGAGATTTCATTATTATTATTATTACTACTACTACCACCACCACCGCTGCTGCTTAACTGGTTTTCCATTATAAAGATTAGCAGTTTGTTGAGCTAGATAGACTTTATACTCAAACTTGTGGCTTTTCTGCCTGGAAGCAATATAATAATTTTTGGTTACCACATACAAAAACTAACAACAATCTGAAGGGATGGTTCATACATCATTGGGTTGAAGCCTTGATTTGAGTAAAAAAAAGCCAGTAAGGGAACACTGGAACTCCTACCAGAGTTTTGTCCTTCCTTCAACTTTGAAAAGGTTTGGGTTTGCTGACAGATACTAATTTCAGTAAAGCGATATACTTCATGCTCGCTTCCCAAAAACCATCACTTTTGCAAAGAGTACTACAGTGTATTTTCTCGTGATAGCCAGAGGCCAGATTCAGGCTTCTTTCCTCCCATCTCATCCCTTCCTACCTCTCTAACAGAGTTTAAGATCAGACTGCCAGTATTTATCTCACAGAAAGACAGAAGAGAGGACAAAGAACTAACTGCCTGGTGAACTCCTTTTCTGGGTGAGATTTGTCAAGTGGACCAGGTATCAGGTTCTGTTTGAATCATCAGAGTTTCACTGTGGCCACACCTTGCGCACCTCAGCCGTTTTGGCTACTTTCTCAGTTTTTCAGGATAACTAAGCTGTGTTTCTGTCTCCCTTGAGTTCTTCCTCAGACAGGGCTGGGCGCCCTGTGAGCACCAGCACAATGACACGGGCTTGAAAAGGCGGGCAGGCCAAGGCAGGAACAGACATGAGTCACAGAAGAGCCCTCAGCTTATCTGTGCTATGGTATCCTGCCCTGGAACAGCAATGGAAGGACAGGTCGTGGAAGGGCAAATACAAAGGAGGAAGAAGCTGTGGAAACCTCTGAAGTGAAGCTGGACAGGGAGGGGTGGGAGATGTGGACGATGAGTCTGAAAAAGCTCTTGGCTTCCTGCGTACAGGGAACTCGGCACACAGAAATAAGATACGTTCCTCACCTTAATACTAACCACCTTTATCAGCCCACTTGGATTGTTCTGAAGGAAAAAAGGACCCCACAACATAGATTTTCTCCAGCAGCTCTCAAACTAACATTTGGAATCAGAATAATGATAAAAAGTTAAACTTTGAAGAAAAAGGTTTCTGCCCATATGAATTAGACTCAGCAAGTTAGAGAAAAGAGAAGGAACAATGATGGGATAAAATTTATCTGATTTACCTGAAGCAAAACTTACCAGTCTAACCTCTTTATCCATCCAACCTCCACCCTCACCTTTTAAATTTGATTTATAGCAACATTGGCTGCCAGGAAAATGGAAGCAACTAACCTCTCGTGTCACTAGACCCAATGTCTCTGCAGGATATCTTTCAATTATTTGCAGC
The DNA here is from genome assembly GCA_013400195.1 of Aramus guarauna. NCBI lineage: Eukaryota > Metazoa > Chordata > Aves > Gruiformes > Aramidae > Aramus > Aramus guarauna. Next base: position 745,031 of record VXBL01002121.1, on the reverse strand, counting down.
AGTCTAGGAAATCTCAACCTGGCTTCTCTGGAGTTCAGTTTTAAAGCTTTTATAATTTTCTCCACCACTATAGCTGGGAATAGCTGCAGATCTGCAGTGTTAATTTCTGCCAAGAGACAGTAAACAAGAATTATCAGAAACACCATCACTTGTTCCATGTCTTTGATCATCTGGAACATTCATCTTTACAATTCAGTATTTTTTTTCCCCCAGTGTATTTTGTATTTTTACTTTGTTCTCCTTCCCATCTGTTTGAACTGCAGACATCAGCAACACATGTACTTGGGGACTGTCAGGATTAGCTTTATCAGGAAGCTGCATCGCTGCTGGTATCTTGCCTGCTTTAAATACAGCACTGCTGTGGTCTGGGAAGGAACAAGGGAAGCATCTGCTGGATATGATATATTTCTCACAAAAGAGGGAGACTATGAGTGAATCACTAGTACCAAAGCTAGCAGTAACAGCAGAGGGGAAAAAAGGGAACATAAATAGTATTGAACAGGGGGACAAACTGTTCCATTTAAATTCAAGCTGTGTTGCTTAGGGAGATCTCCTGGGTATCACAAAAACTCATGTATCACAGATAAATCCACCTCGTGCGGCTAGGAGAAATCCTGACTAACCAAGCAAACCTTCTTCTTCCTTACGCAGATGCTGGTCACAGAAACCAACCAAAGTCATATAAGCATTGATAACTCCCATCACATCTACATGTTCCATGGGGTGGGACTGCACCTCCTCTTCAGACTTCCTTGCAGCACTGCTGAAACACTGAAAAGCCTTCTTGTTCAGACTTGCCAATACCTGAAATTCAAACATGAGAGGAAAAAAAAAGACATGTTAGCAAGTAGCATGCAACAATTCTTTCTGAGACTGCAGCTTGGTTGCTAGTCTTGAGTACCTAAAACTTTAACTGTATCAGATGTTTTGGGCAACTGATACAAAGGAAAGAAATTGGGATGTTATTTCTAGCAGTAATTTCCAGAATTTTATTTTCCACAATTTTCAATGGAAAAAGATAAAACACATCTTTAACTTAAATTAGCTATTGGCCTTGCTATGTGGAATGTTTATAACTGAAAAAAAGTTAACGTTACTAGAGTTTTTGCAAAGAGTTAACAGAAAACATAATAAAAAATGCTAATTTTTTTCCTATTAAGACATATCTGCAACATCTGCTTAACAGCTATACTTAGAAATCGTATTTAAAAAAGCATGAATCAAACTATTTCAAATCTGATTTCTTTTTCCCTATTACAAACATAGTCATATTGATCATATGTTTCTAATACAGCTCATGCAATAAAGGACTTGACAAGATCCTTTACAACTGATTGTTTATAAATCAAGTACATATGTTCTCATATTGCAAACAAGCTTAGCAACCTCAGACATTGTAGCTATTGTAGTTATTAAACAATATACAAAATTGCTGCAGAACAAGTTGGAACAACTGAAAAATGCTGTAACTGTAATTAAATAGCTTAAATTTCAGGTAGGCAGAGAGAAACTAATAGGGTCAGAGTACTGCTTAATACTAAGCTAAAATAAGGCTAAGCTCCTTAATCTTATAGAAATATCTGGTATCCCAGTCTGACTCATCTGACACAGAAGAGCTTTTATGCTCATCTTTTAGATTTCCTTAAGAAGAATGCTCTTAATAATTAGTTATTAAATTAAGCTTAAGCTTTTGCTAAAGTTTCTACACACCTGAAAATTTAAAATCTGTTTTGCAGGAATCTCTTCTTTATCTGCTTTTCTTTAACAACCATAAAAACACAAATAAAGAACATTTTTTGTGCTGTTTTATACTGATATGGTTCATATCTAAGGGTCTTCATGGTGGCTACAGGAATTAATAGAAGTCAGCCAGCAGTGGTATTTCAAATTCTTACCCAATCAATTGACAGAGAAGTCAGTGCCACAGCATCTGGGACAACTGACAACACACACGGTTTCAGATGCAGCACAGTCTGTAACTGTATTCTTCAAATGCATACCTTTCCAAAATAGGCAAAGATGACCTTCATATGCTCTGTCTTAAAAACAACCTCTCTATCACTAAAATTATTTACATAAAATATGTGTATCAATATAATTATCACTACTATAAAGATTTATTTATGAAATAAGAGTCTGACAGCATGAAGAAGCTCAGAAATGCCCAGCTGAAATAAAGGCATTCTTTGAGGATCATGTTCCCAAGCCTTGTCTTGCCACTGTGCACACAGGTGCTTCGACTATGTATTTCCCCTCCGTACAAAATGCAGGAACAAAGAAACACAAGAACACTCTCCTAGTTAAAAAGGCTACAGTGGTGCAGAACTCCAGGAGAGCAAAAACCAGACAAAACAGCAACCATAGGTTGTGGAGGTTTTTTTGGTGCGTGTGTGTGTTTGTTTGTTTGGGTTTTTTTTCCCTTCCCCTAGCTGGTTGTCCTGGACAAATCACTGCTGGGTTTCACATTCTCTGTACGCATCCATATCCATCACTACCTATTGAAGTAGCAATTACAATACTGAAATACCTAAAAGCTTTTCTACTTTCATTTACCTTTTCAGGACTCTCAAGACTTTCTCCTGATAGTACTGATATTTTTCCAGCCTCTTCTTTCTCTATTTGCTCAAGGCATCTTGGATCCTGACTAAGAGCACTGGCCATGATCTGGAATGTAGTACCCAGCAGAACATTCTGATTTCGGAAGGCCATTATGTTCTTCCTAAGATAGTCAGATTTGGTATCTTCTGTTGGAATTTAAAAACAAAGTTGGTAATTTGACAACAAAGCAGCTTTGTATAATAAACAATGTGAAGTAAAGAAAAGACTGTTACCAAGTAGGGAGATGGTTTTTAACACTGAGAGCAGGCGTTCAGGGCAACTCTGGTTCCTGCTGCAACTATGCATAAAGCGGCAATAGGCATAATTCCACCTCACCAGCCAGTCTTCCCTCACTTTGGCTTCTTTGCGTAGGTCTTTCAGAAGCTTCTTGGCAACTGAGAGGCTGTTCTGTACTCAGATTAAGACAGAATTTTCAGATAATATATTTGAAGAGAAAATAAAACCTTTCTGCAACCAAATTAAGGGATGAGATTTAGGTAACACAAGTAAAGCTAAAATAAGATGAAGAGAAGTCCATTGCTTGTCAGGTCAGGTCTCATATTCAAAACCAGATTTGTGCTAATGGAGAAATTTGACAAGAAAGAGAGAAGAATAGAGGTTTGACAAACTGAGGAAATGAAAATAATTCTATCTGTATGACTAAACAGGCATTAACTGTTCTGCAGTACAAACACATATGGGGAACGTAACTTGCTTTATAATACCATTAAGCAAATCACTTATGTTTGTGTTTTGATGAAAAGTTACATATAAGTAACATTAAAGGAAATCTTATTTTGCATTTACTCCTTTAAGAGTGTACAGTCAACACAGCACTAATGTTGTATTTGGTTATTACAGTGCTTAAAATAACTCTTATCACTGATTAGAGATTTCTGCAGCATTTCAGAAGATGAGGGCGACCTCAACTTAAATATTATTCATCTTGTCTCAAGCTTGAAACACCAAAGGCTCATCAAAGGCTACGTTTCAGTGATTTTAACAGCCAGAGCCAACCCAAAATTTCTAAGTCACTTAGCTTTAGTTCTTTATATATGTGTTAACCTAACAGCATTTGTGAAAACCATAAAAAAAATAATCATAAAATGTTTCACTATTGCTGAAGTAAATTATACTGATTCAATTTGAATCTGATTTGTTTTCTTATACAGAAGAGATTATTTATAAATGAGAAAGCATAATGTTTGGTTGCAAGCAGCCCTTCCATTAAAGACTGAAGCATTTCAGACACTTTATTTATCTGCCCTTCAGAGTGTCAGAAACCATCTGTGGATCAAAGGGCCCTTCAGGCACATTTCCAGTAATGACAAATTATCATTAAGTTTGCAATTAACATTTATCCATTTGTTTTCTTTTGCTGTGGAACTGACTTTCTTGAGCTTTCAAAATGTCCTGGACAGCAGGGTCAAAAAGAGACAAGGTCTGCCCTGGCAAAAAGGTGTCCAAGACCACCTAAGAGGCTTTCCGAGCCGTAATTTCTATGTACTTTCTCACAAAATTGGAAGCCATCAGACAGCACAATCACCTGTTTCCTGGCACTTTCTATCATCTTCATTTTCATGATAAATTTGCAGCTTTTAATCATTGAGTAAATGTCTTCACCCTGTTGATCCACTTCCATTTGGTCCCCAGCACCATATTCTTCATCCACCTCCATACTATCATTGGCCTGATCACAGAGAAGTTTCTCCTGCAGTTTGTCAAGAAAGAAACACCTGCACAATGACAACAGGAGTACAAATCACTCCAGTATGCATCCAAGGGAATGAACACTCAAAAGCCTTGATCAGCCTGACAGTAAACAAAGCTAAGAAAAAACGGCGAGCTACAGCAATCACCTTTAGCAAGGGCTAAATATAGTCCTCAGAGTCTGGAAATTCGTAACTGGGAACAGGTTGACCCTAGGAGCATTCTAGGATCTTGAATGGATGAGAGTAAGTATTAGAAAATGTCCACAATAGAGCGGGATTTTTTGTAATTTGTTCTTTTAAAATCATAGCTACAACCTCTAAGTTCACCAAGCCGTAACTTGCATTCCAACTTGACAGAAGTGCAAAGAAACAGAAGTCTTATTTATTTATATAGTGTAAGGGCTAGGCTGTATTTTATGTCAACCTGCAATTCTCAAATGTGTATCACACCAACACATTTAAACATTGAAATCTGTGTTGCAGAAAAGACCAGAGACCACACTCAACTTTTGAAAACAAATTGCCATGAATCAATGTTAAATCCCCAAATTCTACAACTAGTCCTATCTAATTTAATAGCATCTCTCATTATGTACTGTTATTCAATGCAGAGGACAGCACTGCAGCCTGGAGTGGGGCTTGGCACATACTTTGTCACTAATTAAATACGAGATAAAAGATTTCTAAAAGCACATAAAAGTGTTTAAGACACTGACAACCCTTCAAGTCGTAAATGTTTTGAGACTTTATAAAGGAGTAAGCCATACCGTGTAAGCCATAATATTTAACTGCAATAAGCTCTTCTGTAGCCATGCTTTCCTTACACCAAGAGATAATAAAGTAAATTACAGACTACAGTGGGTATCAGCAGCGCTGTTGAAGAAGTTGTCCCCCACGAAAGAAGGAATCTAGATTTGCACTTGAAGAATGGATTGGGATGAAGATAGATACCATGGGAAGGACAGAAAGCTTTCAAATTTGAAAAAGCACTCAGCTTCTTCAGAGCTAATCCAAAGGAGTCTCTGGAGAGCCTTTGTTTTTTATAGCAACAGTTGCACAGCAGAAGTCTCCAATTACAGCACTGTTCATTACCTTTCCTATAAACACATGAAGCACCAATAGTGACAGGGCTGGGCTTACTTTGAACACTCCCTGACTTTTGAACTGCCTGCAAAGTAGGTAAGTATTTTTATTCGTAACAGACTGGCCTTTTGGGTGGTGTTTCATTGAGCTAAATGCAGCTAATCTATTCATTTACATGGATGGGTTTAACGGCTGCTGAAGTGGGCTAGCTTGTCAGTGCACGTAGTCACTGATGGAAGAAAATGCCTAAACTAACAGTTAAGCTTCCCTATCAAAATATGGTTTATTCCCTGGCTATTTCTCAATCTCCTTTTCCTTCTCACCCCAAGTGAGTCACACAAAAAATGGTTATACTGATAAAGCTATTGGTACTGTTAAAAAAAAAAAAAAAAAAAAAGTCATACACTGGATCAACAACCCCCCATATGAAAACAGGCAGCATTAGAAAAAGCACCTCTCGGAACTCAACAGGCAGACAGAACTAAAGCTAACCCAAGAATGTAATTTTACCGATTTGTAATGATATCATCCCAGATGTTCATAGGATCCATTTTAGCATCTGGATATCTGCTTGTCCAAATTCTGAGAAGTCGCTTAATGGAAGCCTGTGAAGCTAAGTTACCTAGAAATCAATTAAAAATACTTTAAATGCATCTAAATTCAAACAGAGTGAAAAAGGCCTGAACCAAACATAGTCTAACATTCAAACCAGAAAATTGCAATAAAACAACCCACTTGAATTTCTGGGCTTCTGTTAAATACACTACTTGGTGATCATATTGCTTTTGTTTATTGCTGAAGCACAAGAGATTCAATAAAGACATCAGTGTCAACTGTCACTGGGAATCACCACTGAGTAGGTACCTTTCCGTACAGGAATATGCTGGAATACAGCTGAACTGACAACTAAATTTAATACATAATTTGGATTATGCACATAAATTTGAATTTCATGCCTACATCAGTAGCTATAAATTATATACCACATCCACCTTTTATCTCTGCTAGCAACTGTTTTCTACCAAAAGTGACCCCAACAAAAATCTTAGTTTAAAAGTATTACTTACACTTTTAAAAAAGAGATACTTAACACTTACCACAATAGCTAAGCTAATAAAGCTTTGCAACAGAACACAGAATTATCTTTGAGCCTATCTTATACAACTGCAGTAGTTCTTACTGTCTTCTGGACAGTAATTCCAGAAAGTAATTCCAGACCTATGCTCCTTTGAACAGGATTTCAGTTCTCAAAGTGTGGAAACAGAAATTCAAAGTTCAGGAAAGCACGATTATTTAACACAATGAAAGGAAAATAATTTAAGAAAAAAATCTTTACTTCTCTTGGTCATAAAATTGATGAAATCCTGTATTTCTGTCAAAGCTTGTACAGACTGCAGCTTGGTCATTCGACTTTGATATAACAAAGTATCAATACTGGAATAGCTCTGAAAAGAAAGGGAAAGAATGGAAGATTTCATATACAGGATTTACAACATGGTTCTATTCAATGCTCTACAAACTATTTATCTGATGTTGCTATATATTATGCTCTATAACCCAATCTTTTACAAGTAATTTCATAGCCTGTAATCTGAGAGCAACTCTGCTTTGGACAAGCATAGAGGTATATTCTAGCTACAATTCCTATCCTAGGTTTTAGGATAGTCCTACAGTCTAATCAAAACTTGGTAACAGATGGAACTTGTAGCCTCTCAATGTAATCAATCAATCAATGTAATCAATGTAATACTCTCTTTTCAAGTTTCTGGGGACAGGAGGCTTCTGAAAAGCTGAATACAATAAAACTGCTATTAATCTAAACAAAGAATTACTCTGAAAAATATCTAATAGATGAAATCAGCAAAATAAATTAAAATGGGAGGATGCACTTCACTGGCTGGCTTGCCTCTCATCATTGCAAGCAGTGAATTCAAAGGAAGTTTTGTCATATGACTGGAAAGCACCTAGATTTCATTGTATTTGGGCAAGTGTTTCTCTGAAGAGTATAATCTGGCAGCAGTAATAGTTCTGTTGTTCCATGAGTTTATACAGAAAAAAATCTTATCAAAGATAACAGAGATTGTTACCTGCATGAAGATCTGCATGCCATTGCTAATGTAATACTTGGCTCTGTCAAAATCATCTTGCAGGATGTAAAGGAGACTAAGCTCTTGGCTGTAATGCATTTCTATAATGGCTTTCTTCTGTTCTGTCTTCATTGCTTCATCAATAAAAGTTAGCAAAGACTGGTCATTTTCCCCGCTGAGCAGTAACTTCAACTTACTGCGCATTATATAGGGCAGATATGCCTCCTACAAGGTGAAAATATAGTCTTTATTTCTAGGAATGGAATACTAGATGATCGATTTTTTGTTATCAGTGGCAAATCAAATAAATATAAAAACATTTTGAATGGTTTTCTTAAATGTTTTCCCTTTAGACAAACTCCAATTTGCTAACAAATCACAGCATCCTTTTCTGATAGCCTAAAGAGATTGCCAGCAAATTCTACCAGTTTCAAAACCAGGGGGTTGGTAACTCTTAAAACATGAAAGAAATAAAAGTGATAAAAGCAACAAAAACACTGCAAGAGGAAGACGATGATGATAAAGCTGGTCCTCTATGATCAGCCACAGACTTGAGGTAAAAATCAAACGTTGTAAAAACAGCGGAAGTAATTGCTTCAATTATTTTATATACCAGACTCTGCCAATTTCCATAATAAAAGTAGCCCAAATAATGCAATTGATTTCCACCCACAATCACATCACTGTAGGATATCCCTGCAGACATAAAAAACAGTGCAGTATCAACAAAGTGATTTCGAAAAACCTGAAAAAATGGATCATTCCACGTTTTGCTTAGGTCTGGAGGTTTTCCACTATCAATATTAACAGTAGCACAATACTCGAGAGACTTCCACTCTGTGAGGTGGTCATAGCATTCCAGAGATGCAAGTTCCCAGAAGTCTTTCTCTGCCTCTGTTGGCTCTCCATCTTGCCAGTCTTCTTTAGAGAGTGCCTAGGGAATGAATTTGAGGGGGTGGAAGGTTCTCAGCTGGAATCTGACATTAGTTTCAATTCTACATCACCAGGAACTTAATTTATTGTCCCTTAAAAATATCTATCCATCTACCAGAATTTAAGAGCAACATTAAATGCAGAAAATTCAAGCTTGTCAGTATTCATATTTAAATTAATTTCAGGTAGCCATCTTTAGTAAACCTGCATCTTTAAAGAGCAAAGACTTTAAAAGAAGGTTGAAGAGATACTTCTTCCTTTCTACCCACTATAACCCAGATTTTCTTTGCTGTGAACACATGTAGTTTGCTCTCTTGGGGTGGTAGCGTGCCCATGCTGTTTTAATTGTCTACCTAGGTGATTGCACACACGAAGCTTTGTAACAAACAGTCAAAAGTATCACACTTACTGCTCTGTGGTGACTGTCTTTCCAGACTGAACCATCAAACAAAACACAAGGACACTTTAAACAATATGCTGCTTCTCAAAATGTTTAATTTTGGCTTATTGGTTTTAAGTCACCAGAGATTCATGAAACAAAAAAATCTTGTCATTTTACCTCATCATAATATTTAGCTGCTTCAGCATAATCACTCCTTGCTTCTGCCAACAACGCTTTCTGTGTAATTTCCTTAGTCCCAATCTTACCACTGAAAATGCCACGAAGGACATCATAATCCCCAAGAGATCGGTAGAGCCTTGTAAAATTGAAAAGGGAAACCTTTTAAGTAGTTGAACTGAGGTTTATCAAAGCAAACATAAGTTATTTTAAAAAAATAATAATTCAATAAGCAGTAATACTACTAGCTTGTAATAGTAAATTTTTTTTTTCTATTTCTTATATACAATTATAAATATGTATTTAACTAGATAAACTTCATCTTGTAGGGTAATATCTGAACTGTGGAAACTCCTGCAGTTGAAAAACTATGAACAAGACGTTTTTCAGCAGTCTGATAGCATCATCAGGACGCACAGCTGTTAAGTCTAACTGCTCTAACTGAAAGATAGTAATTAACTGACAAGAAATTAAAAGCATATCTAATTCTAGAAGAGGGAAAGACTAAAAAAGAAATCCCATAAGCCATAAAGGCAGAGTTCTTCACAAGGCAAATCGAAATGGGAGTGAATTGTCTCAAACAAGCATTTACTTAGCAAGTTCAATCCATCTGATCACATCTGGGGGAAGCTCTGTCCTCCCGCGCATGCGCTTGGACGGGGGCTCCTCTGCAGGGGACAGAGCCATCAGGGCGTGCTCCAGAAGAAGAATGCCCACCGGCTGCTGTAAACTTGCAAGGCAGCTCATGCTCACATTAGCTGAATCCAGTTCTAGTAGCTCTCTGTGCTGGTAACTCATTTCCTATAAAATAAAACAAAATGACAGGTGTCTACTTGGTCTAAAACTATACTGATAGTTACCTTTTACAGATCACCTATTTGGTATCCCTTTTCTTACTGTGCAAGCTTTGGAAAGAAGCTGTTACATCTCCAGAAGTTCCCAACTCTGGGAAACCTGGAATTTTTTCCTTCTGTGCTGTTGCTCTCTGGACAGAGAACAGCAGAGAATAATCCCTCTACTCCATCTGTCTCCAGGGCACAGGACAACTCTCTCGACAGAAACACACGGAAGTGGGGGAGACGTAGATGGACACATTCACAGCCTCAATCTTTCCTGCTGTTTGTCGGCAGCATGGTGCCTGCTACACAAACAGCTGCATTTCACTTAGCCTATTGAGTGCTGCATTCCTGCCATGAGCCAAAGGCACAGTTAACCACGATGTCTTCTCTGAGCTGGAGGCTTTCTGTCCACACACTTACCCAGTTTTAGCATACCACAGCTTCCTGTTAGACTCATCTACTCCTGTACTCATCTAGTCCTGACTGATTTAAAGACACAATAACATTTGTAGCAGGTCTTTATTGTATTTAACATCAGTCCAACTACAGAATAATCTCTTTTTCAGGGATAAACATTCTTGTTTACCTGAAGGTTTTTTAAATACATAAATGATTATCCCAAATATAGGTAAATATATGAAGAAAGTAGCAGACAAGTTTATTCAAGTCAGGTTTGTCTTTTTTTTTAACCTATAGATGAAACCAGCTCTTTTTCTCACCAAGTTACTCTCCTGATGGGACTCAAATTTGTGGAAGACTAAAAAGTCAAACAACCAGAAGGAAATGGCAGTGAGGTAGGAAGCCTTTCTGAAACAATCATATAACGGTTTGGGCTGGAAGGGACCTCAAAGATCGTCTAGTTCCAACCTCCCTGCCATGGGCAGGGACACCCTCCACTAGACCAGGCTGCCCAAAGCTTCATCCAACCTGGCCTTGAACACTTCCAGGGATGGGGCCTCCACAACCTCTATGGGCAACCTGTTCCAGTGCCCCACCACTCTAACAGTAAAGAATTTCTTTCTAATACCTAATCTAAATCTACCCTCTTAGTTTAAACCCATTACCCCTTGTCCTATCACTACACTCCCTGATAAACAGTCCCTCTCCAGCTTTCCTGTAGGTCCCTTCAGGTACTGGAAAGCTGCAATTAGGTCTCCCTGGAGCCACCTTTTCTCCAGGCTGAACAATCCCAGTTCTCTCAGCCTGTCCTCATAGGAGGGGTGCTCCAGCCCATTGATCATATTTATATGATCAAAACCAATATATAAACCAATATTTATTATACTGTTGGTGCCTAGGAAACAGAAGCTGTATTTCCAAATGGCCAAGCCATTAGGACAGCCTCTATGAGCGAAATGACAGCCTTGGCACTGTGTGCTCTCGCTCTTACTCTCCCAGCTCTCTCTCCTGATCAATATGAACTCTGTTCCCTGCTGGGGAGAAGCCTTCCTCTCACTGTTATGCAGGATGCTCAAATACACAGGCTGAGGCATGCCTTCGTGCTGCTGTTCTTTTGTTATTGAATAGGAAAGGCAATGAGATGCTCGTATCACTCTTACAAAGTCCATATTTTTTATTAATTTGAACTTACCTATTTTTTGAGTCTTCATTTTATGTCTATTCAGAAAAAAAGTAGCCTAACACAATAGTGTTATTAAGAGAGTCTAACAGACAGCAGAATTCAACACAAATAGTATCAAGACAGAGAATCAACAAATGCAATGTCAAGCGGGAATATTAACAGATAGCTATTGTGAGATGCTGGCTTGAAAAATACCAAGACAGCCCAGAAAAATCCCCATAGCATTTGACATTTTACACAGCTGCACATAAAAAAGTAAACAAGAAATCGCATTTTTTCAGATGTGTAAATACAAGTACTAAGAAGCAAAGTTTGTCACTGTTTAAAAAACTTGTCCAAACTAGACATTTCTCCTGTATTACGAATGACATCTACTGTCACAGAGTTATTTAAATTTCCGTAACAGAAAGAAGAAACCATTACCTGCCACTCAAAAAAAGATTGAGAGCTACAAATCAGACAACATTAAGATCAATACAGTTGACAAGAAATATTAAATACAGTGACAATGAGTATGAGACAAGTGCTTGGACCTTTTTTTTATCTCTCTGAAAAGTGGGGTAAAAGATGAAGTTTGCAATCTATTCCAGGTCAGTATATTCTCATAGCAGAAAGTTTTGTGTTTCCTTTCCCTTGAAACAGCTGTGGTGCACCTACTCACCCTTTGGTGGGAGTCCTTCCTTCATTACTGGAAGTCTCCAGACAACTACTTCAGGGGACTAATTTGAAAAAGTAAATAAAGAGTTGCTAACAACAAACAGTCTGACAGCTACTGATATCCTCAAGACATCAAAGAACTCCTCAGTAAGCACTTCCCAGAAACAGGAAGATAAGTACATGACACCCACGTAACCCTTTCAACTGTTCTTGTGGCTTTCTTTTAAAATCAAGTCTCCTCTTATTACTGATGCAATTAAAGCATTAAAAGGTGACTCAAACTCTACAGATTAGAAATTGTAGAAATCTTGAAAAAAATCAGGTCAGAGGCATGAATTACCTTCTTCAGAGTCACTTGAAATATCCATTTGGTTAACAATTCTCTTTCCATCTCTGTCTAAATTTAAGTAACAGTATTTAACCTTCACTACCACATTCAAAGACATTATATTCAGTTATTTTCATGCCATATAGAAGGATTTACCTGGATGCATGCAATGAATGGCGGGAAGTAAAACAGACTCATACTCAGGAAATTATTAAAGTTGCTCAGCAGCTTCTGGATGATGTTTTTTTTCTCAGAAGGAGTTTTAGATTTTTCTGCCTCATGAAAAATTCCACCAAACAAACTGCTGAAAAGCTGCTTGGCAAACGTTGGATCTTTCTGTAAATTACAACAAAAGCAATAAGGCCATTGAATTTTGTTGTGACACAATAAACTAATAAATAAAATTAAGATATGACCCACCCTGTACCTAATCCCTACGCTGACATTCTTTGGGAGTGGAATAATTACTCTGGGATTACATTTATGCTGGGAATAGGCGTCCTACCTATTCAAATGCCATCTGAATACTTCTTCATAAAGAAAGTCCAAGACAATGTAGGTTTCGGGCCAGAGTATTGGTGGAGAGGATGAAATTTACAGTTTTCACATATTCACAATTCCCACTACAGGAACCAGACACCCAATATTATCTTATGGACACCACTGCCAGTGAGGAGGGTTTCAGAAAAAAACAGAAGACATCAATGTGTGAGGAGATCTGGACCTAATATTGAGGGAGCCAACACGGAGACACAGACTGTCTGTACAGACAGACAGTTCCACCTCAGATTTAAAGGCATTTTTCAACCCAGAAACACATTTATATGTGTAACAATCCTGTGCATCCTGGTCTATCACAGGAGTGGAGTTTGGTCTAACTTTTGATCTAATGCTATTCAGATAACTCATGATTGTGCTATTTCCTCCCTTTACACAGAGATAAGGGACCATCAAAAGAAATTAAATACAAAGGTAATCAGGAACAATGTGAGTTCCCAAACACTGTAAAATGGGACAGGTTCAGTCTACAGTTTCTACCACTCTCAGGTAGGAAAAGGAACACTGGACCAGCTTTACTGAGTTGTCTGAGTCCAGTCTTAGACGCAGTAACTTCATCTGCATTTTTACAACTCCACTATAGCCATATAAAAGAATAAAAGTGGCTGTTTTGTTGCTGTACAGTGAGATGTCCTCTGCAATAATGTATGTAAAGACCACCACCATCTGTTTCTCAAGCAGAGGAACCCAGAGGCAATGGACAACAGTTGATGTTTCGAGTCCTCAGTGTTCAACTCAATTGCTTAGGTGAGGCAAGCTACTAGGCATCTTCTCTCATCACTGCACCGGCCCAGGGGTAGGAGAAACACTCCCTCAAAACAGACTCTTTAAGTGCGTGTCACAGTGGCGTGTCACAAATCAATTTTGCAATTAGTTGCCCCACTACACATCATTTTTCCTACAAGAACAGAAAACCTCACAAATGACCCTTGGAAAGCAGACAGACCTGGGCAAGGCCCTGCAGAGGGGCAATGAGACTGCAGTATTCAATCTGGATGTCAGGAAGGTCTCCTACTCTGTAACTTCTGTACAAAGTAACCTGGGCATCATGCTTCATCTTCAGCTCAGATTTCATCTCCTGAAATACTTAGAAAGAGCTGTAGTTAGATAAGACAAAATAAGCAAGAGCATTCCTGACGTGTTTTNCTCATATTACTTAGAAAGAGCTGTAGTTAGATAAGACAAAATAAGCAAGAGCATTCCTGACGTGTTTTATAAACTTTTGCCATACTTATTAAACAAATACATTTTCTATAAAGCTGTAATATGGTTAAACCCAATATTATCTTAGTAAATTAAAAGCTTCAAAGTCTTGTTCATAGACTTACTTCAGCCATTAACTTTTAATATTAATGCCTCATAGTTCCTGCTTTCATACAGGTAGTATTTAAGTCACTTTTAAAGAGAATGATTATGACTGACAGGTAGTGAGCTGCTATGGTTTAATAAGTTGCTGCCTGCCAGCTGAGCCACAGTAGTCCTTTATACCATGGTTTGCAGCCTGACCCAGGTGCAAAGTAAAATGAGGTTACTAAAGCTAGAGTGTTTCATTTCACACAGTGGGATAGGGAGGGGAAGGAAGAAGGATGAACCTGATAGAACTGATTCCTAGTAAAACTTAAACCAAACCATAATAAAACCGTTGTAAACGGCAATTGTTAAATAGCTGCCCTTCCTTTTGCTGAGGCTTAAGGAATACATTTAAATTCAACAAGAGTTACTACCACATATAGACAAAACCTATCTCTTCCTCTGCCTTTCTTCCTTTTCATAGCACTGATACACTATGAGGAAATCAGGAGTAAGTTTAGAGGCTGGGATTTTAATTACTGCCGTTACCAGTTAAACCAGCAGACAATGGGTGGATATATAGAATGGAAGACGGAAACAGAAGAAAGCTTGAAGACTTTTTTCTCTTCTTTTAAACTCTTTATAATTTTGCTGTTTGAGCTCATTTTTCTTCAACTTGAAAGGGATGATTTTCAAAAAACTTTCAAGAGAAATGTATGAGGAGAAATCAGGACTTTGCTAAAGCTATTTCCAAATACTTCCTTGCTCAGGACCTACTTTTTCCTGTTTTGACCCAGTAGGTATGGTATTAACACAAGCCACCAAGTTCTGTGTGTGTTTATGTACAACAAATCTCTTGAGAAGTTTAAGGGGTCCTGACACCATTCATAGTCTCCTCTGGTCTTTTATTGTGGAATATCACAGGGGTTTTTTTGGTTGTATTTTGGACTGTCATACAGAATGCATTTACAGGTTCTCTCTTGCAGGGTGGGAGGAAATGGTTGCTTTAGTCAGCAAGTAAATATAAATTGGCTAAAATAGGTGTTTGTGTGGTTCTTACAGACATAAGTTCTGTTTACACAGTTGCCTGCAGCTGCAAATAATTCTAAAAGTGAATTGCTCTCAATCCTGTGTTCCTCTGCTCTTGGTCTAACTGCTATAATTTTTGGACAATAATGTGTTATTTTTAGTAACGTGAACCTCTGAAAAACTGTTACAGAGTTTAAAAATACTTAAACTTATTATAAGTACATAACACAACCAGGAAACCCACAAAATACTAAGTTTCTGGCCTTGATAAACACTCAGCAAATGATTATTACTGACAGTCCTTCAGGTTAAAAGTATGCAACAGTTCTGGTTAGTCCATTGGCTGTATCACATTTTTTAATTCACCTTCAGATGCTGGATAAGGTTCTCCAACTATTTCTGCACAGTACTGTAGCTTCAAGGCTCCTTTTTTCCAGGAAGACAAGCATAAAGAGCTTCCCATAGCTATTAGGGACTCTTTCACATAAGATCACTTCACACACAGTAAGTGGTAGACTGGAAGTGTTATCATCCAGCACTTTTCTCACTCATGCTAAGTAACATCATTTAGCTTTAAGCGCATAAATAGCATGATTTCCAAATAAAAACCTTCTAAAGCTCTTAAAGTAGCAACCAGTATGTTACACCTACCCTTTCTTCACAAAGTCACTTCTAGAGTTAAAGTACAAGACTGCAAATGGCATTGGAACTTAAGGTTTTAAACCTGTTTGGATTGACAAACCTTTTCTCTTTTCCATTCAGCCACACCTTTTCTAGCATAAATTAGACTGAGTTTCTCTTGGTCCTTCAAGAAACGCCTCCGCAGTCTTAGAATTTCTGCTCGTTCTTCTATACCTAGGGAACACACAGTCACCACTACAGCTTTTACTTTCTCAAGCAAACCTCAGATTTAAGGCAAAAGCATTGCATAACAACAAACATCGTCTTTGTATTTACTAGCTTACCAGCTCGTCTTCTAAGTTTCATATCCAACAACTCAATGCAAGGCCTTTCAACAAGATAGCAAATTAAAACAAATTAAGTTGTTCTTAGGAGAAGAAGTAATAAGCATTTATATAAAAACTTTAAGCATATGGATGAGGAATAAAGGTCAAACCATTGTACTGGGAAAGGCACTAAAATTCATGAACAAATTTGCCCATATGAGAGATTTATTTTAAACTCTCACAGGCACGTATGGCATTAGCACTATATTCCAGGAAGTATATAGCTCCCTACATAAAAGAGGTGCTAAATATATTAAAAGATTAGGCAATAATAATATAGTACTATTTTTTTACGTTACTATTACAGAACTGTCACTGGATCAACTCCTGCTCAGGACAGTCACAGAGAAAAGCCATTTTACAGATTATTCACTTCAGTCCATTTCCTAGGAAAGAAGAGTGAGCAAACAAAACCATTCCGCTATAACTGGTATTTTCCTGGTAGAAGACTGGAAGGTAGACTGAACCTTCTCTTTCTGTAGTTCAGCATGGTCCATTCAAAACTTCCCTGAAACACCTCTCAGGTATTGAAAAGGTCAATCCTTACATCTCTCTGCCTGAACAACTACTCCCATTCTTCTAGTCAAAATTTCAATGACAAGGTAGGCAAGGGTGAAGTGGGGAGGAAGTGAGCAGAAGGAGCTTAAGCCATTCCAGAACAGTATTGATATTTTTCAGTTATCGACTGGGTGGATGAAGGAGCATTTTCAGAAAGTAGCAGAGTAGTTCTAATGCCAGATTGCAATCTGTTGCAGATCCTGTCAGCACAGCTGAAATGGTTTGGAAAAAAAATATGTTTAAAGAGATCTCTGCTTTAAAGAGATAAGAACTGTCTGATATTCATGCTACAATCTTCTTGGGAAGAAGTAGGAATGCAAAGATCACAGTGGTTGGCTTCTTATCCAGTCAGTTCTTTTGTCTAGCAACACAGTTTTGCAATTCCTAGCACAATTCTAGCTTTTTTTGACACGTGTGGTTATGTACGAAAACACATTCCTGGAAACAAAATCTCTCAAGTTGAGAGATTAGAATTAGAATGTCTCAAAGATAACCGACTGCCAGCCAAATAACCGACAAAGATGGTCTTTAAAAATGTAATATTTATATAGAAATTACATTGTAGGGCTTACAAACCTTTAGTTTTGCTGTCCACCTCATCTCCAGGCAAGCCCAACCTTTTTTTCCCAAAATCCGGCCCCACTGGTTTAAAGGTTGCTTGTTTAATTTTTTCACTCCGTTTGTTAACCAACAGCATGGATGAAGACAAGGATTCAGAGGATGAAGGAAGTGTATACTCTGCCAATGTGTCAATGCTACTTCCAGTTAGCCAATTAAAAGAACTTCTACCACCTGTAAAAAAAGATTGTAAAAAAGCTGTAACATATCCAACATATAAATCAAGTGAAAACATCTATGAAGCAGGTCATTTTCCTCCCCCCAAAAATATAATTTCCAGTGTTTATGGGCAGAACAGATTTCAAGCTGTTAGGTAAGAAACAAACTTCTTTTACACTAGGCAGAACATAAAATGCATGTGAGACTAATAAAAATGTGACTGGATATTTTTTCTCATCATGCAAAAAAAAAAAAAAAGTTCTTGAAAACAAAATATTAAAGGCATTTACACTTTTACATTAAAAATTCATATGCAATAGGAATGAAAAGAATGAAATCATTCCTATAGCAAACAAGAAAATTTCAGAAGACTCTGGTCTGGACTTACTGACATGCTGTGTAGGTGTAAATTCATATTGTCGTTGGGTAGCCCTCACTCGACCACTGACCGACCCAGAAGCAGAAAGGGATCTTTCTTGTGATAAATTCCTGTGGATACTCTGAGAAGCTTGAGTCTCCACAAACATTGGTGTAAGCATGGTACTTCGGTAACGCCAGCTGGAATCAATTACAAAGTCCTAGGAACATAAAAAAGATTTTAATGAGAACAATAAGAATGGGGGCTTTTTGCCTTCCTTCCTTGAGACAGGATAGCAGAAATTAAAGTACAGAATTTAAAACACCATCTTAGGTACAGAGGCAGAACTTGACTATAAAGAAAACACCCAAACACATAAAAGTGCTTCATAGCTCAGCAAAAAAGCTCACTAATTTGGACTGATTAGCTGAGGACTGATTTACAGCTCTTGTAGCAGTATTCCTGTTTCTTCACAATTTTTCTGCAGCTTATGGTGCTTCTCTCCACCAACATGTTTTTTAGGTATTTCAGTCCTCTACATATTAGCTATACTTGGTATATACAATTATTTTAATTAAATCTTTCTTTTCTGAAAAGAAAGTAAAATTATTGCCCCCACAAAATCACCAAACTTCTGATACTGTGCATAACCCATGGTTGCTGCAGCTGATAACCATGGAGTACAAAGCGCACTTTCAAAAATCCCCTTCACTATGCCATTCTTGTCCAAGTGATAACTACATTAAGGAATGGAATTTGTCACATGGTTGCACACAGGATAACACATTACAATTCACCTGAAATTTGCATTCAGATAGTGGATGTTCAAATATTTTTCTGGAATAATCCGGGCTCTTGCTGGTCATTTCAAGCAGAAAATTTGTGATAAGACTCAAGTATTGTGTTTCAATCTTGGTGGAATATAAAGAATTTAACAGCGACAGCATGCGATCAAGAATGTTCGTAGGTAACCTCGTCTCATCACTCCAAAAATTCCTAACAATTAACCTGTAAAGGCAAGGAATAAAGTTATTCTTGGCTACCTACAAACAGAAAACACAACACTATCAAAAGAATCAAGTTAAAAAAAAGCAAAACCACAGTAAGATTATAAAGCCTTCAACTACCCCTTTCATACCATGGATCTTCCATTGAATTACACCAAATTCCTCATTCATCTACCATCCTCTATAACATTTGTCCAATATTAAAGGTTTACCTTGAAAAAAACATTTCTATTGAGTTGTTTTCCTCTTGAGAAGTGCTAAGGGTGGATAAGCACAGAGATCTCCTATTCTATCTTTTCCTTCACCAAAAAATTAAAAAAATCCAACATCCTCCAACATTTAATCTATTTTTGTTTATGGATAGTGAGGGCCTTCTTGTTGTTCAAAAACTCTAGAACATTAATGCAGAATTAGGTCTAACACACTGAAACAACTTCTCCATGGCTTAGAAGTTTGTTCAAAAGTTCTATGCTTCACTTAAATTTGGTGTAATAGTATGGGACACAATTTTATAAATTAACTTATTGGAAGAGAAGGAAATAACATTATCTCACTGTTATTCTTTTATATTAAAATACTTTAAAAACTTCTAAGGATCAAGTCCTCTGTTACAAACAAAGAGCAATTGAGGGATTTGTTACTTCAGTCCTCATAACACTCTACTCACTGCAGTTCAGCATTCTCATCAATTAGTCCTTGAAGCAGCATTTCTTTTGCCAGTTTGAGTATTTCCTGAGAATCACCATCTGCTTGACTTTCTGGATCACTGATGGCAAAGGAAAATGTCTCTTAATGACTTATCTCAAACAACCCATAGTAAAATAAGAGGATGAGGATGGTGGGAGAAAAGGAGGAACATGCCCTTCTCATAAAAATCTCAACTTGGCATGAAAACACTTTTTTCATAACATGAAAAAATGCATTTTTTTCATAACATGAGGTCTTCATTGCCAAAAATGTTCTGTCTCTCCACTACTCAGCTTTCTGATTTTTTTTCTTTTCTAAGTAATACATGTCAGGTATTTATTATAAAGGGCAACCAGAAGTAATTCTGAGTTTGCAAGGTGAAAACTGAGGAAAAAGCAAAGAATTAGCTTTTCCCAATTAACACTGAAGTAAAAATTGCCTAAACATTTTCTTCACAATAATTACCCATTAAATAGTTAAGTTACCTGGGGGAAAAAGCATATAACAGAACCCAGCTAAGTTAGATGATTCAATAGCAACCCACTTGTCAAACTGAGTACATGCCTGTTCCCTGCTCTAAGGGGTCAAACAGAAATAACATCTTTATACGACCAAATTGAAGGGATTCAGATCATGTCAAAGTGCCTTAATATACCTTCTACCTACAAGCAGATTTTTTTTATTGTACAATTCTTACTAGTTACGAATTCTGGCAACAAGAAAAAAAGTGATATCATCAGAGCTAGGACTTCTTATCCCATTACGCTGTGGTTATGCAGCATCCTAGTTCTGGGCTAAAGTTCAGGGCTAAGCCGCTGGACATCAGTGGAAGTGATAAAATTGCCATCAAAGGCCAGAGTTACTCAGGCAAACCACAGGCTCTATTCTTCTGAAAACTGGAAAAATCCCACACTGAGGGACACAAAGTTGGAAGACAGTGTTACAAGCACTTTCACTCTGCCTGTGACAAACCACTGAAAGACATCATCTGCAGTGAATACATACCTGTAATTATCATAAATCCACATCAGAATATCATACATGCGCTGTCGACACATTACAGAAGGGTGAGAAATGAAATCTGTCACTCCAGGAAGAAGTTCTTTAAGTTCTAGTGGTTTTAGTTTAGACAGCATCTTGTACACTATATCCAAACAAACCCTTTGCCTTTCATCATCCCTACAAGAAGAGGAAAAAAGAAAATAGTTACATTGCTTTCCTCTTCACTGCTACACACAGAACCAGAAGATCAATTTAGGTTTCGGCAATAATATTTGGGTTTGCATAAAGGGCTTTAGGTAAATACTTTTGAGTTCAACCTAAGAGTAATGATATAACTAAACTAATACAGCCTACAAAAATTCTCATTCTGTGGTGTTTTACCTTAACACTATTTAGGCTGGTTTTGTTTGTTTTTCACAGTGAGCTAACCACCTTAATACTTTATTCCATTCGCTCAAATTAGGAGAGCAGTGACCAAAAAATGAACATGAATTAGAAATACTTTTGAACGTAAAAATGTCATGGCCAACACAGAAAATGTTATCAAGACATTTAGACTATTCATCCACATTTGTGATCACATGACCACTCACCTGTGATTCATGATCTGGATAAAGTCTTTACTTTTTAAATGCAAGTGGAGATCAGGTATTTCTTCTGCCCGGCACATTATTACTTCCAGACAGTAGGTTTTCATCACACCATGAAGTTTGGGTATCAAAAAGAATACTGCGTTCATAAACCTTGATATAACCAAAACCCACGAAGAAAAGCAAGTTATTTTCTATTATTCCTCTAGATCTACAATGAACATGTCATGTAAATCATGACATACCTGTCAGCAAGAGGTGGAAAATTCTTAGCAACTTTATTCAAGCATTGAATAAACTTATCCTGTTGGGTGTTCTGATGATGTTTTAATTGTCTTACGACACAATCATAAACCGGATCTTCAAGTACCTTAAAATGAGAAAGACAGTAAGACAAGCATAGCCATGAAACTCCTAAACACCTTAATGACAGATAGTTCTGCTGCTTCACTGTTTGATTCCAATGCATTTTGCCAGGTAAGATTCATCTGCCTCATCTTGACATTTATGGTGCTTCATGGCTGCTGTACAGCTATGCCTGACTGAAACACATGGCTACCTGCTCAAACAATATATTAATGTTCCTTTGACTGGTTTGGAACCAACGCCTTAATTTTGAAATACAAGTTGCTTAGTATGCTTATATAAATAGGTAGCAGCTTCTCATTCGGTATGGCAGATTTCCAAGTAATGAATGTAAAAAAAATAAGACATTTTCAGTGAAAAGATGAAAAATAATCAGCAATCTTCAGTTAATGTCAAAGAAATAAGCCTCGTATAGGATAAAATATTTGCACCATTTTTGCTCATTTATTCAAAATACTGCTTTATAATGGAATTTGGAAGACTGGGAAAGAGGAATTCATTTTATGAAATATGCTCTACAAACTGGAAAGAACAACCAGAATGCAATTAAGTGGGGAAAGAAGTAAGAATAGTAGGGCGAGAAATAAGAATAACCTACAAGGTCAGACTCATAATCAACCTAGCCAGTATCTTGGTATTTTTGTCTCCAATAGCAGCTGTAGGGGGATACTTAGGGGATGCACATGAGTCTGGCTGCATTTTGTCCTCCTTTTCTCGCATACAACTCAACGTGGATCCATCATTAGATTAGGGATCTTAGAGTGCACATTGTTGTCTATTGTTTTTAGAACCTGTTCATGCCTAATTTCTCTTTCAACCTGCTGATGATACTTACCCCTAGAACCGCTTCTGGCAACAAATTCCAGAAGTTCACCAACCATTGTGTAAAGAAGTACTTCCTAGCATCTGTTTCAGACTGATTTCTGTAATCAGCAAGTACCATCCCCTAATTCTAGTACTGTAGGATTTGGTGAGTAACAGTTTTGCATTCACCTTATCCACTACCTAGAAAATAACTGGATTCAAAATTAAATACAATAGCTTTAAATTTTACATCAAAACTTGCCAGTTATTAAACACCTTGAGATACAAATATCCAAAGGTAGTCCCAAATCTCCCAACTTGCAATTTTTTATTTTTTTTTTTTTTTAAAAAAACCTCAGTTTTAAATGTACCGTGCCAGCATTGCTGGTTGGCAAAAGCTGAACAAAGCCTCAGAAAGAGACCATTCTCTTTCCATGCAAAAGAGCAGGGCAAAACCTCTGCACTTAGTCTGCTCTCAAATTCTTTTCCTCTTGAGTTAGTAGCCTAAACTTTTAACTCAATCTGCTGGACAAAGACTGTTGAGTTTTAAAAACATTCATTTTTGGAGCAGAATTGAGTAGTCATACAAAAGATCTACATAGAATTAAGACAGGAATGATCAAACACCCAATACAGTTCACTTACATTTTCTCTCCCAGCAATGTATCGAAGAGCAAGTCCCAACACTTCTGCTGCAGCTGCATATACTTCTTTGTATTTTAATAAGCCCATGTTGCTGGTCAAAGCCTGAAAATACCTAACACAAAAGGTAGATCTGGTGTAAGCCACTACTCCAGCATCCAGTTTTAAACTGAAACAAAAAACTCACCTGAGCTGCCTAGGGGAACAGTGATTGCTTTTAGAAGAGTCGGATACAGAGCACAACGTGGATTTTCCACCTGCAGTGTCTCAAATCCCTGCTTTGGCAATTCCTGACTGTGCTAATTCCCATGAAACCGCAACCCTGGGGCCCACTGTAGAGAAGCTTACATCCTTCCAGATGTTTTCCAAAATAAATGTGGGCTGCAGTTTGCAGCTAGAAAAGCATTACATCTGACAGACAATAGCAAAGGAATGATGGGACAAACTATTCCAATAAGTGAGCAATCCAGCTCCCATACTTCATGCTGACAAGTTAGACTTGCTCTCTTTTTAAGCTTTTATCAAAATCATTTGCCAAAAAGCTGCATTTCTCACCTGACACGATCTATTTCACACTTTGGGTCAAAGGGAGGTAAATTGTTAGCAAGAACAATTCCCAGCAGCTGAATTCCCACTGAATTGTCCTTTGTATCAGGGTCTCCACTAGAAAACTTTTCAAATATTAAACTGTTGGATAAAAACAAAAGTAATGATATACATAAAAACTCCAAAATATACACACCATAAATCACTCCCTGCGTATATACAGATATATATACACATACAACCCCACCAAAACCAACAGAAAGTATGTATGCACACATACATACTCCTACCAAAACCAGTAGAAAGGATATATTCACAAAGAAGTAAAGAAGTATTTAACTTTATTAAAGAAATCTTTGGGGGGAGGTGGGGAAGTCTAAAAAGAGATTACAAGCCCACACAAATTCTCTGCAGCAAGTTCAGATCACAGAAGTCTTACTAAGAGCACACCAATATTCAGTTATAGTACCCAAAATTTCAAATAAAACATAAGTCTCTGCAGAGATTGTTGCTGTTGCAATCCTCTACATGTTTTCCCTGTGTCTCTCCTTGTTTTGCAAATTAAGTTACAACCTTTGGAGAGTTCAGTTCTAGAGTTCTACTGTCAGCTCTAGGGACAAAAACGTTACTATTGCAGCTGAATTTACCTTTCCATCTCCTTTGATAGTGTTCACTTACATTCTTGAAATATTGATAAAAGAAAGCAACTGTCTAAATGTTTACCTGTAAGGTATGGAGAGACAGTTCTTCCAACACTCTATAACTGTCTTTATGATTTCCAGATTGTGTCTGAACACAGCTCTTTTTTGGTGAAAGGCATTCTTCATCAAGAATTCAAGCAATCTGTTAGCTAAGATCTCATCCTTAATATTCCCCTACAATGAACAGAAGCAAAAATAAACATAGTGACTCCAAAATGAAAACAGATACTGTTTTCCGAAAGCAAGCAAATAAGCTATTTTTGAAGTCAGTATCTAACAGAAACAGTGGACTGATGTAGAAAATTATTACAAGTGCATAATAACAAACTCACTCATTCCTTACTCAATAGTCACAATAATAATAAAAATGAATTTGACATTTTCTTACTTTGGGAGTGGTTACACTTGTCCATGAAAGGATAGTAACTACTATTTCCACTACCATGTAATGAATCCCTTCACCTCCATTATTCCCAGAAACAACAAGCTGCAGCAATGGACCAAGCCACTGCTTTGCATAAGGTCGAAAAACCTATGGAAAACAGGAGAATCAGTGATCAAGTACAAAAAAATCCAACTAATCAATAACCTGTTGTTCAATAATCATTACAGGTAAGACTGTCAGTCAACCTCTTATCACTCTGCTTAACCTCTAAAGCGACAACCATAAAATTTTTAAAATAACTTTAAAATAAAAAGTATCCATAACTACATTCCTCACTTCTGCTTAGAAATATTTCACAGAATATTCACATAAAGGTAATTTCACTAGGGTCCACATAATGTGGCTCTCATGCAGAAAACCTGGCTCTAAAGGATTTGAAAGAGCATGCCATTCACCTACCCTTCCACTTCAGACAGCTTTACTAAGAAAGTAGCATTAAGGGTGTAGATAAAGCTTCTTGAATGAATGCTGAAATTCAGCATTTTTGTATTTTGGATTTGGAATATTTCAGACAGAGACATTATACTTCACAATCACTGTATGAAATAGGACGAGAACGTTTTACCCAAGAATGAGACTTAGAAAACGTTTCTTCTCAGGCAAAGACACATTATGCTATCTTAGTATCTCTCTGCAAATGAACATCATTTAGCTCAAAGGGTTTCCATGAGACTCATTCGTGACCATTAAAAAAACCATTATATTTGCTCCTACAAAGATGGCAAACATAATCAGCCATACCTCTCGCCCAGTATCAATGAATCAATTACTTACAGTTTACAGAAGACACATATTGTGGACACCCTCTGCTCATAGAAGTAGAGTTTGGGAGAAAAAGTATTTATATTACATTCAAAATACTGGTGGTAGCTGGAATTTTGGCCTATGAACACACTCCCTTTTATCACAGCAAAACGACTCAATTTCAGTCCCCCAAAAGTCCCAGCTGATGAAATATTTTACCCCGTAAGAACTACCCAGCTGATATTACAATATAAGCTGTTACATTAACAGAAAAAAATAGGACAAAAAATTACTCACATCCTCAGTATTAACAATAAGTTTTGCTATGAAGAGGCGAATATTTAGTGGTACTGATGGGTTTCCTAATTTGCCATGCAGAAATTTCATCCAAAGAGGAAGATCTACTGGAACTGTCCCCTGAAATTTAAAAAAGATGAGCAAAAATCAACTCACTCCTTGGACCAAACAGGCTTACCAAGGCAAAAAGTCCCCACCTTGAGCCACACAGTTCTCAATATATTTCAGCCAAGAAAAGCAGTAAACAAAGGAATTCAATCCTCACTCCCTTTTCTTGATATAGTTAGTGAAAAAATGCCAACTTTTTGGTTAATACTGGCCTCCTCCACTTTGGGTGTGATCTGGTTCCTCTGCATATGTTTAATCAGAGTGGTCATAGAAACCATACATTCATGTTGGTTGAGTTCGTCCATTTCCAGTTCCATTTCATCATTTAAAACCACGTATTCTGTGGGCTCCTGAAAAAAATGTTACTATGATTAATAACTGTACGGAATTTTCTTTTAAATCATGATAATGGCATGAGTCATTGGGAACTTATCTGTGTTTACAGATTTGACTATACACTCACTGTATAACAGCAAATACATCAAATGTGTTGTTCAAACAGACACCTCCCAAATATATGTACCAGCTGTGCGCATCTTTTACTTTCTGTACCAACGGACATCAACTTCATGTTCCTCTGACTTTACTACCTGCCAGGATAGGTGTGGCAACTGCTGGAAGCAGGAAGAGTTAGCTGAACCTCAGAGAAATGATTTCATTTCATAGCTGAAAGAATGTATTAACAACTTTCACAGGGGGAAAAGCCCTATTTTTATGGATGTATTGTTTCACACTGACTAGCAACCACAGCAGCTTTCTCTTGCTACACAGAGTAAGTCACAAAAGAAAATTGTTTATAGTTAGAAATTACAACTTTACTACACAAAATAGATAGAAAGTACATTTCTGGTTACCTTCACTGCAGCTAAAACACCTCCTTGCTCCAAAACATGGAAACAGTTTATCTTTACCAATGTTAACAGTTATTTTGACAAGCTTTTTTTGTTTTATAGCAAAATCCTATCAGTCTTACTGTTGATGAGACATCTCCTGACTGCAGAAGGAACACAACTTCAAGTCTTGGAAGATACTAAACGCTGCTCTTCCAAGAACAGCAGTTAAATACAAGGTGCCACAACAAATATACAGAAATAATAAAGCGTTCAATCATTTATTCCATGCATTTGATACAACCAGGTTGGTCCAGTGCCTTCAAAGACCAAGAAGAGGGAAATGAGGAAACCACGTGGCTAATAGCAAAACACAACCACAATCTTCCCGAGTGTACACAAAGTTACAAGCCACCTTTTTACAACTCAGGCTGGACTTCACTCACACTATTCAACTTTATAAAGCCAAAGTAGGGCATGGCTTTTCTCCAGCTGTAGACAGTGGAGAAAGGGAATCAGAAAAATGACCAACAGAACACTGCTCATGTCCCCTCCCGCATCTTCTGGAGGAACCCATTCTCAGTCAAATAGAACAAATATAGGAGACTAGGAATTTCTCAACCCCAATAAACGTATACAATTGCTAGAAAGCATAAAACTTGTCTTCAGTAAATTACCTTTCTCCTGAAACGAGTGCTGCTAGTTGTAACATCTTGTGAGCTATAAGAAAAACCTTGGACTCCAGTAGAAAAATCAAACTGACTCATTTCCTCACTCAAACTGCTATCCATCATGTATGATGCAGAAGCTAAATACTTGGGTTCATCTAAATAGGAAAAAGAATAGACCATTAATCAAAGTAATTACAAGAAATAAGACTTTATTGGCCACTAACCTTGAGGGTGGGTGGGAATTGGTCATTAGATGAAGTACATTGAATGCTTTTATTTGTTCCTGCTACTGTATAAGTAAATTAGCAAGACATCACTGTATGAAAGGTAAGAAGGCATTTTTTTCAGTCATAAATAACTTTCATACCCTGATCGCTATTCCCTGCATCCCTGGCCTCCTTTCTAATAGCAATGTACCGCTTCTTCCTTTCCAGAGGCACCTAAAGAGCAAGAAATAAAGTTTGAAAATGAATTATTTTTTATTTATAGTCTATTTACAATTATTTATTTACAGAGCTGCCAAAAATTATCAAAACCATTTAACATGAATGGAAATCCCATTTTGTAAATGATTATAATTAATGCTACAGAACAACAGCTACATTACTCTTACAGCCATTCATCACCAGAGTATGTGTGCTAAAATGCATATAAAAGTTATGTGCACTGCAGGTGTACTCTAAATTTCGAATATGGATTTCTCTGAGAAAAATGTATTTTAAAGCATTAGAGAAGTACTCCATTTTTTATGCACTACAGAATCCTCTTTGTCTGTATGTGAGCATTGACCTGGTCTACAGTGACTACACTGTGTTAAAGCCATACTATTTTTTTACTTAGCAATGCTAAAGCCCAGAAATTCCACTCACCTCAATTTCTACAGGAAATGTATACTGACGCTTAAGGTCTATCAAATTTTCAAAAATCAGCAAGTTCTGCAAACCGAAGCATATTTGGAAAATACAAATTTATAATGCTGCACACAGTAACAACTGCTCTGAACATATTTTATTTATCATAGAATAATTTTGTTTGAAGGGACCTGAAAGATCATCTAGTTCCAACCCCCCTGCCATGGGCAGGGACACCCTCCACTAGACCAGGTTGCCCAAAGCTCCATCCAACCTGGTCTTGAACACTTCCAGGGATGGGGCATTCACAACTTCTCTGGGTAACCTGTTCCAGTGCCTCACCACCCTCACAGTGAAGAATTTTTTCCTTATATCTAATCTAAATCTACCTTCTTTCAGTTTAAAGCCATTACCCCTTGTCCTATCCCTACATGCCCTTGTAAAAAGTCCCTCTCCTACAAGCCACAAGCTTTCTTGTAGGCTCCTTTTACTTCTTAAAAAAGAACAGATCAACGTTTAAGATTTCTTCTTAGAAAACAACAGATCCACATACAATATAGAAAGTATGGCAAGTCTTCTCTTCTAGATCAATACTATTAAGAAAATTTTGCTATTCAACTACTGAAGTATTCACAGAACTGACAATGTGCACTGTAAAGAGGGCATCTCTTATTCAAGTATATTCCAAGAATATACTTGAGAATTTAAAAAATAGGTTTTATTCTTATACTTCAGAAAATTGATTGAGAGTACTTTACGCATTCCCAAACAGAGGGTAAAACCTTCATCAGCAATTCAAACTGCAGGAAGGATGCAACAAAGTCAGCTATGACTCCTTCTACTGCCTCACTGGGTAGTTTGTTAATATAACTGCATGTCATTTGGGTTCGATTCTTTGATTTACTGCAATTAGGTAAAATCACTTTGTGCCTCATGTTCTGAAAGGCTTCTAACAGCAACAATAGCTTCTCACCTTTTCTGATTTTTCTGTAAAAAGAAAGCCTTGATAAAATTTACTTTCAGTGAAGACACAACTGATAACAGCAATAGCACAATTATATGCTGCACAGTGATACTGTCTCCTCTTCTCCAACAGCTGACTCTCTCCTGCCATGTTTTCTGTAAATGCATCATAGCATGACCTTAAAATAAAAAAAATGCAAGAAAACACCATCAGAAGTCTTTTTTTAAGAAGCACAGGGAAGGACCCAATCAGAGACCAGTGAATCATCAGAATTTCAAGAGATCTTTATTAGTATAGCAGTATCAGCATTAAATCAGACTCATTCAAGTTCTCCGCAGGTACGCTGTGCTAAAATGGAACCATTCAGCAATGACAAAGCCAACTTCCCCAAATATTTACACAGCAGTCCTTAATGTCAACAACATGATGATAGGCCATTTTCAGATAAGATGGTTCAAAGTACAAATAAATATCTCTCATGGTCCTTTCCTAAGAAATTATGAATGGACAGGCATGCTAAGTTATGCTACAGATCAGCCAGCGAAAACCAGTTTAAATGCAGTTTTTATAGGTCTTTTGCCCATAGCCATTCATAGATCTTCTGCAAATCATAGTCAAGAAATTCTTTAAAGTCATCAAAGAACAGAGTATTGTAAAATAAAATTAAAACAAAACGAAAAAAGAACAGCAATTCAGGCAAATTTTTTTTCAAACAAACTAAATAATATTAATTAGCATATATATTCAGTATTAATCTTTTGTGCCCCTCTACAGTGGTGATTAAACCAAATTACACCTACTGGGTGTGGTGCTGTATTACGAAATGTAAACGAAAATCCATCCCATCTTCTTGTCAATCATATAAATACCTATCTTACAACACAGAACCATACTCTACATAAAAGCATAAGTATACTGAAACTATGAAAACCCTTAATTTGGGTCAAGAATCACATTGAAAAGCAAATATAAAAGCACAAGCTTAACAAATTGGAAAAAAATGGCAAAAACAGGAGGCAAAAGTTATCCTGCCATAGGACTGTAGTCTACGCTAGAGATCATTCTATCAATGCAAATTCAATATTGTGTATTCTATTTAAAAAACACAAGCTACATCACAGATGACATTTACTCTTGAACAAATCAATCTTCTGCTTTATATGGCATACTTAAAAAGTGTATCTGCCCAAAACCTAATAAAAAATTAAGAGGAAATAAAAGAAATAATGTCTTACTTTATTAGTGTCTTGGTAAGTTCATTTCCTTCTACACTCATGGAGCCACGGTAAGCTTGGTTAATTTTAGAGTCCTTGGAGTAAACATCCTCTTTTGAAAGACGCACATACATCACTTCTAGCAGCTTGTAATAACCCATTTTTTTGGTGACTTGTGTATCAAAAGTGTATTCATTGGACTGTAAACGAACAAGCAATACCTCAGAAAGAGATTTCCTGGATCCTGCCCTTCCCAACTCGCTCCACAGTTACTCTAGTTTCTTCTAAACAGCCTTCACCTTACTTCTACCTTCTAGAAGAAAAGAGCTGATGATAATAAAAGACTGGAAGATCCTGAGTTCCCTTGTAACACGGTTATTAAAACCATGTTGACGTGCTCTTTATCAGGTGAGCTGTCTTAACTACAATTGGCCTAAATCGTTATAGTGATATTGGAGTAAAATAAGCAGAATACCAAGTAACGGCTCAGACTCTTGACATTTCTAAGAAAAACACACATACCCAGTACAGTGACAGGTATCATTCACAACATTCTTTATGCACCTCACTTTGGTGTCAACGTTTACAGCAACGGAAACATGGTGGGGGTCACTCTACATAAGTCTTGGGTTTAGCACTTTGGTTTTAGTAACTATTACTAAATTTAGATCATTTCAGCATCTTGTTTGTTCTGCTGCCTCTAAACAGCCGCATCTGCAAAACCATGGGAGTGAAGAACTACAGCAAGAGCAGAGACCTCCACTGACAACAAAAATCATTGCATGCAACTATACTCTAAATTTGAGGATTGGCTGTAAATAGGGAAAGGAAGATTTGTGCTCCTAATTCATTGCTGAAGGATCTTTGCAATAATTAGGTGCATTTCTTTCTCTAGAAGTAAGGCACCTAATTTAAGTTTTCATTATAGAGGTTGAATAACTCTCTCCTACAACATAGTAACAGGCTACAGTTTTATACAACTTTTATATTTCAAAGTTAGAATGGGTTTTTGCTTTTGACAGAACTTCAGGGCCCTTCAAGATATATATTGATAACAATCCAACTTCAATTTTTACACATAGTAGATATGCAAACATACATTAACTTCAAAGGAACAGTGTTTTGGGAATAAATAAAAGTTTCTCGGTAATAATCAGACTAAGTAATTGGCATAAACTTCTGCTCCAAGATACAAAAAACTGCAAAGCAAATGGTTTTAATTAGCGTTTCACTCAAAGTTAAGCAAAATGTACATACCGACACCAACATTTTATTAGACATTCCCCATCCTAAAAAAAGTAATTCATACCTTTGTAAACCTGGAGTTAAGTGTTTCCATAGCCTGCACTATAATCTTGCCAAAGAATTCTCTCAGTGCATCCAAGCTGCAGTGCCACAAGAGAGTCAGGAGGGAGCGATCCATAAAGGCTTGACGAGTAGTATTTGAAAGGAGGACTTCACTCTGGAACATTTTGTGAACAGTTTCCAACAGTATCACTTGTTTGTCAGTAGTGCTCCTAAACAAGAGGGAAATCTCAAGATGAAAACTCTTTTACCAGACTCCATTTATATCTCAAACTCCTGTGACATTTAAAGTTTTTATTGTCTGCATTCATACCCGCTTGGGTTATCATCCTATGAGACATGCAAGATCAGGTTGAATTACCACTTATTGTGGAGCTCTCCAAAGAAAGTCTCAGCTTCTTACTTGGCAATAGATGGTAAACTAGTCTGTATATCTTTGTTAGATTAATCCAAAAATGATCATTAACTTTCTTAGTTCTTTTTCAGTGAACAACCTAAAAAAAATAATTTATCTGGTACATGTGAAGGATGGAGGCAAACAAGAACCAAAAAAAGAAGGAGACATCACTGTTATCAGATCCTTCTGTGGCCTATCAAGTGTTCCACTGCCAGATGAACTGTTGTTCTGAATAATTTTATAAAAGCCAAAATTTTTAAAAATGGGATTTGGACATAAGGTGAATGACTTTGTCCAGGAAACTACATGCTCCAAAATAGTCACTACTTAATAGCCCATCATGAATTGGAATGTTTGGTTTGGAAGAGACCGAAGATGACTTCTGTGCAATCAGAGCATGACTGTGCTCACAATTTACCACCCTGGAAACATTCAATTAAATAAATGTGCTGTTGTATTTTCAAAGGAGTTGAACAAAGTAATTCACTGTCAATTTAAGTGCTATCTACTTAAGTGATCATGTGGTTATACAGGAATAGCACATACAGGTATCAAACAATTACTATCTTCAACTGAATTCTGCCAGAACAAGCTAGTTTACAGAAGGATTTACAAAATTTGCTCAGGCATTGGAACTCTCATCTGGAAGTTGGCACCACTTGTTCACACTTCAGAAATATTTTGGGAATGTGAAGACAAAAGCAAAATCAGAATTAAAAATATTATATAAAACTTTATGGTGTAAGTCATCGCTATTACAAGGACAACATAATAGAGGAAGCACATTTGCTTCACCAAAATTCAGTGAGAACAACAGCAAAATCCAACAGACTAAACTCACCTTCTGGAAATTCTTTTGAAGCTGGCTTGAAATAAGTCCTCCATGAAATGTCTGTGGTCCCTACAGAGGACTTCTGTCATCAACTGTAACAACATCGGACTCTGAGACAATTCTAATGCATCCAAAAACTGAAAAGAAGTAATGCATAACATAAGGAGCCACACTGGATCAAATAAATTCAATCTAATTATGTAATTATTTTTCAGTACTGATCAGAAGCAGAGGTACAGAAGGATATATTTATTTAATGTGTATCTGTACATTAAACTTCTGGATAAAGACATAACTCAGAAACAGAAAAGGTGATTTCCTTATGTGAACTGAGTCTCTCTTTAATTCCAGACCCTGCAAAATGTCATTTCTAGACACAGTTCACTTAAGCTTCCAATTACATATTTGTTAAAAATACTGACCTTCTTAGTGCAGTCTATATAGTTATTGTGCTTCAAAGTTCCTTTGGGAAACTCATCAGACCTCATGGGAAAATTGAAAGCTACCAGTTGATCAAGAGCATTCTTAAGGTCATTAAGTTTTTCTCCAGTCAAATTAGTAAAGAAGGGGAGAATTATCACTGCTTGACCCTGAAGGAAAAAAAACAATGCGGTTTCACCCTAAAAAAAAAATATTATTCTCTATCTATGAAGCAAGCTGAATAGGACCACAAAATAGCTGCAGTGGCTGTGCTTACTGATTCAATGACTCGGTGTACTGAAAAAGATATGTTATGCAGCTACTCATCTTGCAGACGCTAGTTCAGAAAACAACTTTGGTCACTGCTGAGTGAGAGTTAAAAGCTAATTAACACCTCACAGCTGACATGGCTATGAATAAGACCTCACTGTCCTTTTAAGCAATCATCCATTGTCACACAAGTCATTGATTTACTGCACCACCTGGCAGCTAAATGAAGATGCCAAACTTTATTTATTTTGAATGCGCAGGAAAGTGCAAACCTCTGTCTAGCTAAAGGTAGGCTGGCAGAGCAGTAACTATGCAAAGCTGTTTCATAAGTACATTTTTAATCTTCTAGTCCAAACCTTATGCTCCAGGATCTTTGTAACTTCCACTTTCAGAATGCAGTACTTTATCTCCCTCTCTTGACCAAGCCACATATAGCAGTTAATACATTAGTACCAGTCTCATACTTGCAGACATGGACATTAAAATCATGGCAGATGTTTGTAATTTGACTTGCAGGAAATGCCACTCCTTGCTAAAAGCCTGATTAGCTGTCATTTCTCAAATGAACACTTTAGAGTTCTAAACAATTTTCAACTGATGGTAGATTTTTTCCTTGCCTTTCATCTGGGCAAGGAACAAAAATAAAATAACAAAAACAAAAAGAGCACTGAGCACCTAACTAAAAACAAAACATGACACCTGTGATATTGCCTTCTATCAGAAGAACACAAAGAATGATTTAAAAATTTTAGGATGTTGAACAGGAGAATAAAAACCAGAAGTGGTGTCCATGTTACTGTGCAAACTAAGGCAAAATTTAAGCCCAATAACAGGGAATTTCATGAATGACTAACATTCTAATCTGGGGAGGGCGGGAAGCCACTGAAGTAAGCAATTTACCTTAAGATTTAAGCCTAAATTCTGATCAGTGAGTAGACTGGTATAGGTATTAAAAACAGCTGTAAAGGCTTCATGATTGGTATTGAAAGAAACTGAAGAGTCTATCTGGAATGACAGAAGAAATAAAAAAATTAGGATTTTTTCTTTTTTAATTAGTCAAAGAGATCATTGTATTAATGAACAATAAAAACCCCAGGAGCTATAGAATTGTTTATTTCCAAAAATACACTGAATTAACAGAAAGCACATACAGAGTAATTTTGGTTTTAAAAGGAATATCAAAAAGAATACTAAAAGCTCCTACACAGTACAAACAAAATCATAATGTTGGATATTTTCCAGTTCAAAAAATATTAAGCTCCCTCTTGAAGCCAGATTTCCTACTGGTCACTTCACTGCCAGCTAATACAGCAATACAGCTCACATTCTATGTCCTAACACATACCTTTAATACAATTCAAGTTTTCAATAATTAATTATAAGAAAGAAAAAAAAATTCTCAATAAGTGATCTTTGTGTATATTTGCATACAGCTACTTTTACAAGTTCCTAAAAAACCCCAGCAGGATAAGTAGATACATTATGTTTTCAAAATAGAGAAGAAAGAAAGAAAAAAAAAAAACAACAAAAAACACTAAACCCCCAAAGTAACAGAAATTAAAGGTCTTTGTTTCAAAGATCTTTCTGCAGTCTGTTGATATGGGTAGAACTGCTCCATTGTGACTTTCTGGATTCCAACATGATCAAGAATCTTATAAGAGGCTGCTGAGTTTCAAAATTCAATATCTGCACTTGTAGCTATCCTCCGGACAGAAAAGAGGCAGCTAAACCCGGAGAGTAGTTAAAAAAAAAAAAAAAAGGGGGGGGG
>VXBL01002121.1:676061-709542 GCA_013400195.1 Aramus guarauna | reverse complement strand
AGTAATTTCTGCCTGTCTAACTATTTTTGTACTTTGCAAAGAAAAATCAAATAATCAGATTCTGATATTCTCCAACTTTTTTTTCCAAACATAAAACATCAGAATAAAATAGCATTTCTTTAAAACAAGACACAATTCCTACAGAATTACAAAAGTTACCTGGATTTTATAAAGCAACACATACCTGCAGAACTTTTGCCAACAAGGTCAAGACTGCCATTTTGCTCTCGGGAGCTGAACCTTTGGCCCACCAGCTGTCCAGTTTCTCCCAGTTTCTTAGTACAGCTGTGACCAGTTTCACTCCTTGCTGCTTGCGTACAGTACGCTCCCTAAAACTCTGATCTAACATGCCGTTTAAAATGCTGCCAACCTGGAAGGAAAAGCAACAGGTAGATTCTTGCATCCCAAATGAAAGGATGAGAGGATCACTTCATTGGATTCACATAGCAACACTAAGTTTAAAGCTCAAAAGGATACAGGAGGAGTCTCTGCAGGAAATTAAAAGCACACACTTTTCCAAAAGGAGACTTCTATCCAATTTACTCCTGTTTCGTTCAGAGTACAATGTAGCAATTCCTTCCCATACCTTTTGTGTGAATATGGAGAAATAAATTATAATCCAGAATAACTCTAAAGATCAATACTTGAAAATTTTAGCGTGAAGCTGAGAAATAGGAGAAGTAGCACATATGCTAACTTATGTGCACATATGTTGAAAAGAAAAATAAACCATGGCATACCAGATAGGAACTAAGTAAGTATATGCCAATCTCTTTACTTCAAAAACCAATGGTCACTGACATCCAAACCTGAGTTCTGCATTCTCCTCTTGAGCAGTTGGCAACCACATAATAAACTGGATTAATATTATCTATCTTGTGATTTCACCAGTTTTGGATGGGTACAGTAAAATAAACCTTATTTTTTCTTCCTGTACGTCACAAATACATAAAACTAAAGAACAGATATCTTATAAAATGTAATCCATAATATATATTTTAAATCAGGCAAAGAACAACAGCAGACAACAGAAAAGTGTTTGACCCAATTATGCTATTTACCTTAATTACATTAATGAAGTAAAGATTTGTAACACTATTGCCACATGTAGCCAGTGTAAATTAGTAGCCTATCATTTATCAGAGACACTTTTAAAAGTAAATCTATTGTGACATGCTCTGCACATGGAACACTATGATGCCATCGCAAGAACCAGCCTTTTAAAACATGTATACATCTCTCTATAATCAAATTAAACAATTTCTGGTATCACAAAAAGTTACGCTCCCAGTGTTTTAAAATGTTACTTGGAAGTAACACCTTGGATTAAAAAAGATCCAATTATTTTTGACAGGATGATATATTTTCCTAAGCATGNAATGTTACTTGGAAGTAACACCTTTAAGCATAACATCTTGGATTAAAAAAGATCCAATTTTTTTTGACAGGATGATGTATTTTCCTAAGCATCTTTTTAAGCAAAAGGTAAAGTGGCCTTTTGATCTTTCTTTTTGATCCTTCTGTTCGTCAGAAGCACTATAAGAAGACGTCTTAATTATAACACACTTCCTTCGTGGACCTGAAGGTGAGATCTACGTTACTAAGTAGTGTGGACCAAAAGGAGAAAAATCTGTTGAGCAAAAGAAGTGGTGCTGAGACTGAGTACGTGACATCTACCCTGTATTTACTTCAGATCATAGTGGAGTTCTGTATGTGTTTGTCTCTCTCTTTAATACTTTGATCTAGCTCTACTCTAGTCCTGTGGACTAAAAGCCCATTAGTGGTTGGAGTTAATTTTCCAGTTCAGTTTTATCCAAACCAAATCCAGACCACATGTTCTGGGACCACTCACTCTACAATGAAAATCAAAGCACAATAGCAACAATCAGACTTGCTTTGAAAGGACATTCTTGATTTGAAGTACTATGCAAAAAAAAAAATCCTGACATTCATAGATTTCAGGATAGGTCTCAGGTAAGCACTTTCCAGTCAGCTTGACATGAGATGACAGACACCCTAAGTTATGTCAGGCTGCCAGATATCATGAAGGTAGCACCAGCAGGCACCAGTAGGCCATGACAAAAAACCCACAAAAAACCCAAACAAAAAAAACAACAAACTATAAGTGTAATGCTGTCTGAAGTGCAACCAAATGCACTTTTTTCCCCACTACACACTCATTTACATCCACCTATAACAACAAAAAAAGTGTTACTTCTAACACTCCCATTTGACTTTGTCCTTTTAAAGAAGTGTATAATACCATTTGGGGATTGCTGACAGATGATTCCATAAGCTGGACTATGATCACATCCAGGTTTTTCAGCAGCTGTTGATTGATGGTTTCTGAGAACAGGCTATAGAAATACTGTCCATGACAGAAGCTGATCAGATTCTTCTGTGATGCTCCTGATATTGGCACAGATAACACCACTGTGTTCAACAGCAGACTTACTAGCTCTTCACACTGTGAAAATTAGGGTATAGAGACAGTTCTCTCAAGCACGTTAAGTTCCACTCATTTCTTACAGAAGCACAAAATTTTTAAAGCTTCCATCCCAACCTCTTTTATGTTACTAGAAAGCACAAAAATAAAGCACACACAGAATACTGAAATGCTTGTTATCTACCATTATCACTCAATTAAGCTAAAGAATCCCTACAGTTCCTCTGCAGGATTATGAATAAAACATCAGCCTCGTCTACCCAAAATATGGGTAGAAGACTATTGATGATGAGTATTAAATGATGATTATTAAAACTGCAGAACTGTATCCTACCTGGTCATCAATAGCAAATGCTAGCTGCAGGAGTCTATCAGCTAATCGCTTACTGCTGATGTCCAACAATGGAAGAGATATCCTTTCACCTCCAGGTGCAATACCTTTATAAACAACTGAAAGCAGCTTAGAGCCAACTGAGAAATGAGGCCTTTCATCCTACAGGAATAAACAAACAAGTGACAATTAATATAAGCTGAAAAAATAACACAAAGGCCTTCCAGTCCATCTGTATAGCTGATGAAAACACTTGAACTCCACTCAATGAACACTTGAACATGACCTCAACGAAAGGTAAACCATGCAGCTCCTGGAATATCACCATGCTACAATCACAGCTCTAGCTTTTGTTTAGATGTAGAGGAAATATTGCAAACATCCCATAGAAATTAAATAATTTGTTACTTGCTAAATATAGCCTTGCTCACCAGTAGACAAATTCTCTCAGTCCTTGTGGCTGTTGCATAGCCCGTTTTCCTTCAATTGCCCAAAGTAAAATAGATTGACTACAATCAGAAGCTTAGTAGAAAGAATTCTTTTGAGTAATACAGCCTAGATCCCCAACCCCCCACTGCTTTTCATCCTGTTTTCCTGCAACTCAGACCCACTATATTGCTTCTGACCAGCCAGAATGTAATCATTTTCTAATCTCCCTCATCACTTTGAATATTCTGTTTAAAAACTATTGAAAAATGCCTCCTTTATAGGATAGTAAATCCTGAGTTTTTGAGCTTTCAGTCTTGAGATGCTCACTAAAAAGAAGTTTCAGGTAGATTCTGGTTGCCTCCAGGCCCTGGAAATTGGAGACAGCCAGACATAATTATGAAGATCATTCAAACCTCAGTATTGCGCTACTTAGATTTGTAGAATAAACATAAAAAAATTATTTCTGATCCTATTCACACCACCTTTTCACTGTTGGTCTCATTTTACACAACTTCATCTGATCTGTTCTGTTTTCATACTGGCCTTGAAGTGAGCAAAAGCTCTGTATAAAAAAATATTCACTATTATTTTCTAGATAAACAATTACCTGATTGTGAAGAACAGAATGAAGCAGGCCAGATTTCTGGAGTTGCTTGCAGGCAGAAAGGACAGCACTAAACCTAACTTGATCACAACGTGTATCTGAATTAAACAGATCAACAGAACAAAGGTCCTCAAGGCTAATGAGAAAAGAGAAGCAATAGCATTACATTAGTGGGAAGCTCCACGTACAATCATACACAACATTATTTACTTTCCATTTCTCATGGTGAGTAGTGGCTTTTGTTCTGGATTTGTGATTACCAGAAAGCCTCTACTTACCTCTGTGGCGTGATTCTCTTTTTTATGCACAGTATCAAAGATTCTTTATAGGGAGATTTCATCAAAGCTTTCATGAGTCTTACTGAGATATCTGGGAGATTTTTCATGACTTGCACGTCAGCAGTTTTAAAGCCTATGTGTGATGGATCACACACTGTCATCACCAGAAGCTCTATAAAGCTTGCATTAAGCAATTCCTTCTCAAGCAGCTAGAAAGAATAAAACATTAAATAAAAGCTTTATTTAAAAATCCACTTAGATTTCCCTATTTTATTCTTCATAACTTATCATTAGTCTTTGTATCAAAAAAGAAACAAAACATGGAACAGTAACTATTCTCACTAAGTGACATTCTCTTTCTGTATGAAATGTCTGGCTGTCAATCAATCGTTCC
Source organism: Aramus guarauna (assembly GCA_013400195.1). Taxonomy (NCBI): domain Eukaryota; kingdom Metazoa; phylum Chordata; class Aves; order Gruiformes; family Aramidae; genus Aramus; species Aramus guarauna. Next base: position 705,060 of record VXBL01002121.1, on the reverse strand, counting down.
AATACACAGAAATTAAGTCTATAAAAATATACATAAGATAGCATCTATCTCATCAAACTGCACATAAGATCTTTCATGTCCACGTGGGCCTGTTTCAGTCTTGATTATACACCTGTAATCACCTTGAAATCCAGATGTACACCTCTGTGCACACTATTAGAAATTAACTTGAAACAAGAGACAGTGACAGTCTCAGAACTAAACCTGGTGGTGTAAATTCCCTAACAGAATCATGGGTACTATACTTTATATACTTAAATACAGTTTATAGTGCACCGAAGCTAGGCAAATGGAGAGACTTGAATATTTGTACTTAATTCAAGAAAGAATTGCCACAATCTGCTTTCCTGCATTTTAAGCAGCTGTCACCTCCACACATTTAAGGCCATAAGGAGTCATGCAGGAAATAGTCATTGCAAGTACTCCGTATAGAATAACAATCTCATAGTCAATATACAAGTGGAATATACAAGAAATATTAATTCTTCTAATCAAAATGACATCAACTACTAAAATTCAACTGTGCAATATAATTCTTTTCAGTTACATGTGAAGACCGTAACACTTTATGACACTTAGTCATCAATTTCAATTAAAGCACCACTAAAGATGATATTCTCCAGCAAACTAACCTCACAATGAAAACACAAATCTTTAACTACATATAAAGTTAGTATCTTTTATCCACTACAGATTTCAGTGCTTACCTTCCAGAAATCCTGCTGGCACGTTTCCAGGATCATGGTGACAAACTCCATGATTCGGACTATAATTGTACACTTGCTGTAATTATACAGATCTCTCTCTTGTGGACTGAACATGCTACCTTTCGAACTGCAATCAAAGCATTGCTCTGCTGCGTGGATATCACGTAAAGCAATAGTTTCAAGGAAGAACTGCACAGCTTCCAAGAATGAGGATCTTTCATTTACACCTAAGAAGAACCATACTAAGTTGAAATGATACAGCACCTCTCAACCTTTAAATATATTTTAAATATATTATTTTGTGTTTGGAAGAAAACAGTTGAACTGAGAAAGTCACCACATCTCACACCAGTATTTTCTGGAAGTCCTATGCCAGTTCCAAATATTAACATTTCGGGCAGTGGAGGGTAGCTTTCTATTTACTAAACAATTACAAGCACTTATTAATGATGACGATTTAGGCATGTGTAATAAAAAGGATAAAAGATTTAAATCCCTAGTTCTGAATAATTTAGCCCTATGCTAACTGCATCCAACAATGAGTATTGTTTTACACCAAGACAGAGATGACACAGACAGATTACCTAGAACTTGTACAAGACTGAAGTAACTATCAGTGGGAAAAAGCATTTTGTTTAGACCTGCATGAATAATTAAAAGAAAAACTTTTTGAGAGACCCAGTGGGTACACAAGGTATTACTATGCACCTGATCAAAATTCAAATACAAGGCTTTGGGACCTGATGAAGTTGAATCATTGGGAACTGAAGAAAGGTAACATGTTGTCATGGTTTAACCTGGCTGGCAGCTAAAACTACCACGCAGATGTTCACTCACAGTCTTCTCCCACCAAAGTGGGATGGAACTGGGGGCAGTCCAGGACACATGTACAGCGCTTGACATGAAAAGGGGACTTCTGTCATTGCTTTCTGATAGCTCCCTCCAGACATTAATAAAAAGCAGGTAAACAGCTTTGAAGGATTACAAAAAAAAAAAAATCTATCACTCTCCTCACCAAAGGGAAATTAGCTATACAGAAGTGACATAGAGTAAAAGAAGTTGCTGGTGAGTAGATGACAGAGGCAGAAATGCAAAGGTATATTTCTAGGACTAAAAGGAAACATATCAAGATACACTATTAACAAAGTAGTACTTCATGAAAAAACATCCAGTACAACTGTCACCGCAAACTTTGGGAGAGTTTGTAAAATTCATCAATTCTACATTTAAGAAAAAAGCTTAAAGTCCAAGTTAAGAACTCATCTCAGATGGGCTTTGTGTAACAGACATGAATGAACCTAATTGCAACAGTTAATCACTCACCTAGTATTTCATGAGGTTTGATCATTCGCAGCTCAAAGAATGTATTGTAGCAGTCCAGCGCTGCTAAGAACATATCCATCCACCGCATCACAGTCTGTAAACTGAAGGGCTCCTGCATACCACGGAGAGTTGGCTGAGAAAGGATCCCAGATGGACTTTTGGCATCGCTGCCACCTCCTTCAAATTTGTTAATGAGGAAAGAAATATCTTGGTTTTTTAGAACATCAGCCAGCCAAGAAGATGGAGACTTGTTTCCTGATAGAAATAAAACCAGAAATATAAATTCTCTAGGAAAAACACATTTCAAACTAGCAAGGAATTAGAGGCCAATGGACTGACATGCCCAAACTTTGTGTTTTAAACTGGATCTTCTAGCAGAGAGGGTATTGGTTCTGGTCTAGCCTTGGTCATACTAAAATTACCCACAAGGAAGAGGCCAATCTGTGAGACATTCTCACTAGTTACCAGTCAGCAAACACTGCCTTCATAGCTGTTCTAGGCCTGTAAGTTCTCCTTCCTGGCTGGAAGGAAGTTCACAATAAACCCCTCTTCTATGCCCACAAACCCTGGGTTTCTCATAATACTTAATTTCCAATACGAGCAACTACTCAGTTTCTCTTTAACAGCACTGAGTGAACAGACATTTACTTCAAAAATAAATTTTCTTGCAATTAATACTTTGCATAGAAAACATAGAGGGAAGGTGTGCACAGTATTTAGAAAGCAAATATAATAGTGCATTGTGACTTAAAATACCTGGTAATAAAGGAACAAATTCATAGAAGAGCTCCATGGCTTTGTGTCGGCACTCTGTCTGAGGTCGTCCACATTGCACTAACAGCCACATGACAACGTCCAGAAGACATATTGACTTAGTAGCTGGAAATCCTCTGTGCAAAAACATTAAGGATTAACAGTCCTCATGACATCTACCAAGAAGCCATAGTCTTCCAGTTGAAAAAAACCAAAACGTTCCATGAGCATTATGAACATACTTTTATTCATCTAACCACAACCCATCTGCACTACAAGGAAGAGGTCTTCTACAAGTATGTCTTGCACTGTGTTCCTTTCTCCTCACTCTACTTTGGATCTCCAGAGCTTTGCTTTTCTGCCTATCCCTACCAAACTGAAGCAAGCTCACCACACTGGAATAAAGAATGACCATCATGATCCTCTAGTATCACATCCAGCATTTCCCACCAGTGGTTCAACAGACAAATCAGGAGAACTGCATCAGCAACAATCGCGAGATGAATTCCTCATTCAGAATCCCAAGTGTTTAATGGAACTATGTATGTCCTTAATTAAAAAAGCAAAAAAAAAGGCAAATTGCTGACCGTGGTATTTGTCGTTTTCCTTCCTTGTTCAGAGAAGGTGCTTTATGCTTGATTATGCGCTTCAGGTGATTAATAGCATCACAACATTGTTGAGTAGTACCTGTCAGAAAGAGACAACTGACATCTATAAATAAATGCTAGTAACTTGGTTAAATCAATCAAGGTATTAGCACTATAGAAATGGTGCAAGAGACTTACATACAGGATAATGTCTACCAGCTCCACTAATCTGTGCTTCTACAGTAAATTTTTCAAGGAAGGAGAACGAAATCATAAAAAAGTGGACAGGTCAACATGGCCTCAGCCAGCCATGAGGCCTCTGCTATAAAACTGTGTGTTCTACTTTCTGTTACAGTTTCTTTAAGCATGACCACATTTTCCCATATGAGTATTTCTTCTGAGGCCACTTCTATCATATCCTGATCTGTTTCTCTGAAGAAATAAAGCTTTGTAACATCAGTTTTTGGGTTTATGTTCTAAATACTATTAATTGATGAAAGTCAGAGCATTAAAAAAAAAACAGAGGGAGAAAAGCAGGTTTAGTGAAGAATCATTAGTACTGTGAAAGAGGTCATAGATTCTTCACACAGCTACTTACTACTGTAGAGAACAATTACAAGGCAACCAGGAAAGGGCACTACAAAATGGTGGAAATCTTCCATAGAATATATAGAAATGTCAATTTTTGGAGCATTTTGTTTGTTACAGAAATGCTGACTTCAAGATTCTCATCAAGCTACATTTTTACACTGTAACTGCAAAACCAGGACTCATATGAGAAGCACCCATAGCATTTCTGTTGTTACTATGAAACTGTAAATCACTGTGAATGTCAAAAGGTTCTTTCTCCTGGGCTCAAAATCTACCACCTTTATATGTTGCAAGGAGTTGATTCAAGGAGTTCCTAACTAGATATCAAATGATCTCTCTACTAGTAATGAAAAATAATCCTTCCTCTGTTGCAAAAGTGAGCACATTTACTTTTCCTACAGTTATACAGTTTTTCATTTTTAATCCAAGATTCAACAGGATGGATTTTTTCTTTATTCCATAGTTAGTTAATTATAACTCACCTAATGATTTCTCATCTGTATGGGTTAAGGCTAGACTTTCCAGAAATACAACCAATGCTTCAAAAACAAACTGTTCCACCAGAGAATTTTCTTCCCTTTAAAAATCAGGAATAAGTTTGATGAGAAGCATGAGTAGAAGCAGCACTAAGTGTGAAATTCTAATTAAAAACCAAATTAAAATACTGTAGAGATAAACTGCACATTTGCACACAAAAATACATCTAAACTACTCTAAAAAAACAGCAGTGAAACTTGCTGACCACCTTTAAAAGGCACAAATAACTTACCATAAACTCATACAGAAATTTCAATTTATACACTCCCCAATTGCATAAACCCAGAAGTACAAAATCATAATTAAAAATGAATAAACTAACTCAATTTTACAGCTATCATCTACATTAATGGAATGAGTATCAGTGGACGACTGTTTGAGTTCTACACTTAATTCGTTATATCTCCCTGAACCTTCAGTCCAAAGCTAGTTAACTGTTTTAAGCTCTCTTTGCTCACCTAAATTCTCTGTAGATGCTGTTAAAGGCAAGTGCTGCACCCAGTCTCTTGAAAGCACTGGGATGAAGAGCAAGACTATACAACCGTTTAAACACCGACTTGGTGTTTGCTGGGCTTTTCTCCTGCTGTCTCGGTGTCGTCTGCTTAATAGACCATTTCAAAAATTCTCGTATGCACTGACCACAGAAATCTCTCAAAGTGCTGTCCACTGGATCCACTATGCCACTCTGAAATTACACAAGACTATTTTGTTACAAGAATGAAAAAAAAAACAAAAACAAAAAACCAAACACTGTTGTCTCAGTACAATATTAGGGCAGCTGATTTACACAATATTATTTGTAAGTTAAAAAACTGTACTCACAGTTTCCCAGAAATAACAAAGCTTCAAAATTACTACTCTCCAAGGGAAGGGTAGCATTTCCAGCCCTCACAGCACTGGATTAGGTCTCAAAGATCCAGATTTCTATTCCTGTCTCAGCTACCAGTTTGGGAGTCTTGTCTAAGTCACTTCATTTTCTGATGGACCACTTTGCTTTAGAAGTGGTGTGACAACACTAACTTTCATTTACAAAAAGTACTGCAAAACCTCCTGACCTACCTTGCCTCCAACCACTTCTGCTCAGTGCAAAAGTCAGTTTTAAATTAAAATGTTTTGCACCTGGTGAAAGAAAAGAAACTTAGAGAAAAACTAAGCATACATCAAAAGCAACTTTCATTTGGGGGCGTGAATGTATTGCAGTAGTTCCTTGTATACACTGATGATAAAACGAGTGTTGCATTAATCTTATAAAGACTCTAAGGGTACTACACCTGCATTTTGAGAACGCCAAAGAGATAAACAAACCCATCATCAAAATCTAGTTAGAAACAATAAATGGTCATTACAAAAATGAAATAAATTGATAAATTGTTTTCAGACAAATAAAGAGCTATTATAGCTGTTTGTGTGTTCCTGGTTCTTTCAGTAGTAAAATGATCCTAGATAAAAATAAAGTCACATGGCACAGAAAAAAGAGAAGAAAGACTTATGAACCTACCAAGATAGCTTCCAGGAATGCCACTGTATCTTGACTCTCAAATTTTTTGTTGTTGGTAAACCAGTGAATGAGTTGCATGACTAAAGGTTCATACAACTGTCTTGTTACCTGAAAAGAGTAAATGTCAACTATATTTCTAGGATTAATATATTTCTACGCTCTTCTGCTATTTAAAATATGTAAGAACAGAAAACAGTACTACTTTGAAAAAGGGTCTATAAAATGAATAATCAGCTTCATATTACATTCCCATATCAAGGATTAAAAAAAATAACAAAAAACTGGTTAGCTGCTTTCTATTCAACTAGTCTCAAAAGACCTCTAAGCTTGCTTTCAGTAAGTTCCTCTGAGACTAAGAACATTGCCTGCCACAGACTGATATGCCAATGTACAGCCAGGGAAACAGGGAAATTTGTTTTCAAACTGTATTATGATCTAAACTCTCTCTTAATCTTTACCATATTCTATCTTCCTGGATTTCAACCATTCTACCTGTAAGTTAACCTGATTGAATACTGTCATACTATAACATGAAGGGAAGAACCATTTAATATACTTATATATGCATACATACATGCTTATAATACAGTGTGTGCATTGGTTTGGACAAATCCAGACGTTATTTACCTATGGTTTATGTTCAGCAATATGCCAGCAAAGGGGTTTCATGTAAATTGGTAACACAGTTTCCTGTATATTTTAATGGAACACAAAGTCCCTTTGGTCTAAAATAGAACCTGGATGGCAGGGTCCAAACAGCAGTCTGAAAAGGCACAAGACCTGTAATTTCAGTGGAGCTGAACCTATGTGTCTATTCTGTTTCGTGTAAAGGAGGAGAAATACCAAGTTCAGATGTTTGAATTAAATATATCATCCTTAGCTATCAATAATGCAGCTACAAATTCTCTCCCAAATGCTTTTCTTGTAAACTGTAGCTTTGCACTCATTCAGTATTGAAATTATCAACTTCACCTCGAATTAACTTATTACAGAAAAATAAAAATTAGAATATAGAAATTAAATACACCAATAAAGAGCAGCTACTACCACAAGCTCTTTGAATGAACCTTGAAACTCTTATGCATTTGTACACTCCTCTGAGTTACTCAGAATTACACTCCATTATTGAAGTTTAAAAAAAAAAAAAAAAGGCAATGTGTCTGGATAACTTCTAACAGGACAACTTCTGAATAAAATTAATTCCCATATTTAGAGCTATTTTAAACAAGATAAAATGCTTAGAAATGAATCTGTTTACCTGGTCTACGTCACAAGCAAGACGAAGCAGTACTGGAAATACTCGCTTATGTAGCTGATACATGGGTGGGGGACCCTGACGTCCTTCTGGCATCTGAGATGCTTTCCCCAACATATATGTGACTATGCTATGTAGCAGCTCACAAGCTGCAACCTGAAATTTAAAAATCCCTTTGGTTATGCATCTGTTAGAGAAGATAAAATTGTGAGCAGGAGAGAATAAGTCACAAGAATGGGTGTACTCGAGAAATCACTCCATTCTATGCTGAATCACCATTCCAGGAACAGATCAAGTTCATGGAACTAATTTACACACATTCTAACTGCCCTTTCTCCTGATGTTTTAGTCTCTATTATGGGCAGTCACTTTTCAGCTGGAGAAAATTAATCACTGGGTAAGTTTTCAGGCATACCTCCATTCTGGACTCTCTTTGGATATCAACATCCCAAACCAGCAAAGCAGCAAAATATTTGCTTAAGTGCTCTGCTGGATGTGGCCCACAAGTTCATAGGCTAGGCATGAGAAGGAGGCCAAACAACACTGAAGATCAATGAGTTTAACATTTTCCTTTTTATGTAAGTCTAACTCTCAAAGCACAATGCTGTCCTGTAGACCTTATAGCAACTACAGCTCTTTAAACACTTGGAATAATGCCATCAAGAAAGAGCATCAAAGCAGCACACTACTACCTATGGATGAATTAAACCCAGTCTTTCTTAACAAGACAGACATTATTTTATGCAGTATTTATCAGCTAGCATAAAAAAAGATGCAGAAAAAACAATACTTTTGTTTGCCTGTCACTTGCAGAAAGAGCCAGTTCAGTCACACGAGGCAAGAATAAATCCAAGTAGATGACAGGCTTCATATCTGCAAATGGTACAGCAAAGCTCAGACGCTTCTCGGTGTCCCAGGATATGCATTTCTTCATCATCTCTTCTGCAGAGGTAGCTAATGCATTTGAAAAAGATAAAAAAAAAAACCAAACCCAACTTTATATAACATACATTGAGCAAGTATTTCCGTAGCTCAGATAAAAAAATCTGTAACCTTCCAACTTCAGTGAGATTGCCATACGATGTTAACGCTTTATAAATTACTGGATGTTACAAGCACCAGAAGTATGTTAGAATGTCAGTTTTATTTGCACATCCAAAAAGATGTTTAGCGACCACATGGAAAAATTAATTGCAGCCAACATTTCAGGAAACAGCCGCAGCAGCCTCCAGTTTCAATACAACTAAGTTTGGAGACAACTATAAACCCAGAAGATGTTGAACCACACTTCATTTAAAATACTTCTTCAAGACATCCAATATACTACTTTTGTTTTCTACTGTTATAAAAATTCTTGAAGATCAGATTAGACAAGAAGATCCAACATGAAGACTCCTGCAGTTGCACAGAAAACAACTACATTTATGGCTATGTTCTCCAAAGAAAACTGCCATACTTAATCCCTTCTCTCCCTGTATTCCCATATATTTGTTAACTTGGCTAACAAAGTCGGACCACACTTTGTATTATTTTCCAGGGAATAATGGTACTTTCCCCCAGTAACCATTATTTCTGAATAAGCAACAGAGAAGTACTTGGCAGAAAGAAAATTGATTGTAAAGCCAGAAAAAACAAATGTAAGCATGAAAAGAAAGGAATAGAACTTCTTTACAACTACACTAGTTTTTAGACTGACTAAATTTTGCACTGAATTTATCCCTTAAATCTCATGGTCAGGTACTTACACTATACTTTTCCATTTTTATTTTAATTAGATTTTATAATACTTAATAATTAAATTATAAAGCTTCTTCACAGGCTGAACAGAAAACACTCAAATGGAGCTCTACTACCTGGACATACTAAAGGCATGGTGCACCTTAAACTCACAAGTGAAAAAGTAAGCTTGCTGAGACTTAAACAATTCACAGGCTGCAGCTCTGAAAAACTGTATTAAGTGAGAATTCTAGTAAAAAGGTGGAAATAAGTACTAAAGAGTTACAAACTGGGGCAAAGCTTTAAAATGGCTTTGCGGCCAGAGAGTAAAGGGGATGGGGGGAAACAAATAAAAGCATATATTCAGATACATAAAATTTTTTGCCTTTAACTGAAGGGGTCTTTTTTACACACTTTCTGCATTCCTTAGTAAGTTAGTGAATACTTTGCCCTCCTAAACTCCAGAACTGAATAAAAGCAATTTTGTTTAAACAAGAGCAACAAAAAATAGCTTTCCTTGAAAAGCTCATGCATTCTCATAAAGTGATGTTGAGACTTCACTGAAATCTACTTCCAAGAAAGACAGTAGAGGCATGTAAATATTTTTATTTACACTGACAGGACACTCACCTGTAATTAAGTTGTGGTTGACCTGCCCTCCCAAAGATCCAAGAAGGTGTGCCACTCTTGTCCTTACTGCTTCCAAGGAGGGACTGTCATCCTAAATAATTTAACAGATTCATATTAGTGAAGGAAAAGTTACTTCTATATAGAAGTACCTTGGTTTATGTAGTAAATGAAGGTTTTATGGCTCTTACTAACATCGGTGAAGAAGGTAAAATGAAGAACCTATGTGGAGAACCACTGCATCAAACAAGAGAACAGTTTTGGTTCAATAAGCAAGAGAGTGCAAAACTGGAAAGCATTTCCATCACATTTTTGTGGGCTTTCAATTGCCATTTCTCAAATAGAGTTAAAATTTTTTCATCACAGATAGCACATAACCTGCAGAATGACATAATAGTTGAAAAAGTGGAAAAAAAACCTGAAGTAAAAATTACTCTCTTCATTTGCTTTAATCCCAGAACTTAAAGTTTAGATCCTCTATCTAAGCAGCCTATGTGAGATGTAAAGATGTACTAATTTTATTTAAAGACCACTAAGTTGGGAAGAGTTTTATATATATATATATATGAGTAACTATTACTTTTACACTTAAAAAGGTTTATTCCAAGTTAGTTTGTGCACTGGAATATACAAATAAACATACACTTATTTTGAGCTACTTGAGAAGCCACTTGCACACTGCACCACTAAGCTGGGACCTGATTGTAGGTGTAGGAGTTAAATTTTTGTTTCCATAATATATCAGTCTAGCAGTGATGCTGACTTACAGGATTTCTTCAGTTCCCTTTCCCTGCTTTATTCCCATTCTCACCTTAGAATATGACATCTTTCCAGCTGTGTTGAAGTAATAGTTTTTTGAGCCCTTGTGTAGAATGAGATTTATTGAACTGATCTAAGGTAGAAATAATAATTTAAAAAAAGTATGCTTGCAAGAAAGGAAGAGAAACAGTGGGAAGTGATTAACTCACATTTAACTCTAAAAAGAAACAGTGTTCTTACCAATGAAAAAGTCTTTGCTTTTCTTAAACGCTGTATCACAACTTTATTAAATCCCTTCTGGGCTGCTCGAGAAAGTTTCCTTACTTCCCAGTTATTCTGGGATTCAACTGATGAACAAAAACCCAGCAATATATATATAGTTTATTGTACCATGCACCTGCTCATAGTTTCTTTAGAAACTACTTTAGAAAAACCCACCCTGTTTTTTCCCATTTTTATTTTTAAGATGCGAAAATTATTCTTTCATTTAAAGTATTTTTAAGGAAAATAAACCTCTATTAGTGAAAACTAAGCTGATTTAAGGATACAAAGTACAAATCACAGAGAAGTGGCACATAAAATGGCCACCATTAATGATTGTTCAGCAGTAGCAAATAAATCTCAGTTAAAGAAAAAAGAGTTACATCATTCCAATCACAGGAAGTGAACAGTATAGGCAAGAAGTATGTCACACCCGTATCTTTAGGCCTAACTATGAAAAAAATTATTTCCCTCTCCCCCAAGACTAACAATTCTTTGCCTGTATGTACCTGTAGATGTAGAATTTTTCAAATAACCATCAAGAAGAGGTAGAATATCCTTGTAGTAAGGTTGCATTATATGCCTGGGGATGTGAGCTGACCAGTCTTCCAAAGCATCCAGTCCCAGATCAGCCATTGGAGTACAGCTAAGGCCCAGCTTAAATGCATTCTGCATGTCAAATGTAAAAACTATCACTCTTTCATTTTTATTGACTACTATTATTTAAACATAAAAAAAATCTACCATATTTGAAAGCATTTAGCATACAATGCATCTTCCTTCTTAATAACTTTGTCGGCTTAACATCTCACTGAAGACAAGCACAAGAGATCTGTACTATATTGCAACACAGGCACTAACATTGTCAGCTTAGTGCAAAAGCAAATTCTGACAATTTGTTTATTCAAAAAGTGAAGTCATCTCTATTCTATCCCACTGAAGACAGTACAAAGCTTTATAGTCATCTTAACTGCTCAACAGCATACTAACTTTGCTCCAGAACATTTGTATGTGTTAGGAAAAAAAAAAAAAAAAGTGTTAGCTGTACATTGCTCTGACCCACCTGCAGTGCAGGAATATATGCTTTGATATCAAGCATGATGATGTCATGTGGTAAAGAGAGCAAAAAATTCAGACAGGATGCCAACAATTCATCCTTATACTGTTTCATTTTTGCTGCAACCTAAAATTCAGATAAATAGAACAAGAACAATCATAAACCTTTTAAGATCTTGATTTAACTGTATTAATACCCATGTAAAATAAACAACTCCAAAATAATCCTGAAATCTCATTCACCTGCAGTTACCAAAATGTATTTAAGGTACAATTATACAGTTATTTCTCAACTGTACATGAATAGGTGATCAATACACCTCTTCCAACATTGAGTAAAAAACAGAAAAATATCTTAAACCCCCACTATGTTGCATAATTCGAAGAGCTGGAATACTTCTATCATATATGCAAAATTTCTCAGAAGATGTAATTTTGATTGAATCATGTACATTTATATTCAGATTAAGAAAGTTAGCCAGCAAAATCACTTACCTCTTTTCCAAACTTCACAAACAGTGCAAAGCAAGACCTCTTTTCTGGGTCTTCAGGGCATTTTCTGAGACTACTTGGACTGACGCCCTACCAAACAGAAAGCACAAGTCAACATTATTAAAAACTACAATACACAGTACAAATAATAAGCACAAGTCCTACTCAGAATAGATACATCACTGTCCATTATGAAACTGGCATCAGTGAAAACCTGAAATGTATGTTTGTTGTCTGAAAGCTTGTAAGCTAACATTAATACGGTGCACTGAGGATCAATTTTTTGGAATACATTTAAAATTATCCAAATAAAACAAGATACCACAAAAGAAAAACACATCCCTCACAGTGGATGTCAAGGTGGCAAGAACGCTGGTGAAAGAAGAAAAGGGCAATTCACAACAGCATCTACAGAACAAGCATCTACACCAATGAGTTCCCAAATTTGCTTCACCTAGTGCCATCACCAGCAGTGGCAAGGACAGTTCTGGGCGCTGTGGTGGGCTATGTGCATAATGGGATGAAGCACCACCATTTTACAATAGCTTCCATACTGCAAATGGTGCATCCACCAACAGAGCATCGTATTTCCTGTGGAAATAAGTGAGTGGAATACAAGTATACCCCAGAAGTTGAGTAATTAACCCATACATGTCTCTGCTGCTCTGGCTAGATTGTTTTTGATATCCAAGGTATCTTCCATACTGCTTGCACTGCAAGGGTATTTCCCATTCCTCCGTTCAACCAGCTAGGATTTTGGAAAAGCATTACACATGGATGGTGTCTCTTCAGAAACTGGTCTTGTAGTCTAAATTTTGATCTTCCACGTGCTTGTAACTACAGAGGATGCTACAAACATTTGGAACAACTGGGTAACAGTTTCAATGAACTATTTTCCATAGCTCATAAAAGACTATATATAAAGAACTGCATCATCATTAGTACAACACGTTACCCCTCCACTGGGAAAAGAGATCTCACCTCAAAGTATTTTATTTTCTTGGCAATTTTCATTGTAACAGAAAGCAGCTTATAGAATCCACTAATAAGAGGTAGTCTTGTTGAATATATAATAAGCTCATAACCAAAGGAATATACCCACGGGTTAAAGTATTCAACATGCTTCTCTGGAAGTATCTCTCTAAAACAGATGCACAGAAAACAAAGGGAAAAAAAAGAAAAAAGAAACTGAATAAAATATTTGTTTCTCTTTTTTCAAACTTTCAAGTCAGTACAAGAAAGAGAAGTATTGCTAAAACAGAGCAGCTCCAAAGGGGGAATAATTACACGCTGCCTTCTGACACAAGCATAGGAAGATTTTTGTTTTGCTTTACAGTGCAAAGCCATTTCTTCCCCATTATATCTCATTATTGAATTTATACAAACACACATACTCACATATCATATTTCATTACCAATACTGCAGTATTGCTAAGGGAAATCAACTGGACCTCCACAGGCAAACAATGCTGTACCTTCTACTTAATGCCCATTTATGAAGATTGCCTTTCTGGTCTCTGAAGTAGTTAGGATACATGGTCAGTATAATACTAAAAGTTACAACATATACTGAAAGACAGTTACATCCCAATAATCAAAGTGAATGACTTGTCTCCTGTAGTCTTTAAAAAAAACTGAGCTGATGAGCTAGCATGTTTTTACCTGTGACCCAGATGTCAGAAACACTCTGACTGTCTCCCTGCTAATCATCTTGTACATTTTGAAATACAGTATATCATCCTAAGTCAGGAACAAGTATCTTCAATAAATGTCACTTCGAATTTCTTCCAAATTACATAAAAAGATATTAATACCTGCAGAATTCCACTAGATTTATAAAGGCAATAAAGTCTGTTGGCTTTGTTGGCTGAAGGTTTGAAGCAGGATCAGAAGAAGCCCCAACCAAAGCACTGTCAGGTTCATTTTCATCCTGAAAATATGGAAGCGAGAACACTGGATCTGTGACAACACAGAAAGAATTTACACCTTTTTTCCAGACAAAGTGTCTGTCCCTTCTTCTTTTCCTAGCTGCTACTAGCTAGTCTGACACAGACAAAGGACTAATAATTGACACATCAATAATTCAAAGAAATAATAAGGGATGCTTGCTTCTAAGGAGAAAGCAAGTAGAAAATGAAAACCACTAGATGCCAGAGTAGGGATTCTAAAATCACAGATTCTGTGAACTTCTACTGATTCTGAAGCTTCCACCTCCTTAGATTGCAATGTAATATTCAGAAATATGAAGTAAAAACATATTGTCTAGTATGAAGGTTACTTCAAGGACATTACAAGGAGCTATCTAAGCATAATGAAAACAAAACAAAGAACGTGATATTGGTTCCCTTACAACAGCAGGAATTAATGGACAAGTCAACAGGTCTCACCTGTTCATTAACATCCAGTTTCTGAACAGTCAGGTCCAATTTCTCAATAATCTTCAAAATAGATTTTATAAGTTCATCATATAGCAAGCGATTCAGGGACTGCAGTGATGAATTTGCAGTAAGAAAGTTTTCATCTTCAAAAGCACATTCCTTTATAGGAGGAAAAAAGTTCACGTTTCAAAACGCCAATAAAAATTATTCTTTGAATTCACAAACCAAGATTGGAATGATACAGACAATCCTGCTTTAGATGTTTCTCAGCTATGGAAGCCTAAATTCATCCCTATTTAATTTATCTATCAGCCACAAAATCCAACTAAAAGCAGGAAACAGTTCTTCTACAGCATGACATTTGGAAAAAGTCTAGGGTTAGAAAAGCAGCAATAAGACTTCAGATTATGTTTCCTTTTGTATTTCCATGTTAACTATGCTTTTACCTTCATTGTGTCACAGTTCAGTAGATTTCTGAAGAGATACAGATAGTCCTTATAGGTTGGTACTTTCCATCTCCCTGTCCCAACCTCTTCAGCTTCACTGGATTCTTCTGATCCAGAAGTTTCTTTTCCAAAAAAAGCCTGAAAGGACACAATATTTTTCAGGAACACTACTGAGGTGGGCTGACCCTGGCTGGACACCAAGTGCCCACCAAGCTGCTCTATCACTCCCCTCCTCAGCAGGACAGGGAGGGGAGAAAATAAGACGGAAAAAACTCATGGGTCAAGATAAAGGCAGTTTACTAAAGCAAAAGCAAAGGTTGTGCACAGAAGCAAAGAAAAACCAAAAGATTTATTCTCTACTTCCCATCAGCAAGTGATGTCTAGCCACTTCCCAGGAAGCAAGGCTTCAGTATGCACAGAGGTTGCTCCAGAAGACAAACACAAAGAATGAATGCCTCCCCTTCCTCCTCCTCCTTTCTCTTAGATTTTATTGCCATATGGTATGGAATATCCCTTTGGTCAGTTGGGGTCAGCTGTCCTGGCTGGGTCCCCTCCCAAGATCTTGCCCCCCCGCCCCCATCCTGCTGCTGAGGGGGAATGTTGGAGAGAGACAGCCTGGGTGCTGTGCCAGCACTGCTCAGCAGCAGCCACAACACCGGTGTGTTATCAACCCCTGGCTGGTACCGATGCACAGCACAGCTCTGTGAGGGCTGATGTGGGGACAATTAACTCCATCTCCGCCAGACCCAATACAACTGCATATGTAACTACCTGACCAAGCTACAACACAATGTAAAATGACTTCTGCAGGTAGAAACATGAAATGTTTACCTTTCTCACTTAACCAATCTGAAAAGAGCACAAAACAACCAGCTCATTTCAAAAATCTCTAAAGCTCTTCTACTTCTAGTGGTCAGTTATCTGAGAAACTCTACAGTTATCCTGCTGCAAAGAATTAAAAAGTTTTAAAATCCTGCCTTAACACAAACATTCAGTAGAACTTCTAAAATGCCCAAAATTTGTTAACCTGGAAGAAAGCTGAATCACCTCAATTACAACTTATTTTGTTACAGATAACCTGAGCAAACGTCTCTTTCCTTATTTTTTTTTCCATTCAGTACAAGAGGCACATCCTCATTACGCTGAGCAGATGTAGCAATCAGAGGCTAGTAACAACTGAGCCACAATTCAAAATGGACAGTAGTATTTTTGCTTCTTTGGGACTTTCCCTGTTTACTGGGCTAGATCTTCAAGAATTGGGATGCATACTCTATGAATCTAGATAAAATAAATATGTTTAAACGGTTATTTTACCTTTGAAAATGTGATCGGCTTGGAGAAGATTCTGATTAATCCCTGATGCACTGAAACAAACAACAAAAATTGTCTGAACAGACTTTAAAAGGCACAGCATCCATATCACTCATTACATTAGCAATCAATTAAATCAGTCTTCTGTTTTCTACATTCTGTCAGGATGAGGGAGAGGCAAAAGAACACAGATTTTACTTTAAGGATAAATACAGCCAAAACCAGAGCCATAACTTAGGATGTTTCACAGGGAACCAATTTTGAACTTGCTTCTTACTACTTCTTCTTAGTACTGCTTTGACTTTTTCCTGGCTGAATGCAGTGATGACTGAGGCATTGCCCATAATGCCCACACTGAAAAAGGCAGCAGCTCCCAATGACTCTCACAGATGTGGACTTAGGGTCTCCATTCCCACATGGTGTTTGGGTGCCCAAATCAAGAATGTGGTAGACAATGAAAATGCCACAGCAATAGCGAGAATAACACTGTAAATAATTGAAAGAAATTAAAAAATAATTTCTGAAAATCACTATAACGAAATGTCAGCATGCTGGATGCTACCAGAATTGTCAGCCACCAATGGTGACACATTCATTATTACATTGGCAGCACTATCTGACTAACCGCATATTTGGAAATTGCATTTTTCCTGTGTACAAGTTCCAGAGCATAAAAAGATTGCATTCCTAATAGATATGACGCTCACCCTACTTTCTGTGATATTTTGTAGGTGTAACTGAAAAGGTATTGAACAGATTTTTGTACATTTTTCTGGAAAATCCCTTTCTCCCCACAATCCTTCAGAGTAGGAATGTTAAGTCTTATGTTACAACAGATTACCACAAAAATATATTCTCTTGCCCTTGATGACAGCCACTCTGTCATCTCAGTTGTTAAACACATTCCTTAAGCAATTTAACAACGGATATTCTAAAATAATGCAACAAGAACCCTAAACCTCTATTATTAGAGGATGGGAAAAGCTTAATTTTTGACCCCCAATAGCTATTCCACCTATCTCCTTAGAAGCAGTTAATCAACTTATGGAAAAAAAAAAATAAATTTTTCAAACCAAAAAACCACAACCCGCCAAAAAACACAACAAACTTAGTATCACAGACTCACCCACAGTGCTAATAAAACTCCAGAGAACTGGACCTTTTCCTGAGAGGGCTAGAAATACCTTTATTATAGATCTGCAACAGACTAACTGCATTTTTTCACTGTATTGTGGAAAGCTATTGATCTGCAGCACAACTAGATGTTCAAGAACTGGAGTGTATACTTCAGGAATCTAGAAGAAATAAACACAGAACACCCATCATGCAAAGCCATAATTATTAATTCAGTACCAATGTGAAGAACTATGCTAAATTATTTCAGCAAGATACTTTGTTACAAGACTTTACATCATGACCTGCTCTGAGAGCAATAAAAGACTTAGCAAGTGGACTCATCTTAGATATAAAAACCAAAAAATGAACAGAAGAAACAGAGTTATAAAGTTTCCCAGAACACATTATGCAAAGTAGCTCCTGAATAGATTAGTGCTTCAGTGGAACCAGTCTTACGCATATTAGAAAAGAACCAATTTAATTAAACAATAACACAGCAGTATAATCTGTTCGTCCTTAATGATCTGAATTCAGAATGTAAATGAAAGCTCTTTTCTCTGCCCCAACCTTACTTCCCAGCTCTAGCTAGGATCCACAAAGCCCTCATTAGAACATAGGTAGCATAGCATCACAGGAAAATCAAAATATCTGCCTCAGAGAACGTGCTAAGTATCAGTACCAACAGAAAAAGCAGCAATAGAGTGGTATAAACATAGAAAGAGAAGGGTAAGGCTATGTCCAAATAAATATCTTCACCTAAAAAAAAAAATAAAAACCTATTCACATTTGGCTATCATGGTTTTCATTACAACACACTGTAGCATTTTATTTTGTATATTCTGTGCATTTTCTTTATTTAAATAAAATCTAATTAAGTATTTTCCTGATACTCATCCCATCCCCTAGGAGCTAAATGTCATTCTATTTCAGATACAGAAATACCTTCTAGCATAGGTAAGTTCACAGCTACTACCTCCTTATACATCCATAGCTGCATTAAAAAAAAAATTAATAAATGACTGGTACTTTAAATACTCTACTTACTGTATCTATATGGAATATCACACTTGCAATGGACTGGAGGAAACTTGGTAGCTGATACAGCTGGTCATCTATTGTTTCTGCTTCTGTGAGGTACATTTGCTTACAACGCTGAAGGAGCCCAACATACATGTCGTCAACATCCTTAGAATGTATAGCTTTACAGGGCTTACAGAGAGAAAATAAAATACTGATTTAGCAACTTTGCACAGCTGTTGTACATTTGTAAAATGTAACATTTGTAAAATGNGCTTACAGAGAGAAAATAAAATACCGATTTAGCAACTTTGTACAGCCAAGACAAAGTATACTGTAGCACTAAAACCCAGCCAAGTCTTCATTGAGCCTTAATAAGAATAATATTTTCCATTTTTCCAGGAACTCAATACTTCTGAATAAACTAAGTATTCTACTTGCTACATGTATGAGAAATTTGGTACCTGCAATGAACTAAAATAATAGTTCACTGATGCAGCGTAATTGACTATAGAAGTACTTGAACTTGGAGTGACACGATTTCAAATCCAGTCTGAAAAGCATGGAGTTTGGCTTTAAATATCTTAAATACAGCCTGATGGATGCTAATATTCACTTGTATTTTGACTTAGCTGCATTAAAGTAGTAAATGGCTTACCTAACGTGACTTAGGCAATTATCATTCATGGGATACTACTATTTAACGTTTAACTCAGCAGCCCAAAGTCTGAACTTTTATTGTGCTGGGACCTATATAGAGGATAAAGACTACTCCTAAACTAACAAACAAGTGGAAAGCATCCTAACAGTACTAGAGGGTACATAATAATGCTTACAGATTTCTATAGAATGATCTGTAAATCACAGTATTTAGCATGAGCTAGGCCAAAAAGCAGTTTTCGTAGAAAGGGAAGCAGGAACCAGGTCACCGGCAAAAACTGTAGTAGGGAACTGACCATGGAAAAAGAACGGATTGATTTAGGTAATGACAGAACATGAGTTAGGCTAAAGGTTGAATCTAGTCTGTCTAAAAACATGCTGACAAAATTAAGACTATGCATTTATCATTTGTAGCACTGGAAGTATTACTTTAAAATCATTTTAGCAATTAGACAGTAAAAGAAATATTCTGCCTTGAAACTGAATCAATCACAGAACTTGTGTTTAAGCTGAGGTCACTACTTGCAGTAGCAGTAAGACTCTGCTTCCTCACAACTTAGCATCTGATGGTTGGCCAAGATTTAGAGTAAACACGCTAACAACCATTAATGTGTCTTAACATATTACAGATTTATAAGTATTGGAGAATTAAGATTCCTTTTTTTCTGTTAAAATTTGCAGCATTATCCTGTGTCTGTATTTACATTATGCAATTTTAATTAACTTCTTGTGTTCCATAACACATACTTTTAACCAGGTTCTTTCAATTCAGGAATTTGAAATTATTTTTTTTCTGGAAACAATACCTTTAACTCAATTCCTCTCTAGCTCATATCACAGAAGAGGAAGACTAGGCTTCAACAAAGCACATTGAAAATTCTACAAAACAAATGCACTCTGCTCAAAAGGTAGCAAAATGGAAAGGATTCAGCTAGTAATCAGCTATTCTATCACATTTCCTAACTTTCTCCAAATAATCTTTGAGATTATTTAACCTAAGCTTTGCTTTGAGAGAGAGAAAAAAAAAAATGCCTAGAATTCTGCTATATAGAAGATGGGGTACTACTATCAAGTGCATAGGTTGCAGATACATAAACACCGCCCTTTCTTTACAGAACCTTAACTTTATTATACTCCCATTTTAATTGACTGCTGACAAAAATTGGAAGCTGGTTCTTAATGGTGCTTCCTGACAAACACACCTATCCTCCATGTAAGTATATAAGTATGGGTGGCTTTTTTTTTGGGTGGGGGTTTTTTAGTTTGGCAGTGTGGGGTGGTTTTTTTTGGTTTGTTTGCAGTTGTTTCACAACTTACCTCCCGGTGCCCTGCAGTCAGCAGTACATTTTGGCTGTTCTGACTGAGATTCCTGCTCTGCAGGAAACATATCTGAACTGCTTCCAGAGCAGAGCTAACCTAGATTCTACCGTCTAAATGCAAAGATAATGAGGTATTGTCTGTACCTAAGCAATTAAGCACAACCTTAAGTTTTGTCACAGCTGTATACGAAACTCCTCTTTTTCCACTTCAGAACTAGTGCACAAGCAGAACTACAACCCTCACTGCTGCAAGTGCTCCCGTTAAATTCAGTATGTGTTTCAATAATTTTCAACCACAGCATATTTTACAATGTAGCTAATTAAGTTCAACAATTAATCCTGAAACAGGAGCTTTCCCTATATAACAAGCTGTATAAAATTGTAAAATGAACGGTATGTTCATTCATAGCTTTAAATCCATTCAGTACACTCCTTTATCAGAAAAAGTTTCCTGCACATACTGCTGCAAAGAGCCCATATCCGCGAATGGCAATGGACAACTCTTTGTTGCTCGAATCCATTCTTCTGATGATTCCATAGAACTGCTCCATGAAGAATTGCAACTTGCTCTTGTGTAGCTCTGCATCCTTAGCTACCATTAAAGAAATCTGTAAAGCAGATATAAAAATGTCAGCATTTACAGAAATATGAAAAGTGCCACAAAAAAAATTAAAGCAAGTCTTAAAAGATACTTAGCTCATAATACAAAACACTTCAACACAAATAATTATTTCTTAAACAGATTCACTGAACTGCCAAGCACCAAATATTCCCACTATTTCAAGAAATTTGACTTATCTTTTGTCTCAGAGGTCCCAGTGAAGTTACAATACCTGCTTGAGGAATGAATCCAGTGCAGAATGACTGGCTTTCTTCAGCTCCTGATTTGTGTGGCCACACCATTTACACATCGCTTCAAAGAGGGAGACATAGTTGTCCAGGAGCAGGGCACCAAACTGAGCAGCATGCCAGGTGAACAACTGTAAACCAGCTGCAATGTAAAAACAATTCTCATTAAAACCCAGACTTATATTCCACTTTCAAAACCAGACCAGACAATAAAAGTCCACATTAGGACTTTAGGTAGGCATATCTACCATGACTGGAGGTTATAAAATGTATTCTTCTAGCCATTACAGTATCAGTATCCAAACATTAAGAACTTAAGCGTAGAAACAACTCTCCAGAATCTTCTTTTTTAATGAAAATTATGAAAAGCACAGTTGTGTTCTGAAGTAATTTACACTAACTGTAAAAAAGAAAGGGACTCTCCTAGTTACAAATAAATAATAATACTCCATCACACAATTTGCAAGGATTTTGTTTCTGTTGTCAGGACATATGCTGAAGTCCCTTCCTCCACCAAACTCTGATGCAGAAAAATAAAGAATTTAGAATTTTTTTTATTTTCTTTTGGGGGGGGAAGGGGGGAGCAGACTATCTTTAAAGAGGGTTCTAGCCTTCACAGTTGCCATGGGCCTAGTATCCAAACCTTGCATTTTGGCAATTTCTGCATCAGCCACTCACATTTCACAGGCCAATTTCTAATTTTCTCTATGTATTTCATTTGTTCCCAATTTCCTTCTCCTTCTTCCAGTGAAGTTCCTCTTCTCTTCCTTTTCCTATAATCCAATCCACCATCTTCTCTTTTCTCCTAATTTGCTACATTCCTCTTACTTCTACTCCTACCATTCTTCCTCGTACCAGGGTTTTGTACTACAGAGGGGCAAAGGCACCAAGTGTAATGCTGCTGTTCACAAGCTGATTAGACCTTGCCTACTTTAACCAAATACACATTTAACTCTTTAGATTCCAACTTAAAGTACACCAGCTTTGCTCCCCAATCAGCTTAGAAGACTGAAGAATAGAGCCATCTGAAGACAGCCAGTACAGAATAAACAACTCCAGACAGAAGACACCATTGTATGTACGGTATGTACCTCAGCACAAACTGAAATAATTTACAATCTTACCTAGATGTACCGCGTATCGCTTCTGATCAACCTGTAATATCAGAAAAGGTTTGTCATACATCATTTATTCTTCATCAGGGCTAATTCATTTATGCAGAACAATTAACACGGGGCAGATTTACCTGTGGGTTGATTGCCTTCATTGCAAAATCAAAAATCTCCTTTGCAGTCTGAGGATCTATGAAACAATCCAATAATGAGCATTTCATTATTGACACACAAGAGGTAGAGTGAAGACAAAGATATTTTTATCCAAAACTTGGTATGAAGAAGCAATATTGGAAAGCCTTACATATCTCATTTTAAGGGGCAGACATGCTTTTTCCTGAAATACGATTAAATTTGAAAAAAAATTGTAGGTCTATATTCATTGATTTTTCTCAATATTCATGTTCTAACAGATACGATTTTTCTAAGGGAAACAAATCTCTGCATAAACCACATTCCAGCTTCAATGTGGCTCTCATAGCTGCTCAATCTCTGGTTAGAAAATAGCACTTCAAACATTTATGTACAGAAACACACTGATGAAGCTGTTCCACACAAAGACAGACTACAAGGACCAGATAGCTGGACAGGCTTTGGTTTTGCATAAACCATTTACCAGTAGGGAAATTTTCATTCTGAGTTCATATAGAGAGATGGTGCTGCTTGCTGGCTGTATAATGATTAAAATATATCAAATTGTACACAAATAATTATTTCATGGGAAGGGACCTCTGGAGATCTTCTAGTCCAACCCCCCTGCTAGAGCAGGATCACCTAGAGCAGGCTGCACAGGATTGCATCCAGGCAGGTTTTGAATATCTCCAGAGAAGGAGACTCCACAACCTCTCTGGGCAGCCTGTGCCAGTGCTCAGTCACTCTCAGAGTAAAGAAGTTTTTTTCTCATATTCAGATGGAACTTCCTGTGTTCCAGTTTGTGCCCATTGCCCCTTGTCCTGTTGCTGAGGACCACTGAAGAGAGTCTGGGCCCATTCTCTAGANCCCCACACTTGCCCTTGTTGAACTTCATTACTTTCCTCTCTGCCCAACTCTATAGCCTGTCCAGGTCTCGCTGAATGGCAGCCCAGCCTTCTGGTGTGTCGGCCACTCCTCCCAGTTCTGTATCGTCAGCAAACTCACTGAGTGCAGGCTCTGTCCTTTCATCCAGGTCACTGATGAGTATATTGAACGAGACCAGACCCAGTACTGACCCCTGGGGCACACCACTAGCTACAGGCCTCCAACTAGACTCTGCACCACTCATCGCAACCCTCTGAGCCTTGCCATTCCGCCAGTTCTCAATCTACCTCATGTATAACTGTCTTTCACATATAAAAAGAACATACCTTCATCCACAGATTTGGTAAAGTTGTACATGAGTGCAGCCAGTCCCCTCAGACATCCTGCTACAACAGGTAGCTTGGGTCCCCTTGTAGCTGATGTCATCTAAAAAAAGTGGGAATTGAAAATAGTGTTGTCCTCAAGCTAAGATAAATTTACACCACAGGTTCCCAGTTACTAAAAGTGTAGATAAAATAACATATTCCAACTTTATAGTTATGGCAGAACCTCTATGAGCACGAGTCCACAGAAACATCTCTTACTCAGAAGTTTCATGTCATTTGGGAAGGAGTTTAGCTACAGAAGCACACGAAATTCTTTGAAAAGCATGAAATATATTCCACCAAGACCAGCCATAACAAAACTTAGACAGCACACACTGAAGTCTTAGAAGTGCAGAATATAGGCAAGTAAAGTTCAGAACTGTGATATTTACTTGAAGGGCAAGGATTTTGTAGCTAGTAAAGACCAAATCAGAAACTATCAGTGCACAGCAATATACTTTTTCTTAGGTTCTACTGCAGTGATCATCACATGCCATCTTTTCTCACAGTAAATTGGTTAATTCACTGTACTGATGGCCTTGAATTTTTACTTTGAAAGCATCTCAGAACCAGAGAACACAAACTTTAATGGTCCTTAAGGAAGCATTTACGATTGTCCAGTTAGATCCCTACAAACTGTATTAGTTACAATAGTATTCCAACACACAGCGCTACTCACATCGAAGGAAAAAACCGCAAAGCAATGCAAGAGTCTGACAAGAAATTCCAATCATACCTGTGTTTTAAGCTCTCCCAAATAAGCTCGGAATAGTTTTTCTGAGTTGTTAATCATGTCACTAGGCTGGACCTCTCCCAAAACTCCCAAAAGCTCATAAATCTTCTCCAGTACTAGAAAATAAGTTAGTAGTATTAAATATTAATTACTGAAATCATTACTTTGACATTTCCATTGCAGTTCTATGTAACTTGCAACCATAAGAAAATGAACCCTGATGGTTTAAATTTAATTGGTGATTAGCATGTGGGAAAGATGGCTCTTTATGATGTACATACATATATATATATATATATAGCTACACACTACAATGTGAGATGCGTCGTCCTCTCACATTAATAAGTTAAACACATCTATTCTTTTTAAACATGGCTTAGAAAACTGATTAATAAAGGCCATATCCACTGAGGATGCATTTACCACTAATCCAAGTTTGCAGCTGGCCTTGAGGTTACGCTGGGACCATCAGGGTTAAGGCCAACAGCTCACAGAAGTTTCTAGGCTTGAGTTCAGACTAAAGGGTTCTATGCAGGCACAGAAAGTTTTGTGAGCTGTCAAGCCAAGATTTCAGCTGTAACTAGCCAAGACAATCAAAGTAGAGCTCATATTAGTATGCTTAACGTCATAACATAATTAAATAAGGCAGGAACTGAAGAGCTCATATTAGAGGTGACCAATGGAGGACCTATCACACTAAAACTGCAGCTCTGAGGACAAAGCTGGCCGGGGTTAGAATCAGGTTGCAAAGAGCTTTAATCACCAATCTGGGGCTTACACAAACTTTGACAGGGACGGGCAGCCTCTGCTTTTGATAACAGCATCCACTGGAGGGACCAGACTACTCTTAAGTCTTGAAGTTATAGGGGTATGTGTGTGTATAGTTATAAAACAAGCGTAAGAGTAACTTCAAGGGTTCAGCTACACCAGGTTAGCACTGAACCTGAGAAGAACAAATAAATCTAAGAGCCTAGCAAAGTTAAGCTGGTTAATGACAAGCTTGAATTACTTCCAGGATTTAGGTATTCAGGGACTAATAACAACAGATTAGACATACAAATACTCTTTTATGTCAGGAATCCTAAACCGGACCTATGCTTAAATTCAGTATGAACTGCCACCACTAAATGCGATTATATGATTTCTCCCACGTGTTAGCTCATACATATATACAGGTCTGCTAAGAAGCCCAGCTCACTGCATGATCGTGATCAGAAGACTTGAACAAATTTTACTCACTTTAAAACATGACAGCTACTATTTTTAAACCCACTCACCATAGAAATAGCAATTATATATTTCCATGGGGTGTAATCCAACAAAAACTGAGTATAAATAAAAGAAAGAACATTGATAGAAGAACTAAAGCCTACCCGTATCAGGAACTTTACTTTTTGTGGCAAGTTCCCCATAAAATTTATTAAATATCTCCCCAACTTTCATTTCTTCCATCAGACAGGAACGTCGTAAACTTTGGAGCAACTAAAATAGATTAAAAAAAAAAAGAAAATTTAGGAAAACCATTAATATCACTACCACAATCCTACTTGGTCTAAATAAAAACACGGTTCATATGTGTAACTTCAGCTTAAGTCTGCTGTTCAGTGACAGAGATCCAGGAAAGAGCACTGGAACAAAATCTACTTTAACAACAAACTACCATCCTATATATGTATAAATGCAAAATGTATAATTTCTATTATACGTATTATATATAGATCACCTACATGAAAATGATACACAGTATATTTTTTTATAGAGCATCATAGAATCATTTAAGTTGGAAAAGACCTTTAAGATCATTAAGTCCAACTGTTAACCTAACTTTGGAAGCCCACCACTAAACCATGTCCCTAAGCACCACATCTACACATCTTTCAAAGACCTCCAGGGATGGTGACTCAACCACTTCCCTGGGCAGCCTGTTCTAGGGCTCGATAATCCTTTCAGTGAAGAAATTTTTCCTAATATCTCAAGATAAATATATATAAACCCACAAAAGCACGGGCTTGGCAAGTCTGCAGCAGCCTTTATCATATTGTATTTCCCTCCCTGCTGCTATAAAGCCAAACCAATTCACAGGAGAAGTGATTCATAATAACTCAGATAGGCATTTTGTTTCTCATGAACAAAACTAAGTAGGTGCAAAAGCATTTGCAAAACAAGAGTCTAATGCATTCTAAAGAAGCACATTATGAAATTACTGTCACACAGTACTAAGTCTTCTGAAAAAAAGCCCTTCTCCTCCACACCTTTCACATACTGTGTCTAATATATTATTATATATTAATACATAATATTTTAAAGTAAGATTACAACTGAACTGCAAAATTTCTCCTTAAAGAGCCATAATAAACTGGGAGAGAGATTATCTGCAACTGCCCCCCCAAACAATCGTGTCTTGCTCTAGCAGATGAAGGAATGACATGCTGACACCTAAGCAACCTACTGGAGGATTATCAAAGACAGTCTGTTGTTAAGGCATATCTCTTACTAATATTTAAATATTACACTATCGCTATTCTCTTGCTACTGCAGACTACAGATTTTCTGCGTGACATAGCACAACTATAGTAAGACAACGGATTTTCTACTTTTTCTAGAAACAAAAGAGATTTATAAAATGCATTTTACCTTAATCAGAAGTTCCAGAGCTGGGATTTTACATTTTGCTGCTCTCTCTTTTGTATAAACACTAATACAAGTTTGCTAGATAGGAACAAAAGTGGAGATTATAATACTCATAAGTAGAGAAGGGCATTCAAAGATAACAATGTATTCATCTACCTCTTTAATGCATCTGTTCCTAACAAGTTTAAGGTTTTTTAAAAAAGACTAAAACAATAAAAATATTCAGTCCTGAAAGTGGCTTCACTGACAACACTGCAGCACTGTCTGACATTGTAACAAATCCCAGCTCAAGCAAGGAAAGCGCAGTTTCTGGAACAAAAGGCATACTTCGCAAATTTTCTGCCTCTTATAATACGTAACTACTAACTTGAGATCAGAAAGTCCAGTAGTACAGTCAAGCATTTCTATGCAAAGCAGTATTGTTCAGCAATCTAGACTCAAGGAACCTCATTTTAGGGGGTATTGTAGTTTCCACCATTTTCTGTATTTATTGCAAAACTTTGTGAGGTAAATTTTTAAAAATCAGTATTTAAAATTAACCATCAACCATAGAAACATTTAAAATATTACACTTAAACCATGAATTTAGTCTGCATAAATAAAAATTTATAACTTATTTTCAATACCAGTAACTTACTTTCAAAACCAATACCTATTATGTTCTACGAAGAGAAGTTAATAAAATTAAGTCTGCAGGTGAAGAAACAATTCCATGTTCCTCTGTTGCATGAATTACACTTTATGTCGATCAAACTATTTCAGCTCTAATAAAAACACTAGAGATAGGTAAGGCACACCGAGAGGGGTGAAGGATAGTTATGAATCTGTTACTGTGTAAGACCCACCAGAACTGTTTCAACCATTCGGCGAAGACCTTTAGGAAATAATTTTCCTTGACCAACCTTAATATTACGGGCATAAGGATGAACCTTGTCCCCAACTTTTTCCATAAAGACACAGAGAAACTTCAATGCTTCTTCCCTGCAATCTCGAAACTGAAAGGTTAAAAAAAATATATATATTTAGTTCCGATGTGTATAATAAAACATGCTGTTCACATAGCACTATCTCAACATTTCTTTAAAAATATGTTTACCAACTCACCTCCTCGATGCTGAGGGACCTGTGGATAAAGACGAGCAAGCCGTGCTCCTGGGAGAACACCAGGGACAGGTGCAGCGCTGGGGGAGCAAACAGACCATCAGGCGGTTGGTTTCCTTCCAGCCCAGCACCTTGTGCCTTAGAGGACGCCGTAACGTCCCGCACAGGGCTGATGCTCCTCACCAGAAAAAAAAACAAAAACAAAAACCCAACCACAACTTAACGTGGGTGTTTCTGACCTCCCGCCGGCCGGGGCCCAGGCCCTGCCCTGGGAAAGCTAACCTGAGGGCAGGTGGGCAGAGAGGGCACGCACCCAAGTATTTGTTACCAAGGGAAATGGTTATTTGAGGCAAGAGACCGTCACTCCCCCGAAAGCAGACTTTTATGTCACGCCAGCAGCCCTCAGGTGTCGTGTTGAGTGAGGAACTCGGCGGGGGGGNNGGGAGGGGGGCAGAGCCGCCCCGCAGGGCCCGCGACAAGGTACGTGTCCCCGTGACATTAACGAGCCGTCCCCAAACCGAGCAGTTGCTGTTTTAAAGCCGCCTCAGGCCTCGCCCAGGGGCGCTGAAGCCCCCCCCCAGCCCCTGCCGCCACCCCCCGCGACCGGGCCGGGCCGGAGGGCGCACCCTGCACGCCGCCCGCCGGGCTGGTGAGGCACGTCTCCCCCAGGCTGCGGAGCAGGCTGTAGCCGTGCAGGGCGGCGCTGGCGGCATCGCTGGGCTGCAGGCAGCGGTGCAGCTGGTGCAGGCACTCCTGGACGCCGGCCATGCTGCCCCAGCCCT
>VXBL01002121.1:637640-676025 GCA_013400195.1 Aramus guarauna | reverse complement strand
CGGCACGGGGGGATGCGGAAGGGGGGCACAAAGAGCCCGCCCCCGGCCGGATCCAACACAGGCAGCTGGGGGGGGGGAGCGGCCCACGGCGCGTTGTGGCATCGGGACTGGCGCACTCCGAGGCAGAAGAAACGCCTCGGCCAGACCATTCCGAGCAGAGGGGAGCGGCGCGGGCGCCTAACGGGCGGTGGCAGGGAAGAGGGTTTTCGGGGCTCCTTTATGTCTCTGGCCGCAGGACCGGCTCAGTACACGCACATACAGCAGCCTGTACGCGCTGCTTCCCCCCCTTACGGTGAATGTACTGCCCCAACCTCCCCACGCCTCCCTGCCGCGCCGCAAGACTAGTTTTGCCGCGAAATTCAGTCAGGTCCAGGCGGTTCCACTCTGGGCTGCGGGGGGGGCGATGTGCCGTTGCTGAGGACAGCCTCCGTCTTGTAGCACAAGGAGTACCCTGCAGTATACTTCTGTCCTCCTGGAGGAGCTCCAGCTGGGCGCGACCCTCACCTCGGGGGTCCGGAGGGTTCACCTCCTTCCTCCATTCCTTCTCCCTTCCCAACGCCCCCCTCTGTGTCTCCATTGGGCGCTCCCGTTGCGATCGCGCCTACCCATTGGCCAGAGAGCCCGCGAGAGCGCGCGCACGGGACTCGCTTGGCGCGGAGTTTCTTGGGGTCGTTGAGGCTGTTTGGGGTCGTTGAGGTACGTGTGGGGGGAGGGNTGTGCTCCCGGCCGCCGTGCCTGTACCGCGCTCCGCCGCGGGCGCTGGCGCGACGATTTAAACGCCGTCCCCGGGTCTGCTCGTGTCTTGCAGCACAAGATGCTCGGTCTCCTCCTTCGCAGAAGCGTCGGACCGACGACTCCACCTCCACCGGAGACCTGCAGCCCATGCCCACCTCTCCGCCCGCCGACGTGCAGAGCCCCAGCGCCCCCGATGCTCTCTTCTCCAGCCCCCCGCAGTTCCGCCACTCCGGTACGCCGGGGCTCGGGCAGGCCGTGCTGGCTGCCGTGCTGCGGCCCGGGGGGCTGCCTGGGCCGCTGTGGAGCGAGCAGCCTGGAGAATAGATCTGGCTGGAAAATAGGAAAAAAATGAGGGGTTTTGCCTGAAGTTTCTCATTTGAGTTTAGCGTAGCGAACGGTACGGGAATGCGGTCGGTGTCGGGGGTGCAGATCTGATGATGTAGCTTCAGATTATTGTAGGAGTATATGTCGGGAATTATACCTTATTATTTTATCTATTTCTAGAACTAATAATGTAATAAAATTATTAATGCAGAAAGAATTAGATTGACATAAAAAGCCTTCCTTTTATAAATAGGATTGGTTCTAATCGCAGTAGTCAGTAATTGTCATCACTTGTTTTACAGACCCAAATATGCTGAAAAGCACGTTTCATCTAAAATGCTAGATTCTGACTTACTATGCTGGAACACCACAGTAGTTTTAAAATGCAGCACTGCTTTAAAGCTTTCTAGCAAAGCTTTACTAGAACTTGGGATCTTTCATAAGAGATGTTGATGCAAAGAAAAGTTCTAGGTAGACTTGCAACATCTTTTATTGTTTCTGTTTTAACAAAACACTGGAATTGAATGATGCTACTCATGATAGAGTTAAAAGAATGATGAGACAAATGCAGAGGCTGAATTTTAGTCTGCTCTAAACTTAAAATGTCTTGATAATCATAACGAAATATGTAATTTTTGTACAGCTATTCCTCTTGACTTTGATATCAGTTCACCTCTGACTTACGGCACACCCAGCTCCAGGGTAGAAGGTACTCCACGAAGTGGTGTACGCGGAACTCCGGTCAGGCAGAGGCCGGATCTTGGGTCTGTCCGTAAAGCCAGACAAGTCGATTTACACTCGGATGGGGTAGGTAGATATCTCTGATTTTGTATTCGATAACTTCTTTTTAAACAACTGGGCATATTTACGTATGCTTATTTTGTTTCCACACAGCCGGCTGAGGATGTAGTAGCAACCGAGCAATCTCTTGGACAAAAGCTTGTTATTTGGGGAACAGATGTTAATGTAGCCTCATGCAAAGAAAAATTCCAGGTAGGTTAACACCTTTTTTGTTGTTTTTTTTAAACGAAAAGCTGGTTTGATTTAAACAAATACTAGTTGAATCTGATACAAAGTAGGTGTACGTGCAACTAAATTCTGTTCATCTTTCCCTTCTGTCTTCCTCTTACCTCTGACGTTCAGAGATTTCTTCAGCGTTTCATTGATCCACTAGCTAAAGAGGATGAAGACATTGGCTTGGATCTTAATGAGCCACGCTATATGCAACGACTTGAAGAGGTACTTGTAACGCAGCGAAATTTAACTTTTCTTTTTTAATCTTGCATGCCCTTGAGGTAAAGACTTCTTTTCAAATACCTTGCAGATTAATATGATTGGGGAACCATTCCTGAATGTTAATTGTGACCATCTAAGATCATTTGATGAAAATCTTTACAGGCAACTGATCTGCTATCCTCAGGTGAGGTAGTGCACTTGTTTTCTGGCTTTCAAGTGGCTCTTTCATATTTCTGGCTTTTAAAAATGCTTGTTTAAATGCAA
This sequence comes from Aramus guarauna, assembly GCA_013400195.1. NCBI lineage: Eukaryota > Metazoa > Chordata > Aves > Gruiformes > Aramidae > Aramus > Aramus guarauna. Next base: position 673,466 of record VXBL01002121.1, on the reverse strand, counting down.
TGGGTACTTTGTATGTTCAGTGTAATCTCTGTGGCTTCCTTATTTTACTTACCATGAAATAAGACATTTTATATTAGTTAAAACTTGATCATAGATACTATACTGCATACCTCATAAATGCAAAATGAGCTGGTAAACTGCAATGTCCTGAGTCTTGAACAACTTTTTTTTTTTTTTTTTTTCTTTCTCCCTTTGCAACATTTCAATGAGTAAACCTGATCTAAACAGCAAGTCTTCTGTTACGTAGGAAAATGCTCAGCTGGCATAACTTTCAGTCATTCCTGGCTGATCAGCAGCACGTAAAATGCTTCATGCAAAAATATTTTGTTCTATGATTTGTTGGGGGTTTTTTTTGGGGGTGGTGGGTTTTTTTGTTTGTTTTTAAACTTTGTAAGCTTAAGTGTTTCTAACAATTTTATACAGGAAGTTATCCCAACATTTGACATGGCTGCCAATGAGATCTTTTTTGATCGTTACCCTGATTCAATATTAGAACATCAAATTCAAGTAAGGCCGTATAATGCACTGAAGACTAGGAATATGAGAAGTTTAAACCCTGAAGGTAAACTTTAGATTACCATGCTAGAAAAGAATTTTAAAGACTTATGTGAACTTACTGACTGTTAACATAGAATTACATGAAGACTCTATACAACTGTACTTGTGGTCCATCCAGACCAATGTCTTTCGCTTATAAGTCTGTTTCAGAAGCAGATGCTTTACACCCCAAAATTTAGAGCAGAGTAATTATCCGTAAAGGAAATCTTTCCTGGCATCAGCTACTCATGTTCATAGTTCTGCAAGCACAACGGATTCTTTCTTTTATATAAATACTGTAAATTAGAATATTTGTACTACACATTTATGATTCTTTTTGCTTTAAACAAAATACTAGCACCTAACCAAATGTCTGCCTCCCACCTAAAAACTAAGATAACATGTACTTGAAGATTATTTTAAGTTTTAAGAGTACACAGTGATGACATGAGTCTCCATATTTTGTAGATATCGACCAACTTATCACCATCAGCGGTATGGTCATCAGAAGCTCCCAGTTAATTCCCGAGATGCAAGAAGCATTCTTTAAATGCCAGGTTTGCGCTTTCACCACCAGAGTAGAAATCGATCGTGGCAGGATTGCTGAGCCATCAGTATGCAAGAACTGTAACACAACGCACAGCATGGCGCTGATTCACAATCGATCCATGTTCTCTGACAAACAGATGGTACGTTGTGCTGAGGTGGTGGCTAAAATTAAAGAGTTTCTAGTTTTTGTTCCCCCCACCTCCTCCCTAATATCATCAATAGTATTAAAGTATCTTGAAACTGAATGTTTGGAAAGGGGAAAAGTGTTTTGGAACATGAAAATGGGTTAAACAACTTAGCGAAAGAGCAAGTCCATACTTTAGAGAAGAAACGCATTAAAAGGATGAAGTATGTACGCATCTTAATGTCTCCATATGGAAGCCCCTTTACATAGAGTGTGCCCACTTGTATCTGGACCAGATGAGCCTTGTCTGTAACAGCATTTTAGCCATACTATTAGCAGCCAGCAGAATTCTCATTTTCACCATATCTTTTTATTAGCAATCAGTTTTGCTGTTTGGGTGGAGGTTTTTTGTTCTTGAGCAGTGTTCTCGATTCAAAATGATGCTGAAGGCTGTGCCAATACAAGATACTGTTGTATGCTCTGTGGAAAAGCTTTGCTTTTTTTGAAACTAAAAGTGTGTTTTTGTTAGATCAAACTGCAGGAGTCTCCTGAAGATATGCCAGCTGGACAGACCCCTCATACGGTTGCACTGTTTGCTCACAATGACCTTGTTGATAAAGTTCAGCCAGGTGACAGAGTTAATGTCACAGGTAAAATCTGGTTTGAGTATTTGCATTCTCCTTTTTCACTGATCTTAACTGTCTATAAAGGGACCTGTTGGGATGGACCTACAAGTGCTGAGGGAGCTGGCTGCTGCCTTTGCGAGGCCACTCAGTTCTTTTTGAAAAGTCATGGTGACTGGCTAAGGTTCTGGAAGAAAGTCAGTGTCACTCCTAGGGCAAGGAGGAGACCTGGGGGACTACAGGCCAGTCAACCTCATCTTGACCCCTGGGAAGGTGATAGAGCTAGTAATCCTGTACATGTTTTTGTATGAAGGACAAGAAGGTGATTTGGCATAGCCAGCATGGATTTACAGTGGATATCAACCTTCTACAATGAGATGACTGGAGCAGTGGATGTCATTTATCTTGACTTTAGCAAGGCTTTCATCCCTGTTTCCCATAACATCCTCCTAGGCAAACTGGTGGGGTAGGGGTTAGATAAGTGGACAGTTAGATGGGTTTAAAACTGGCAGAACGGCTGGGCTCTCAAAGCATTATGATCAGTGGCCCAAAGTCCAGGTAGAGGTTGGTCACCACAGGTGTACCCCAGGGGTCAATACTGGGGCCAAAAACTGTTTGATATCTTCACTAATGACCTGGATGAGGGGACGGAGTGCACCCTCAGCAAACTTGCAGACAAAACCAAAACTGGAAGGAAGCAGTGCTTGATACGACCAGATGATTGCGCTGCTGCTTGGCCAACAGCCTCCTGGGCTGCGTTAGGAGGGGTGTTGCCAGCAGGTCGATGGAGGTGATCCTTCCCCTCTGTTCAGCATTGGTGAGGCCACATCTGGAGGAGTACTGTGTCTGGTTCTGGGCTCCCCAGTCCAAGGGAGATATGAACATACTGGAGTGAATTCAGCAAAGGGCCACAATGATAACTGGATACTCTGTCATATACAGAAAGGCTGAGAAACCTGGGACTGCTCAGCCTGGAGAAGAGAAGGCTCAGGGAGATGTTACCAGCATGTTTATAAATATGGGATTTGGGAGGGTGGAGTGGTGCCCAGTGTCAGGTCATGAGGCAGTGGGCACAAGCTGAAATACAGGAAATTCCAGTTAAACAACTTTTCTACTGTTTGGGTGGTCAAACCCCAGCACAGGTTGCCTGGAGAGGCTGTGAGGAGTTTCCATCCTTAGACATATTCCAAAACAGACTGGACATGACCTTTAGCAACCTGTTCTTGTTGACTCCAGTTTGAGCTCATGGTTGGATTAGACAATCTCCAGAGGGTCCCTTCTGACCTTGACCATGGAGTCATTCTGATAATGTAGGTGAAGAGGAGGCAATTCCTTAAAAAGTGTGTGATGTCAGTGGTAACACAGTAAGGCTTAGGATACTACAACCACGTTTTATAAACCACTTTGCTTTAAAACAACTGCTGTTCTGCTAGCAATCTATTATTAAACTTGGCACTTATAAAAAAGGGCAGAAATGCTGACTTTAGGCATAAGAGCAGGACTTTGAAAAGCAGCAAGCCTTATTTTTTTTTCCAAAATGCTTAAGTATTTTCCTTGTTGAGAAGAGTTCTGATAGCAATATTAAACATGTATGTGCCTGCAGAAATGGTCTAGATGACTTAAATATGTTCCACTGACTTCTTTGTGACACTAGTACTGGGAAATAAACTGACTAAAATATTTAGGTTGTTGGGGAAAAGCTTTATTTTTTCAAGAGAAAATGTAAAATTTTCATGTGTTTGAATTATGTTTCTTTTAGGTATCTACAGGGCAGTCCCAATTAGAGTTAATCCAAGGGTCAGCAATGTAAAATCTGTCTATAAGACCCACATTGATGTCATACACTATCGCAAGACAGATTCAAAACGTCTGCATGGTGTTGATGAGGAAACAGAGCAAAAAATGTTTACAGAGGAACGTGTGGAAATTCTAAAAGAGCTTTCTAAAAAAAGAGACATATATGAGAGACTTTCTTCAGCATTGGCCCCAAGTATCTATGAGCATGAAGATATCAAAAAGGTAACTCAAATTCTCTATTTCTCTTGTAAGGCATGTGTTTATATGCGTGTACATTTGTAGTTGTTGTTTGCTATAAAAATTACTCGAGGCTTCAAAATGCAAAACACTGTCTTGAGCAGTCTTAAAACTCCATGGTCTTGTCAGGATGGAGTTGTTTATAAGTGTATCATAATTCTTTTCATTATATTAACGAGTGTTAATTAGAGGGAAGATACTGAAATGGTAGGAAGGCAGCAGAACTGGGAAAACTTAATTGCAGTGAGCACCTTGGATGTTTCTTGTTCAGATTATTGGTGATCAAAGAAAAATAAGTAGCTAAAACATAGTGAGTGCTGAAAAGAGGCATCCATAAGAGAACAGTAGCTTTAAAATGACTTGTGGTTGACCCTGACTTATGGGATGTCAACAATTACTTGGATGTATCCAAGAAGGGACTGTTCCAATAAAATGTTCAACTGAAGTACTACAACTTTATCACTGCAAAATCTACAGTGAGTAGTGAGTATCAGGGTAATGTCAGATACCAAACAATCCTCTTCAAGTATATTCTTCTGTTTTGTCTTTACAGATTTATACATTATCATAGTTCATAGGTTTCTGAAATGGCTAGAAGTTGAATTCAAAACCATACAACAATTTCCTGCTGAAATGAAAATACAGTAATGACAATTTCATTTCTCATTACCTCCTCACCATGCTAATAAGGCATATCAGGTGTAGCTGGTGGAGTTGAGGAAAGCTAGGGACCCTTTGTCAAGGGAGATTCCTCAAGTTCTGACCAAAATCTGTTCACAACAGCATTCAAAATTTTGATCTTTAGTACTTGGAAGTGCTTGAAACCCACATGTTATGGAGCATCAGTACTCAGGGACCTCAAGGAAAATGAAACGGGCAGGTCGTGTTTCTTGTAACTACTGAACTGGTTTTACTGACCTCCGCAAATGGTTCTAAGTGAATGAGAACAGGACTAATGCATACAGCTTGCTCCATGCCTCTGCAAGGTTTCTGTGCTGTAAGAAATTGCGCAGAGGCTTTACATGAAGTAGTGTACAGTCTTCCTCGCTCTTTTCCTTGCTGTTCCAGCTGTCATTGTCACTGTCACTTTTTTTTAATTGACTATCTAGCATGTATATGTTACTAGAGGGGAAAAAAATAAAAAGAATACTGGGAAATGGTGAATTTTTAAACTAGTAAATTTGAAAAGAAAAAAAGAAATCTCCCTGATAATTCTAGCTGATAAAATAACAAGCTATATGTTTATACTAATAATTCCAGTACTTTCAAAATACTGGAAGTTAGTTATTTTTATTTCTTTACTAATGCTGCAAGCATACTTTTTTTTTTTNTTTTTTTTTTTTTTTTTTTTTTTTTTTTTTTTTTTTTTTTTTGGAAGTATAGAGGTGGAAGTGTTGGTAAATTCCAATGAGATAAAGACTTTAAACACTTTTAATCTTTAGGGGCAGGTAAAGAATTTTATTGAAGTAATGTTCTAACACAGTAAAGCAGCTTTCCTAAAAAGACAATGATGCTTGATTAGTCTTGACTAAAAAGCTGATAAAAATGGCACTTTTTTAATGACACAAAAGAGGTAATAGTACTTTGCTCCTAGATTAAACATAGCCTTATGGGCAACAGTCTATTCTGGCTTTCCTGTTGTCAGCAGAATTTGTTGTCAAAATTTTGACAACAGAAGTTTGGGAATAGATTTGAAACAAATCTAATTCAAAACTAATTATGAGCTGAGTTTGTAGGTCCTAGAAGTTTAACTATATGTTTATAATTAACTAGAACTGAGGATGTCCATAAAGAATAAATCCTTTTCCAGACTTCTAAGAACAGTTTCAAGGGCTTTCTTCCATGTCTGAGTTAACTTTAGCAGTGTTTCAGTTCACCAATTGGATTTGCTCTGTTAACTATACAAGAGGTGATGTTTTGATTTTTAAAGAGAATATTTTTGTAGGGTATTCTGCTGCAGCTTTTTGGAGGATCAAGAAAGGATTTTACTCACACAGGAAGAGGCAATTTTCGTGCTGAGATCAACATTCTTCTCTGTGGTGATCCTGGTACTAGTAAATCACAGCTGCTCCAGTACGTGTATAACCTGGTTCCTCGAGGCCAGTATACATCTGGCAAAGGCTCAAGTGCAGTTGGTCTTACTGCGTACGTGATGAAGGATCCAGAAACACGGCAGCTGGTTCTTCAGACGGGTGCTCTAGTACTTAGTGACAATGGCATTTGCTGCATTGATGAGTTTGACAAAATGAATGAAAGCACAAGATCAGTGCTACATGAAGTAATGGAACAACAGACTCTCTCCATTGCAAAGGTAAGTGTCTGTTTAATTCCAGGTTCTCTGCACTGAGCACGGTATCTGCTAGGCTGCTGAAACCAAAATGTAACCAGAAAAATGAAGGATTACGTTTTTCTGTTGTCAGTGGACCAAGCCTAGATTATGTAACAATTCCTTTACAAAAGAATATGGCTTTTGTAGCAAACTGTAGTATGTCCGGATATTTTTGGTCTGGCTTTACTCTAAAAGGTTTTTGCAATGCAGTTTTTTTTACTACAGAACCCATTTAATAACACTGGTGGTCTCATGAAGTTGGGGGGGGAAAGAAGTTTTGGTGGCACATAGTTGCAGCTGGTTTCAGAAATGTGTTTTGTTTTGACAGGCTGGAATTATTTGCCAACTGAATGCTCGTACATCGATCCTAGCAGCAGCTAATCCTATAGAATCACAGTGGAATCCAAAAAAGACTACTATTGAAAATATCCAGCTTCCTCATACACTGTTGTCAAGGTACTCAGCTCCCACTTGCATGTCTCATTTTTATGAGAGGTTATACTACTTCTTGTGAAAATGATTAAATATAGTAGAACAGAACAATTGTGTTCTTTGTAGTGGAGTGGAAAACTTATGTAGCATTTTTTTTAAATGCTGTTCTTATGGCTTCTGTGTGAGCAGAGAACTGCCTTTTAATATTTACATATTGACCCTGAACAGAAGATCTGATGAGATCTGTAGGATCTCTTTATTTACTTCTATATTGTTTTTTTGTCTGTTGTTTCACGATCATCTCCTCAAAAAGAGTGATAACTTCAACAGAAACTCAGGATGTTTTTCTTAGCTCCATAAAACTTTGAAAGTGAAACTGATGATTAGGGAACTTGCAGCAGAGGTGGTAGAATCTGAAGATCTGCTTCATGTTGCTCTGTAAAATCCAGTCAGGGAGGTGGCAGTTTACTAGATTTGGGTGATAGCTGTTACAGCAATATCTGCTGATCTAAAATTTAACTATCTGCTGCAGTTGCATCTTGTGAGGAATTCCCACACTAGCCGGAAAGTTGAAGTACACTGGTATACTGGATATTCTGAGGATGCCTACAGCTTAGATTCTAATTAAGAACTGCTTGATTTAGCCATTTAGTGACAAATGGTACCTTAGTATGGGGTGTACTAAATGAAACTAGGCTTGAGCAGCATCTCAGTTCCATCATTTCTTGGATTTAAGCTTGTGAAAATATACAATGGGCTGGCTAAAAATGTCTGCCTACAGTTGAACATATTGTTTGTAAAATTATAAACCTTTTTTTTTTTTTTCAGGATTAAACCATAAGTGCTTCTTTATTTATACACACATTTATTTACTTAAGGGTTTTATATGCATAAAATAACTGTATAGGTATATCCCCTGTTGCCTTTCAGGGCAGTTTCTTCAGCAGCAAGTTTGTTCTGTGTATTTGATATATGTGTGGAAGTTTTGTGTGGTTTATGTTTGTTTGGATTTTTTGTTTGGGTTGGTTTTTTTGTTTGTTTGTTTTGTTTTTTTTTTTTAAGAAAACAAAAACTGTCAGCCTTGAACATGGGATCTGAATTTTGCAGAATGTATCTGACTTTCAAATCCACAGGATGAAAGCAAATCCACAGTGCTGTTCTGTACTTCCAGAGTTCTAGAAAATTTATCTTTTCATGTTAATAAAGCAACTCCTAATTAGAGTAGAATGTAACAGTCAAATAACTCCTACCTCTATTTGTTAAGTCAAAAACCCTAAACCAAACTACTTTAAATGGCAGGAAGGTATACACACTAATACTGGATTTTTATCCCGTTCAGATTTGACTTGATCTTTTTAATGTTGGATCCACGCGATGAAGCTTATGACAGACGTCTTGCTCGCCATTTGGTTTCACTGTACTACCAAAGTGAAGAAAAGATGGAGGAGGAGTACATGGACATGGCAGTACTGAGGGATTACATTGCATATGCTCGTAGTTATATAAATCCTAGGTTAAGTGAAGAAGCAAGCCAAGCCCTTATTGAGGTAAAGGAGTTGCTGTTAATAGTGTTCTGAGTCCTTACCGACTTGTCAAAAATGGCAAAATCCCCTTGTATGTATGCTTCCTATGTACATATAGTTTTTCTGTAAGACTTCAAACATCTCTAAAAATCACCATTTTACAAAGGTTTATAAATACTTTATAAAGCGTTTATAAAGGAAAGAGGGATCAGTATAAAAGTCATTCTGCACTCTTATCGTTAGCTTTCAAATGTGTTGGTTTTGGCTCTATCACATTAATAAAAGCATAAAAATCTACTGAAATTAAATGTGTCAGTACAGACACAAGCACTATTATGTAAGACTAGTCTTTTTTTTTTTTAAGTAAGTGATTCAAAACTTGACTCATTATCATGGCTTAATTGCTTTATAAGGCAAATACGTATATGTGGTGTGGTTATCCTTTATTGCAGAAGAATCACGAAGGTATATGAGCAGAAATAGTGTTTGGAACAGCTTGCCAGAATTGTTTGTATTCTGAAATAAGAGGTGGGGGATGAAGTGGACTCTGAAAATAACAGAGATAACAGGATTTATTGAAATATTTAATGACTCTCTTCTCAGGCATACGTGGACATGAGGAAGATTGGTAGTGGCAGGGGAATGGTTTCTGCATATCCTCGACAACTTGAGTCTCTGATCCGACTGGCAGAAGCGCATGCTAAAGTACGCTTTTCTGAGAAAGTTGAAACAATTGATGTAGAAGAAGCAAAACGCCTCCATCGGGAAGCCCTGAAACAGTCTGCTACTGATCCAAGGACTGGAATTGTGGACATATCCATTCTTACTACAGGTTTGTGTTTTCATAGTGATAAGGCTGGGATACTATTGGGCTTTTGCAATTTTGAAATGTAACTTAACCTGTCTTCCTTAGAAAACACCTTTTAGAAATTAACTTTCTTTTTATAAGGAATGAGCGCAACCGCTCGTAAGCGGAAAGAAGAGTTGGCTCAAGCCTTAAGGAAGCTTATCCAGTCAAAGGGTAAAACACCGGCTTTGAAGTACCAACAGCTTTTCGATGATCTCCGAGCACAGTCTGATACAGTAAGTTTCCTGCATTGTTTTTAAATTTTAATTAATTTTAAAAGCATGGTGTTTTTCCACATCAATATTATTTGGAGACACTAACTTTTTCAGCTGATGTGACCAGAAAGCCAATTCTACAGATAAATGAGCTGAATTTTTGCTGTATCTTATGATTATTGTGGGTTCTGAAGTAGCAAACAGCTTCAGGGCCCCAGGCCAGATTTCAAATTGAAAAAAAAAACAAAACAAACCAAAAACCAACCAACCAAACAAAAAAAAAAAACAACCCAAAAAAACCATAACATTGGTAAGAAGTAATGCATTTTTACAGTTTTTTTAAGTATTCCCCTCCCATCTTTACTTGATTTATTTCTTTTCTTTAAGGCTGTCACTAAGGAAATGTTTGAAGAAGCGCTTCGTGCCTTGGCTGATGATGACTTCTTGACTGTGACTGGAAAGACTGTTAGACTGCTGTAAGTTAGCCTTTCCTTGCAAGCCAGCTGTCACAGCTTCACTTTGCCTTACTTAAGATAGTGTCAGTCTGCAAGATCTTTGAGATTTGGGACTATCGTTTTTTATGACAAGCATAGCTTTTCCTTGCAAATCAACTGTCATAGCTTTCCTTCACCTTTACTATACCATCAGTCTGCAAGATTTTCAAGATTTGAGGCTATCATTTGCTATGACAAGTGTAGTGACGATTAAGTGGCACTTCTGTCATCACAAGAGTTTACAAAGGACGTAAAAAATCCTTAGCTGAATAATGCTATTTACATTTTAGCTAAATGTAATTACTAATGTGTCAAGTGTCACATATTTTTATGAGGTTTTGTAGAACATGCTAACAATGTTTTATGTATTTCAAGCTGGATTGTAAAAATTCATCTTAAGTGACTTTTTAGTAGATGCAATTTGACTCCTAGTATTTCCGTAATCTGAAATAAAGTTATTTGACTTAAAAGGGCTCTTTTGCATTCATTTCAAGTGAAAATGAGCATATCCTGTGCTGAACGCTTTTTGGTCTAGAGTTCTGCAATTATTAGGAAGCTGTCTGTGAGAGCATGAAAGAAGCTTTGCTTTTGTTGTATGTAAAAAAAGGCAGATACAAAATTTGATTTCAAGTACAATCTTACTACACATTTAGGCATGACTGGATAAATTAAGTTACCCTTTGGTGTTATCTCATATAATTGGTCCTCAAAGAACAAGGTCCACTAGCACATTCTACGATTCTAAATACCAGAATCATAGGTTCACTAGTTGCACTTGTCTTACAGGATCTTATTTTTCTCTCTGCTATGTTACTAGTTATGTATTTTGCTTAGAAAACAACCATCTCCTGACCTCTTCTTTCCATCCCACTGTAACATCCCTTTATTTCACAGTTACTATCTGCCTTTTATGTGAGACCGATAGAGTTTTTAGATTTTTACTTTTTGAAAGCATCTCTTGCATACATTTTGTATTTACACTGCTTGGTCCGTAAGGTACTACCTCAGTTCACAAACTTTTCTCTCCACTGTTTTTCCACTCTCATAGCTTTGTTAAACTACCCGTCCTAACTACTCGATACCTCCTCTTGTCAGACAAAACAGCACCAAGAAAGCTTCTTAAATGTTTTTGAAATGTTGTTTAAGAAATTTGATTTAATGTTTAAAAAAACCCCATTCAAATAGTGATGCATCTGGCATCAGCAGCAAAATTCCTCAAATTAAAATTGCCTGTCAATATGGAAACTAATACTGTAAAACAGAAATTGGGCTGTTCGTCTATTTGCAAATTCTAAATGCATATTGAATCATGTAGCCACAAAATCAAGCGTTCGAGGAAATGGAAGAAAGTTTTGTGTGTAAAACAGATTTCCGTTCTGATTTAAGATGACTCTTAATTCACTGTCTTCTATTTTTTTGGTTATTTTTTGGTTTTTTTTAAAGTAAAATGCTTATTAGGAATTACTTGTCAGGGTTACTTGCAGAATAATCCCACTAGATGGCTCTTAAAGCGTGTATGTAGTAGTTGGTAGAGATGATTTGTTTTCAGTCAGTGGTGGTTGTTTTCGGCAAGTGCCATTCTGTAATTGGGTAGATAGAATGGAAATGCTTGTAAAACAGTCTTTTGGTTAAAAAAAAATAATCTGATTAAAAGTTCTTAACCATCCATATGCTAATCTGAAACAAAGGGAAGATTAAAGTGATTTACTTAAACTGAGAATGTTTTCCTTACTCTGTAACATGATTTACTGCTATATTTACCTATGCTGTTAGTAGTTAAAATTAAGCTCATTTTAAAAACTCAAGTCATTTAAAGACTGGAATATGCAACCAGGGCAAAGCACTCCTGCCAGAAACTGGATATTCTTAACATCAGAAATGACATAGAAAAAAGGCATTACAGTCTTCTATACATTCAACAAAAGGCATTTAAAAAAAAAAAAAAAGCCTATTGGCAGGAATTATTTATAATACATCATATTGAGAGACCACAGTTGAAGCGATCTGCTATCTTGTCTAACACTGTAAAGAAGCTGCTGGTGAAGTGAATGGTACTCTTCTGTTTCCTAGCACAGAATGCAGTCACCAGGGAACCAGTACACAATAAACCAAAAAATGTTATTTGCTACCACTGTTACTGTTTTCAAAGCTGGTACTTCATTTCTCTGAAAGCACAGATTTGATTGGAAAGTGACTTGATCCTAGTCATCCCCAGTTTTGGTAGGTACTTCAGTAGGAACAGATGTAAACTCCAAAGTGAGAAACATCTCAAGATTACCCCATGACCATCATAACTGAGGTAATGTACTCCGTAAGACTATGTTCTAGTCAGCCTTATCAAACTTCAGTTGTATTTTTGGCAGTCACTCTGGAATTGCAGTTTTATCTTCCTAGAAGGCCCTAGGACTTCCAGGATTATCTCAGGAAAAGAAGAAAGTGCACTGCAGACTGCATATCAAATAGCCAGTCAGGGAAGTGATTCCATCCCATTTTTGGAGTGTATTTCTCTAGTTTGATAATCTTAGAGCTATGTAACTTGCCGCCTGGTTACAGCAATATGGAGTGAAGAAAAGAAGCACTTCTTTGCATTTTTTTCTGACTCTGCTACATGTAGTCTTGTAAAAATACATGTGTACATTACTTAAAAAGCATGAGATTTACCATCTGTGACGTAAACTGACACTCAGTATGGAGGCTGTCATGCAATTCCCAGTTTGCACGGCCACCTTACAGTAACGCTTACAGATGGCCTGGCACCAGCTTGAATTAGTTAATGCTGTGTTGGGTTTGCATGGCAAGGTTTTGGTAGCGGGGGGGCTACAGGGGTGGCTTCTTTGAGAAGCTGCTAGAAGCTTCCCCTGTGTCTGATAGAGCCAATGCCAGCCGGCTCCAAGACAGGCCTGCCACTGGCCAAGGCCAAGCCAATCAGTGCCTCTGCNCTGGCCAAGGCCGAGCCAGTCAGTGCCTCTGCGATAGCATATTTAAGGGAAAAAAAAAACAGAAGATGTAAGAAACTCTGCAGACACCAAGGTCAGTGCAGAATAAAGGGGAGGAGGTGCTCCAGGTGCTGGAGCAGAGATCTCCCTGCAACCTGTGGTGAAGACAATGATGAAGCAAGCTGTCCCCCTGCAGTCCAANAACTGATCCCAGGAAGATGGGAGGGGTAGGGGGGAGGTGTTTTAAGATTTGGTTTTATTTCTAATTCCTCTATTCTGTTCTGTTTGGGAATAAATTAGATGAATCAAGTTCAGTCTGTTTTGTTTGTGATAAGTGAGTGATCTCCCCTTGTCCTTATCTCGACCCACAAAGGTTTTCGGTATGCTTTTTCTCCCGTCTAGTGAACGAGGGGAGTGATAGAGCCACTCTGGTGGGCACCTGGCCCCTAGCCAGGGTCAACCCACCACATGCTCAAACCCAAAAAGCTAGTAAATTCTGGGTTGTAAGGTCTCGAGAGTACAGTTTCTCTACGCAATAAGCACAACCAGAGTCCCTTTGTGACTGGCCACTTTGGACTCCAAATGGATAGGGTAAACAAGATCGTTGTATATGCTACTATGAAAGGTATTTTAGAAGTCTCAATCTGAGCAGAAGACCTACTAATTATATTTCTATAATTACTATATAATCATGTTGTAGATCCCTAAAGCACTCTTTCTTGGTGCCCTATATTTTGATTGCAGAGAAAACATTCACTTGGTTTGTTCAGTGACTCCTGATCACATCCCACCTCTCAACTGGGCAGGGTAGGATTGCTTTTGCCTAAATTTGAGCCCCTTTTTTCTAATAAAGCATAGAGTTTCCAATTACTCTATTTTGTGAGTAGGAATCTTATCAGGAAATCACTCTAATGCCTACATAATCTTCTTTGAAGATCTTGTTACATCTTCAGGTTAAAATCTTCTTTTATATACATGATTAAAAACACCATATATTTTTTTATGCGGTGCTGTGTTCCAACTGTCTCTTAACCATTATCACACAAATTGTTTTTTCTAGTATGAAGCAAGCTTTTACTAATGCAACTTACTGACCAGCTTGGATCAGATTTGCATCTAATTAAGACTCCTTTGTTAGTCTTGACCATCAAAAGCTTCAAACAATACAAGAAAAAAATCATAACATTTCCTCTAGTAAATAACACCTTTCCCATCTCTGAAGCAAGAGTGATATAGTCTTTCCTAGCCTTGTTTATTGAAAACTACTAGGTGCAGTAGCATCTAGACTTTTAAAAATACAGATAACTAGGTGTAGGAAAGCTACGAAACTTCCTGATGTTGGAGATCTATCAGAGAGTATCTCTGTTGACCACTGAAACAAATGTTAGGAAGTAGAGGAGCTTTTCACCCTTCCTCCATTTTAAGAGGTTAACTTCATGTTGTGGTTTAACCCTAGCCAGCAACTAAGCACCACACAGCCATTCATTTACTCCCCCTCAGTGGGATGAGGCAGAGAATTGGAAAAGTGAAAGTGAGAAAACTCATGGGTTGAGATAAAGACAGTTTAACTGGTAAAGCAAAAGCCGTGCATGCAAGCAAAGCAAACCAAGGAATTCATCCTCCACTTCCCATTCGCAGGCAGGTGCCAGGGCACCTGGTTATGGGCAGCCATCTCCAGGAAAGCAAGGCTCCATCACGTGTAATGGCTACTTGGGAAGACAAATGCCATCACTCCAAACACCCTCTTCTTTCTTCCGGCTCCCATCTTTATATTGCTGAGCATGACATCATATGGTATGGAATATCCCATTGGTCAGCTGAGGTCAGCTTTCCTGGCAGTGTCCCTTCCAAACTTCTTCTGCACCCCTAGCCTGTTTGCTGGTGGGGTGAGAAGCTGAAAAGTCCTTGACTTAATGTAAGCACTACTTCGCAACAGCTAAAGTCATCAGTATGTTATCAACATTTTTCTCCTACTAGATCCAAAACACAGCACTACACCAGCTACTAGGACAAAAATTAATTATCCCAGCTGACACTGGGATGCTTTGTTACAGTTCTGGCGCAAGTTTTTCCTGTCACTTGTGAGCTGTTAACTGTCTAATTCCCAAAGGTACTAAAGAGCTTAAAACATTCACCATCAATAGTTCTGAGAGAGAAAGAGGAGAGAGAGAGAAAAGACTAACTGGCTGTTCTTCTAATTATTTTTTCTTGTCATAGTCTTTCAGGTTGGATGAGGCTTTGGGCAACCTGGTCTAGTGGAGGTGTCCCTGCCCAGGGTTTGAACTAGATGATCTTTAAGGTCCCTTCCAACCCAAACCATTCTATGGTTCTATGTCCCAGACTGTTGTCAGAAGGATGGCATTTAGTATGACCATTCTAGGCATGTTCTTTCTACTTATCCCATTGGAAGTAGTCACTAAGACTGGTACAAACATTTTTAGGTATGCCCAAGAATTCAAGAGCAGGTTAAGTTTTCAGCCTCCAAAGTATAAGGAGACACACCAAGAAATGGAATAATACCAGTGTTTTGCTAGTTCCATGTACATTTTCTTCCTCAGCCATGAACAGACAGAACATGTGAGGAAATCAGCAGACCTTTTTGCACACTGTAAGGTGTTTAGTTAACACTCAAGACACAGATTTAGCAGCACTGGTCACCAAGATCTAAAAAGCTGCACTTACTGTGCAGCTGCTTCTGCATGGGCCAGGGGGAAGTGCAACATATAGAAACACACAACATCTGGAGAAGGATCAGAACAAACTAATAAAGTGTTAGGGGAAGTCAGTGAATCAGGTGGTTGAGGTTATCTCTGAAGCTCTAACACAAGCGTGGTAGGCATTCACCTCTTAAAAGCAGCTCTGTGAAAACAGAAGTAGGAGAGAAGGTTAAGGAGCTCAATTATAACCTGCACACTGGCCATAGCTAAAAGCACAGCAGCTGTAGCATGCTTTCTGGGATATAGACTTGGGAGGACAGAGGTGGCAACTTTTACCCTTAAACTTGAATTAACCAATCCAGCTCATACAATAGCTTCACAAAGATCGTAAATAAAAAGAAGATCCTGCATTTCTGGACAGGGACTAGAATGGACAGTTGGGGAAGAACAAACATTCCTAAACTGCTATTTTCCAGTCTGATCAAACTATATCCTAGTGGAACAAGGGAAGAAGACCTGCTGATTCAGGTCTCTAACCATCATTCATCCATTGTTTTTCACACAGCCTGGAAAAACTTGCAGAATTCTCTTTCGGCCAAGCTTGACTGAAACTGGCTAGGAAGAGTCAACAGTTAGGACAGAGGAATGCCATACACAGTGGTAGAAGAGAGAGGGAAGGAGGGAAATAAATTTTTCCCCAATTATATAAAAATTAACTTTTTACCACAATAGTGATATATTTTGTTTTGGTAGTTTCTACTTCTAGGTATAACAAAACACTGGAGAATGCGGGCATCGATCCCGCTACCTCTCGCATGCTAAGCGAGCGCTCTACCATTTGAGCTAATTCCCCCTCCTCTCATTGTTAACAGGGATCACAAAACTCTGATCTTCAAGGCAAATTTAAAATGTGCAGTTCCACACATGTACTACGGTTTTCTCTCTTGAACTGGTCTCTCTGTTCACAAATGAAAACACATTCAACTGTGATTCCAACACAGGTGTCAAATAATAAATTTGTAGTTTTTCATTTAGCATTTCTAAATGAAGTAGTAAGAAACAAAACAAGACATGTTTTCTAGGTGTATAAAATTGAAAAAAAGTTTATTACTTGCAATTCATGAGGAAGTACTTTCCAGCATTTGGTTTTTTCCCCAATTTTCTATTTATTTTTTTTAAATACAAGTAATTATTTTAATTTATTCTAGTCAAACATATGGCAGCATTTAAGAAATGAACTATGTACATCTAAGAAATAAGAGCTTATTTCACTTTAAAATTCCAGTTCAATATAGAAAAACATCTTTCATAGTTAACTGTTTTTTCTCCCACCACAAATAAAACATGACAGTGGAGAATGCGGGCATCGATCCCGCTGCCTCTCACATGCTAAGCGAGCGCTCTACCATTTGAGCTAATTCCCCCCATAATACTCTCATTTATGCTGTAACCATAGATTTTAAAAACCACAAATGAAACTGCCTTCTCTTTACTGACTCTCCTCCTTTATCCTGGGTAGTAACCCCAGGGCAGCTGTTCAGAACACTTATTACCATTTGACCTTCAGCTTGTCTATTTTTTTGTCCAATAGGACAAACTCCCTAAGTAACATGATAAGGCATTTCATGCTAACTTGCATGACATACTCACAGCTTGCAGCCTTTCAGTGCCACCCAACTCGCACTAGATTTATCCTTCTTTGAAGAGGGCAGCTCCTGCTTCTATGCTGAGGGAAGTCACATCACAGACAACAGAGTGGAGCAGCTTCAAGATAATACAAAGCTTGCATTTGCCCTGATGTCCCATAAAAAGACCATCTTAGAAAGCAAAAGTAAAACCTGATTAAATTAGCGTGTATCAGTTTACATTAGTGTTGCCAAAGAGATGCATCGGAGTAATCTGTGTTAAATGAACGTATATGGACACAAAGCCTTCACAGCTGACATACCCTAGAGAAATAAAAAAACAGAATTAAGAAGGTCAGGTTATTTTCAGCCATGTAGATAAGGAAGTTCTCCCAATCAAGTGGAGAAATTAGAAAGTTTTACTCACCATCTTACATGAGAACTTAGCAATCACAACAAATTCCAGATCACAAAACAATGGGCTATCAATTATATGAAATACACATTTTAATCACTGAAAATAGTACTATTGCAGAGGTCTTTCCTCACCCTTATCTGACTTTAGCATCAAATAAACTGTTTTTCTATGAGCTGAACTGTCCAAGCTTTAGGCCTTTTCAGTGGCAGCAGAGTGAGAGCTGGGGGTGAAAAGTAGGGAGAGGTAATCTGCCGTTTTTAACTGACTCAGACTGCACAGGGTAGATAAAGAAAACTGTACATAGAGCTGCACCCTGTGAAATATGATATGGGAAAGATCCCGTGCAGTGGGCCATCACTGAGCCTAAGGTGTGTGCCTGTGAGAAGGACTGAAACTGTTTTTGCATATTTGTTTTCCCCCTCCAGTTTACTCCAGTGACGTAGAGAAAGTCAGTTACAATATATTGCAAGAAACGGTAAGAACAAATCTTTATTTACTGTTGTGCAGTGATTTAGGTAAGGCGGGAGAATATTTAAATTCTAGAGAATATCTGCAGACATACTACGGTTTTGGTTTCACATCTTAGTCCAAATCTGGATTGTGCTAGATTCGAAGTACTACCTTACTTTAGAGAAGATGTAGCTAGCTGATGCTTGATTTCGTAATTCATTTTCTTTTGACTAGATCCTGTCATCCAGTAAATTAAATCCATTAGAGAAAACCACTAGCACGTGCATTGTTGGATTACTGCATTGTTCTACTTTACTAGCAGAACTTACTTTTCTGTATTTAAACAGCAAGTGAGAAATCTCTCATTATATCATTTTCATTGCCTTTTTTTAATAGCGTATCAGTGCAACTACTCACTGTAAACTACATTTTCATACTTTAAATCCAGAAAACATTCCTTGATTTAATAACCTGTGAATAAAGCTTTGTCAATGTGCTTCTTACTGCAAAGTCAGTTAGTATGACTACACTTGAACTTTTATATTTCTGAAATATTTTTAGTAAACCCATATATTTAACATTCAATACTATTTTAACTGAATCAAAGTCAACACAAAAAGGTAGACCTACCTAGAATATAATTTAGGAAGATATAAATGAACACTTTCTCTCCACAAACTATGATACACATGAACTTTTAAACCATTATATTTATCATTTACATACAGCTAATTAGAAAATAAAGTTGGAAAAGAAAATAAAAAGACTTGAGAACAAGGCAAAGAAAAATGTCATTGCCCTTCAGTGACTGCTAACAGTATACTTTCTAGTATTTTGGTATCTGCATTATAAGAGATGTAAAAAAAAATTCTCTTCTATTCTCTTTCCTTCCTGAATAAAACCGAGAGGAAGCTTTGTTCAGGAACATAAGTATTGTTTTATCAAAGTAACATAGCAAAAAATACATCTGTACTACTGCTTCTCATATGTCAAGTATTCTGACTTTTACACTAAAAGGCTTTCCACGAAAACACAGTGGTGATTCAGTGTTATTAAATAAGCTGACTGAACAAAGTAATTATAGCTAAAGCAGCCAAGCTATGATTCAGCAGAAGTAAATCCACCCTTCATATCCCCAAGCAAGGGGAATTAGCTCAAATGGTAGAGCGCTCGCTTAGCATGCGAGAGGTAGCGGGATCGATGCCCGCATTCTCCAGTGTTTTGAGAGACAAAGTATCTATGGTAGCATAAGATTTTCTTCCATAAATTGTTCTGGTTTGTGAAAGAAAATATATATCTAGTAATATACACCATTTCATGCAGCAAATAAAACAGGAACAAAAATCTGAATTAGCAGACTATGCTTGTGAACTCTGAAAAACAATTTCTTCACAAAGGCATCTAATACTAATGTTGTTACTCTGTAATACAGGAAATAAAGTTCGCTTCTGTCCCTTACAAGTGCATTGAACTTTAATGCAAGCATGTCTTTTAAATTATTTTTCAATTATATGGAAAGGTAGTGAAATTGTCTATAGGAAGATGTAAAAGCTTGTAGTTGTCTGCGTAATCATCAGCTCACCATAGAATTACTGCCTCTCTAGCTGCCTTGCACCTGTTGTAGCTAGGATGCCCTTGACACACCTGTTCAAACCTAAGTTTCAGGTGACATTCAATCTCTGACAGTTCCACTCAATTTATTCTTCAACCCATTATAAAAAAATAAATTTACTCATAAAAATGCTCATCTTTGATCAACATTACAACTTAAATAATTTGGATTGTGCATGTGCTTCTTAAAATTGATTAATTTTAGTCCTTACAAAACTGCTACAGAAAAATCCACCTAAATTTGAAATAGCCCCACAATATAAGATAGTATAAACAAGTAACTAAAATTGTATCATGGCCAAAAGTCAGAAGAAACAGTGGTATCTGTCAGTGTGCGTTTGTTTCATTCTTTAAAGCCCATTAACAGGAATTTATTTCTTTTTTGTGCAGGCAGTTACCCTAATTTTAGACAAAATAGAGGTTTAGAAGTCTCTTTTTTTCCAAAACAGCAAAAAAATTACAACTGGTAACTGAAAAAATGAAGTAATGTTCACAGTAGTGATAAAAAGTAACATGTCTCAATAGCAAATGGAGAATGCGGGCATCGATCCCGCTGCCTCTCACATGCTAAGCGAGCGCTCTACCATTTGAGCTAATTCCCCTGGTGGAAACCCAGCCGTGTTTACTGTCTCTTCCTCCTATCATGTTTCTCACTGACAAGAGTATCTTTCTACAAACTATACTGCAATTCAATCTGCTGTCTCACATACAAACAAAACTTTCTCCCCAAAATCACATTGATTTTCTACCCGAATAATCACACTGGTAGCTGGACCGACAGAGCCCACTGCTTGTGTCCTAATCCTCTACTGAAGTTACTGGTAGGCAGTAACAAAACACAACTTTCCAGTGAAATGCAGAAACAATTAGGTCCTTCCTAAACCACGCTGCTTTTGACAGCCTTAGTGGGAGTTTTGCCTAACATGAAATCTGGACTCCTTGATGTAACAGCATGTTTTATTCAGCTGAGCTGCATCTGGGTAATAGATGGTCTGTGTTTCCAAGAGATAGCAGATATATGTTCACACCAAACAATTATGACTGTTTAGAGAAATCTGGATATATATAAAGATTACTTTGTTAAAAACATTTTTTTCCTATTTATACTCCTTGGGTGGAAGAGAATCAGCTAAATGACTTTACTATTTTTTCCACATTCCACAATATAATAGATTTTTTAAAGTGTGACTCTACCACCAGACAGACATGCACACTCACACATACATATAAAAATCAAGAATACATAATTAAAATGTAAAAAATAATCATGGCTATAATGAAACAGCAGTGAAAATTCTGTTCAGTGGTTTGGTTTCAGCTCTGCAAGATTAGAGTCAGAAAAGACAAAAAAGTAGGGTCTCCGATGTTTCCTGTTATTTGAAGTTATGTACCAGAGCTTTCTCCCTTTGAAAGTGGCATTTAGAGGAAAAAAACAACGAAGTAACTGTTTATGTTTTCACACTATCATAAAATAGAAATAAAGCAAGCAGAAGAGATCTACTTTGCTACAAGGGGAACAGGGAAGATTTGTTGACCTAATGTGACTGACCTATCACGACAAACATGTATCAACACACTTCATATGTTTCAGCTTCTTACATCCTCAATCTCTATATATTGTCATTTAACTCAGAGGATCAAAGCCATATCCAGCATATTTAGATTTGCGCAAACAGCTGCTGATTCAGAGTGCTGAAAATGATCATAATTTATGTTACTAATCAGTGATCAACTGTTCATTAGTCAGAAAATAACACTGAAATAGATAAAAGAAGAAACAGCAGACAGTAATGGAAAGACACACAATTCATTTTGGTAAAACCTTAAGAAAAGGAACCTTTGTGAATCATGGTCTTTTTCCCTGTAAAAAGAGGAAGGAGAATTTGAGTGAACCTTTCAGAAATCTTGTAATAGTCTGGGACTTTCTTTTTCTCACTGACAAGAGTATCTAAACAAAAAACAAAAAACAACAACAAAAAAAAAAACAACACAAAACAACCAAGCAAAAAACCACCAAGAGAAAATTGTGATTAAGTAACTCTAGAAATAACTCTCTTGCAGTTTCTTTTCTGATTTGCCCAAAATCCTTTAAGACACATGAATCACACTGACATATAAAGATCCTTCAATTCTCTCCTCTCCAAGGACTCAATGATTTTAGAAAGTACAATAATCAAATTCCAGTCTTTGCAGGACATCTAGGTTAATACCTGAATAATACATATTCAATTTTTCTTATAACTGGGATTATATGTGTGTCCATGAAATAAACCAGAGTATCAAATTTTAAAAAATGTTGCTGAGCCAAATATTTGAAGAACACATCCTAAGTCATCCTCTGCATACACAGTTCTTACTGTGCCATATATAATTCAACAAGAATGTCTTCTGAAGTTCTCTGCAGTCAACAACTCAGTACTTAGCCATAACCAAAAGTTACAGATTCAGAGACAGTGGAGGTTTATTAGCCAGTATCAAATCTCTCAAAATCAACCTATATGTAATCACGCTTTAAAAATAGTTGACCATCCTAACTTTAACATAGAAACAACTATTTGTATGGCATTTCCTCCAGACTCTCTCACCTGTTCAACCCTGAGAATTAAGCTCCTTGTCGTTGTGCTCTTCAAACTTAGATCTTACTTTCAAATGCATTACCCAATTTTTATTTTTTTTTCTCCAGAATATCCCAGAGAGCATGGTATTGTGGCATTAGGACTAGCAGAATCTCAAAAAGGAGGAAAAAAGGTGTTAGGAGAAAAAGATTTAAAGCAGAACGTCTCAATTTTACATTTGTACATGTATGAGTGGTGTTATTACCGTAGAAAGTTCTACCTGTAGAAAGGATGGGGATACTCTGTGAAGACACTTCTGGCTTTCTAATGCAATACCACTCCCTCGTTACTGTCTCTGAAAGTTCCATTCACAGTGTAAGACAATTTCTGAATGACTGTGCTTTTTTCTGAAGCCTTTGGCTTTCTTGTCTGAGCAACCTACACTATCCTTTAAGCAGTACAAGTCACTTCCTTCTTCTTTTTTGCTTTGCCCATCATGGTATCTGTAATGTCTGAACACTGTGTACATAGAACTCTTGACAATGTTGACAATGCATTTTACGAAACACAAAGCACGATGTGGCTCAGAATTTGCAGTGCTTCAGAAGACAGCACAGAAAACCTCTAAACAGCTTAACTAAGGGAAACCCAAGTAGGCCTGCAGCTGCAAATTCATTTTTAAGATAAAACAGCAGCAGTTTTAAGGCAAATCCAGTGGGTTTTTTTAATAATATTCCCAGAGTACCTTTGGATTATTTTAGGAATAGTAAACCAATTACCATAACAAAAGGAATAGAAAACAGACTTTTCTAGAGAATGCAGGAGAACCAAAGAGGTAAAGGAGAGGCGAGACTAAATACCATTGACCAGAGAGAGAGAGAGAATTCACACGCTAGCACTCCCATTAGTTATAAATCACTGATGCTAACCTCGCTTTGTGAAATTGTCAAATGCTAGTGCAGCATCCAAGATGCCAACTCCCTCACTACCTGATGAGGACTGCTCTAACCCCAAATCCCCATATCAAAAGTCCTGTACACACTCTCCCATTAACAAACTCCAGTATCTTGTAACCTGCTCCCTCACTCTGATTGAAACAACTGGCTTTGATTATTTTTAATATGAGAGCAAGAAACATTTTTTCCCAATGTGCAAAGAAGCATCTGAAATTAATTTGTAGAAGATAATTAAGTTTTTACGGCTGGAATTATTCTGCAGATACCATAGACACTTCAGCAACTGAAAGCCCCACTAGTCAGTATGTCTGGCAAAGCAAGCAAGTTTGCTGCTACTTCTACTCTGTGATCTCTTCACATGACTAGTTGGATTTTTCCACCAAGACCTCTGAAACATCCAGAAGTTCCTTTGCTTAGTCATACAGTAACAGGAAACACAGCACTTAGTTACAATGAAAACATTCCAGAGCACCAGAGTGACTAAACCCCACTTTTAGAAGTGACTCAGAGTTATGCCACAGTTATGGCGCTACACATTTCAGTACACAGAAACAAACTACCTTTAAATTAGTTGGCTTGATTACTAAAAATCCCACTCAATATTTTACCTTGTTTTAGTCAGAATGCCTTCTGCTCTCTGTGTGACTGACAAATGATCTAAAATCACTCACAGACAAAAAGCATGATTTTCCTCCAAAGAGGAATACATAACTCTAAGCTTTGTATTTCAAAGCATTTAAAAACCAAAACCAAAACAAAACTAACTGTAACTCTTACAGATTTTCATTTGCATTTGGTTGGTTGATTTTTTTCCTTAGTATTCTTTCAGAATAAAAATCACCTAAGTCTTAAAACTACCTATGTTGTAAAACAAACAAACAAACAAGCAAACAGAACCCTTCTAATTGTGTTTCCATTAGGCTTGTAAGAACACAGCCCAGGCAGGAACAGGGTTTTGTCATGCCAACCTTTGAACAGTAAAACACATCTAGATGGTTAATTAAGGGAAGCCACAAGCAGGCTTACAACTGCACACAAAATGACAAGTACTGCTGCCTATGAAACTTTTTAATTTGTTACTAAGCACCAGTAGTCTTAAGGCTTTAACACAGCAAGTAGGGGAAAATTTACTTAAAAACGAACAAAACCCAGAAATAACTATAAATAAGCAATGACAAAATAACCTAAGGGCAGCTACAGTATGTTCAGTTCATTCTTTTAAATAGACCGGCCTTCAAGTTGATAGATTTGTCATTAAAATTAACCAAATATGTCTCCAGTGCTGTATCCAAATCTGTATTTAAAACACTGAAGGAAATGTGTTCTGGACCTCAGAAATAATTTTACTGAAAACCAGTATCAAAATATGGTTTTGAGCAACAAAATCAACATTCTCCCTTGGGAAAAATAAACCAAAATAAACAACTTATACTGTAAATCACACAAAAAGCCACACAGTAGATCTGTCATGAGTCAGAAGAAACCTATTTCTGTTCTTAATGGCCACAGTAAGAAAAAAAATTTGATTTGTTGAAGATTTTACCAATTACTCATAAAATTTTACCTCCATTTTACCATCATTCACTATTTCGTACCCCAATCACAAGACAAAAATGTGCTAAAAAACCCCAGAACAACTAACCAATGAAAAAAACAAGCAATAAAACCCTAGGAAGATTTTCTACTTTTAGAAATATTTGCCACTGCTATTACCTTGTTTGAGGAAAATCAGCACAGTCCATCTGGGACATAATATATTAGTACAAAATGCTATAATATTGATCAAAGGATCAATGTTGGAAACAGCTTAGCCAGGCAACCTAAGTAACTTCAGTTAGCAGCAACAGAAGTTTGCAAGGGCCCAAATAATTTACATTAAATATGCTGCTTTTGTAAGAAGTACAAAACCATAATGTTCTTTGTGTGTATTTACCAGATTGGCATTTAAGTTAGACTAGTGCTAAGATGGCAGCGAGCTCAGATGCCAGCTCGGAGGGAGATCAGACTACCCTTTTATGCTACTCTTTGGGATCTCTATCTGGACCCCACAGAAGTCACCATCATGATTGCTACCCATAACACCCCAAACTTGACAGGAAAGCTGAAGTACTGAACAAGACATCTGAGTTACCATTCCCCTTATCTAAAAGCATCAATGCATTTTATATTTCCTTCTAGATAATCACAAGGCTTCCAGATTGACAAAGATTTCATTCTGTTTCCAAATGGGGAAACTGTAAGTCATATATTAATAGGATTATGCATTTATGTTTCTTTTTTTAGGAAAATGGCTACATTCGCACCACAGCCTCCTCTTTTTTTTTTTTTTGAATACTTGACATCTCTACCAACTTCATAAGTGTTTAAAAAAGGTTTCAACATCATAATGCTTGTGCACAATACTCTCCTTGAACTAAGATAGCAATATAGAAGAAAATGTATTATTCATTTTACATACTATCCAGCTTCAGAAACCCCTTCCAAACAAACTGTTTAATAATCATAATAAAGATAATAAAAAATAAGGTTGCTACAAAAGCAGTGAGATTGACTATGCCTGAATCCAAATGGATCTGCAACCTCTGTCTTCTGAATCACCACTGTAACAATCTCAATTTTGTCCACATTCCCTATAACTCCAGAAAGGAGAGAAAGTGTGCTGGTTACATCTAGAGCTCTGTGCAGGCCACTCGGCTAATCAGCTATCACTAAACAGCAGATACTGTATCTTCCTCGTGTTTCTTTAGAGGCTCTGCAAAGCCATCAATTTCCACAAAACACTGGACAATATATTTAATTTTCAGATTTTTATCCATCTTTCATTGCTGGTACAAAAGTTAACAGGGGTGGGAGTGACAAAGATTTCCCTAGTTTAGAAGATTAAGATTCCTACATCCTGTGGATTTTACTAAGGAACAGAACTATCTACTCACTAAGTGAGAATTTCTCCAGAATAACAGAGTAGGCTTAAGAACAGACACCTCATCTAAACAAACAAAACAGAAAAAGACCCGAGGAACTAATTTTGTAGAATGATCTGAAACATACGTTCAAAGTGCAATGTTCAAAGATTACAGGTTTAAGGTACACTGAACTCACTGCAATGCAATGTGTGTTTAGCATCTGATCACTTGGGAACATAAGAAAATCTGAGACCCTGCCTTTTTTTTTTTAATTTATACACCACCATACTATATAGTTATTTTAGAACTAGAACAGGGAAACCAGACCTATCAGTAGAAGAGCCACATTCACTGATGAAGCTGCCTGCTTACAGCGTACTCAAAACAGCGGTATAGTGCAAAACCCTCACAACTGAGCTGAATTAAAACCACAGAAAGTTTGTTAGCACCCACTTCAACAAGTTCTTCAACCCATGTTATCCTCTGATTTGATTCTCCCACTTCTTGGGCTCAATGATGCACTCCGAGTGAACTCTGGCTGAATAGCATCAGAAGAAAAGAAAACAACAGCTATTAAATTTGTACTAATATAATGTAAGACTGGTGGTGTAGCAGGTGTTGAGAGCGTTTGAAGGAGAGCTGGAGCCTGAGTCATGGCAGCGCAGGACAGTACCTGAAGTGCCCCAGAAGAACCCACACACCCACTCCCTCCCCTGAGGAAAAGCAACACCCACAGCACCTCCTCCTTCAAGCAAGCACCCCCATGACCTCAAAACTAGGTTTCATGAGACCCACCAAGACGACCATCACGACCAGAAAACCCCTGAATAAAAGGCTGCAAACAAACCTCCTCCGCCAGCTTTGTCTTTCGACAGCCTCCACCGGGACCGGCTCAGGCTGACAACAAGCTCCGCACAGCTCCCCCAGGCCGCAGGTTCCCGCCTTCCCGCCCCCTCAGCTCCTGCTCTTCGCGCGGCACTTCCCGGCACCAAGCGCCGCCCCGCCCAGTGCTAGAACCTTCTGAGGCGGCGCGTGCGTTCGCTCACCCCCTGCCTGCCCCCAGCGGCCACAGTCGCCTGCTGGGCAACTGACATCCATCCCCCCTCTTTTTTTTTCTTTTCCTTTTTTAAACATAGATGGCAGCGTGGAGAGGCTGTGCTGGGAGATTTGTTGTTGTGTGGACGGAGAAATGCTGTAGCTTGGTCTCCTCCTAGTCCTGAAGGCTATCGTTAGGACGACGGGTAAGTCTTCAGAAGAAAAGCCTGGCCTGTATGGCGAGCCTTCCTGGCGGCCGGCTCTGGCGTTCCCCTCTGAGCTTCCTGGTGCTCAAATTATCACTGGGGGAGAAGGCAGTGTTGGAAAGAGTGGATTTTGGCCTGGATTTCCCGAGTGCAATGGCTGTAACAGGAGTAACAGCTGAGTCTGTATACCTTTAAATAAATCTACTTTAATTTTCAGACTGTAAATCCATAATTAGGCTTATGCATTTTCCTAGGCATGCCTTTGAGTGTGGAGGTTGGAAAAAAGTAATTAAAAATCTGTCTATTGATCTTTGTTTAAGGAGGGTAAAATTCTTGTCTTACGACCATATTTCTAGTGGTTTCTAGCACTTGACAGCATGACTCTTAAATAACTTGGATATACAAGATATCTTTCTCTGTCACTTTCCTTTTTTCTTAGAAATTATAAAAATTAAGGCTTGTTTGCAACTGTAAAAGCTTGTCCT
This sequence comes from Aramus guarauna, assembly GCA_013400195.1. Taxonomy (NCBI): domain Eukaryota; kingdom Metazoa; phylum Chordata; class Aves; order Gruiformes; family Aramidae; genus Aramus; species Aramus guarauna. Next base: position 645,922 of record VXBL01002121.1, on the reverse strand, counting down.
GTCTTATGAAAAAATCTTGTCCTCTGAACCTTTGACACCAGACATCAAGTTAACTGTGAGCAAGAAAAGGCAATTGTATTAGAAGATGGGAAAACCCACCTTTGATTTATCCTGCTAGCAGGCTTGTTGAAATTGTGTGGGCTAAGCAGCTCCACTTTGTACCCTTCTTCCTCAGTTCCTTGGAGTCTCTTGTTTTGGCAATAAGCATCTCCTGGGCATTTGTAACCTTGTTATCTTTGCACATTGCTAGATATGGGAACAGGCTGCCCAGGGAAGTGGTTGAGTCACCATCCCTGGAGGTCTTTGAAAGATGTGTAGATGTGGTGCTTAGGGACATGGTTTAGTGGTGGAGTTGGCAATGTTAGGTTGTTTATGGTTGGACTTGATCTTACAGGTCTTTTCAAATCTAAAAGATGCTATGATTCTATATTTTTCTGAAAAAAGTAAAAGAAAGAAAAACAGGAATTCAATTTCTTTCAGCAAGCGCTAAGCTATTTTCAGATGGCAGAAACCTGTAGCTCATGAGTACTCTTTGCTAAATGTTAGTAAAATTGCAGCTACTGCAATACTTCTCAAATGAATAAAAGGTTATGCAAAAAGTTAATGCTGTTAGACAACCTGAAACAAGATCAATGCAGCCTTTGAATTTTTTACTAGTCAATTAAGGTTATAACAGCATTTGAATTGCTAGTAGCCATCCCTAAACTTTCTGTGAGGAAAACTTTATCTTTTCTGAAGATAAAGACTTAAATAAGGTGACTTTGTTTAAATCCCTTTACTTTAGAATAACAGTGTGCATCCAGGAAGTTATTCAGGAATACCTAGTCTAAATATGCTCTTTGTCATCACTGCTAAAAGTTATTGAGCTTTACCATGGAATAAGTAGTGTTGGTTAGCTACCTCATTCTAAAATTCCTGCAGATGGTCAACAAGCAGGTGCTATTATGCCCAGATGAGAGCCCAAAGGTGGTTGATTCTGCCTAAATAAGAGCCCATGAAAAACATGTGCCTTACTTCAGTTGGATTTTGTATCACAGTTTCTACTACAGGTGAAATACTTGTGATAAGAAAGCTTCCCCCAGTGAGAAATACAGTTGCAGTTTTTGTAGCTTTCCTTGTAGCCATCCAAAGACTTCATTTCTGTGTTGAATTTTTTTCATTTGTCTGATTTGAGAGTTATGTGCAGCTGATGATACCTTTCAAGGGTCTCCTTAAGCTTTGTGTTACAGGAGTTGAGCAATTGTTTTAATTAACTTTCAGAAAGAACAAAGAGTTTTTGAGACAGAAAGCTAAAATGTTTTTCCACCTAGTGTTTTCAACAGAAAATGTGCTGAAGCTTCTGTGCATGTTCTAGCAGCTGCCATAGAAAAATGAATTATTTATATGGCAAAGATCTCTCCTTCACAAATGTTACAAATACATCAATTTCATGCTATTGTTAATCTTGAAAACATTTGACAAATGTTAAAAACCCTACACACAATCATTCACTACCCTCCCCCCCCATTCTTGTTTTTAACTCTGGCGGGACTAGCTTTATTATAAACAAAAAAAAAAAGGCATCTATCATAACTTAAACTTACAGATGGCCATAAATCCACAGCAGCTTTTTCTGATTATTACTCTCACTTGCACCATTCATGCTCTTAGAGCTGACAGCTATGTTTTTTTCTGAATAGCATTGTTCTTTCTTCCCCTTACTATCTTCTTGTGGCTGGCACTGTGAGGAGATCTGTAGTGAATCGGTGCTAAAGCATGTCAAGCGCTGAGTGAATACTGCCACACAGAGTAAAGCCAGTGGGTTACTTTCAGGCGTTCCTACTATGCGGCCACCTGCCAAAGAATCCAGCTCCAGGAACAACTGAATGCGAATGGACAGTAGCTCCAAGCTACATGTCAGGGCTAATGTGCGTAAACCAGCAGGTTCAGTATCCCCAGAAGCCAGTAAGACAGTGTGAGAACAAGCCAGACCAGTTGGAAACCAGTCAGGTGGCAATCTTTCCTCCATGCTCACACTGGTTTGATTTCCCCTTAGCCTGACTTAGACTTGATGGATGAATAACACCTCCATTCTGCAGTCATACTCCTCTGGAGTGAGAAATTAGAGAAGACTCATTGTCTGGTGTAGTGCTGACACAGCACAAGAACAGTCTGCCTTGTAAATGAAGAAGTTTAAGCAACAGTCAGAATGTCACCATGTGGTAGAATATGAGCTATATAATTCAGCTGTGTGTGCAAAAGTACATAGAGCCTATGGAGAAGAGCATGAGTGCACACTGCGTGTGGAATCAGGCGGAGTTTGTAAACTCTTCTCACTAGAAAATCAGAGTCCCAGTTCTTTTGCTCGTTTTTATACACTGTAGCAAGCTTATGTTTTCAAAGAGATACCTGAGGAGAGACTACTGTTGTTAAAGTAGTAAGTAGGGGGAAGATGTAAAGTGCAACTCTGCCTGGGTTTAGGTTGAGCTTGAAAAACCTGGGTTGATCAACTCTATCCATGTGCAAGTTGTCACAGATTCCTTTGCATCGTGGTTGAGCTCAAGTTTGAGGCTGTCTGCCGAGAGCTTTCCCGTCCCTCTCCTGACTCCCTGATCGCACTCCTCCTTTATCCTATGCTTCAGGTTGTGCCCTGGGTTCAGGGAAGGAAGCAGCAGCCAGGAGGTCGGGGGAAGGAGGGGATGGAAGAGGGGGGTGGCTGGATGGCAGGGGGATCGGGGAATACCGAGCACAAGAGTTTGTGGGAGGAGGCTGTTGAGAACCCGGGGAAGTAAACGCAGGCACGGAGCGGCAGAGGGCGAGGCCCAGGCAGGCCCGCGAGATAGCACCGCTGCCGGCCGGGGCCCCTCTGCTCCCCGGGGCGGCGGGAAGGCCTCGCCCTCGCTACCCCCTGGCGGCGGCTGCCGGCCTGNAGCCGGTGTGGCGGGCCGGGGGCGCAGGGACTACGGTTAAGTTGGTGTAATTCTTCCAGCTTTCTGACAAATATCGGAAGGAGGACTTGTGCAATCGGAAGCTTTTTCCAAATGTACGAATTGAGCTAGTAGTAGTAATAGATAACTATCTCTCTCAAGATCTGCATTTTGAGTTAAATGCTTGCTGTAAGCAAGTAAGGGTGAACATTAAAATGTTAAAGATAGCTTATTAGTGTACATTATGATGTTCCTTGCCTACGATGTAGGCTTTATGCTCTATGTCAAGTCCTGCTTGGGTGTGCTCATTTTTTTAAAAGTCAGTGTTCTAAGGCTGTTAAGAGTAATGTATTATAGGGAAGTGTGTTTGGTGAGGTGATAAAGAAGAAAAATACAGATATGTTTTAATTTTGCTTGACTCTGTCACCCCAGAGAAGCCAGATACTTTCCAACACACGTTCAGGTTTTGACTATAAAACTCTGTTTCAGTCAAGCATATAACATTTTTCTCTCATTAAACATTTCCTGAACCAGGTTTTTCATGTGTGCCTTGAAAATCGGAGAGAACATGGGTTTCCTTGTTTAATTCGGAAAATTGTTCAATAAAAGTTGGAGTTGTTTTTTCATTTGGTTTCTTGTATATAACTCAATCTTTTTGAGAGTTTCTTGTATGAAAACAGGTAAATAACAAAGACTTGCATTAGAAAAGGGACGAATAAGATTATTCTGATAGTATACACGCTGAAAGACTTATCGTGATTCCAGCTGTGAGTTTCAGCCAAGTTGTTGTTAGTGGAAGGAATGACTCGACAAGAAACAATAAATTTATAATCGGAAGTAGTTGCATTGTAGGTCTTGGTAAGCCTAGAGTGTGTAACTGTAAGTTTCAAAGTTTTTTTTTCAGGTGGGGAATTAGCTCAAATGGTAGAGCGCTCGCTTAGCATGTGAGAGGCAGCGGGATCGATGCCCGCATTCTCCAGTGTATGTTTTCAACATTTATTTAATTATAAACTAAACAGCAGTATTAAAAAAATATTTCTTATTTACACTAAATTTTTCTTGTATAATGGTATAAAGAAACCTGAAATAATTATAATCTAAAAAAAGTTAACACATTGTTTCAGTGTTTCATTTTTTCTTTTCAAAATCATGTTTGTTCTTTTGCATACAGGAAGAAAAAATATAATCATTGCATGAAATAACAAAACTTATTGACATTTTAATACAATAATAAATAAAATGAACAAATTATAGAGAAAAATAAATGAGGGATTTTTAATGTGCCCTTAAGTATTTGGTTTATGATTTCATTTATTAGTTACATTTATATTTGTTGTTACAGTTTAGTGTATAATGAAAAAAAATCTATTTCTGCTGTGAGCTATACTCATTATTTTTGTTGTGGTTTGGTTGTGTGGGCTATTTATATAATATTCTACCTCAGTTTTTAATAACTGTTACCCCCAGTAGTAAGATTGTGTCTTTTGCTTGTGAATTGTCACATCTGTGACGTAATGTGGATTTTTCTCTGTCAAACTATGCTTGCACATTTTAAGTCTTCATGATATATTTTTTTAATTCTGATTTGACTTTCTTACTTGCTCATTCAGGTCTTTAACTGCTTGTAACTCCAGGTTGAGGCAGCATGAGGAAAAGAGCAAAATGTGCTTCCTATAAATACATTGAATCTGTGCAGTCAGGATCTTAGGAGTACACATATTAAAACAAATGGAAATCAGGAAACAAAAATTATGAACTGGGTTTCAAGTTAAGGAGTGAGGAGATACTGTGCTGCATGGCTGTGCAAGTAGCACCTGTAGAGAATGTAACGGAGCTTGGAGATCCTCCCATGACATTACAGGAAAGGAGTTTACCTCTGGATGGATGGGATAGAAATTGAATTTGCTTATTTCTTTTGTATTCTCCACGTACTGGAGAAAGATGTATTGTAACTTTAAGACTGCTAGACACTTGTCACTAAAATAAAGCCTATTGGAGACAAGAGTGTTACGGTCTTCAGGAGTCCTCTCTGGGCTCAGATAATGATTCAAATATCCATTTGCTTGCAATGAGACTATAGTAGTTTTCGATGTGATTATTATTGATGCTGTGTTTTCTGTGTTTCTGCTACTGCTTAATACCTGACACTTTTTATGCTTTTATAGAGGATGAGTAATGTTGCTCTTCTGAGCTAATCAGACACAAGTTCTGCACTGATGGAATGAGAGAATTTAGTGGGGCTTTGTACAGGTACAGTCTGCAATCACTTGCAGAACTATGGCTTCTGACTATAAGCTCTCTAGACTAATGACTGTTTGTTACTTTTATGCCCAGATTCTTGTAATGGGGCTCTTGTGTCTGTTAGGTCTTGTAAATGCACGATGATATGAATAGAAGTAAGAGCTTTTTCTCATCCCATGTGGTGTTTGATGCCCTTACTTTTTAGGTAAACTGTCTTGTGAAGAATTCACTGGATTGAGAAAGGCAAGGGTCCTAGCCCCCAAAAGCACTACCTCCTGTGGGAGGGAATTACCTGATGAGGGGTAAGTAGTTTCCAAAGCCCTGTGTCAAAGGAGTGACTACTCTGGGTCTGTCTGCACTTTCTGAGTCAGAAGTTGCATAGAGATATGCTATGTAAAGAACTATGAGGGAATTCAGCTTTTTTTGAGTTATTTTTTTAGTATTATTATTATTGCCATTCACATGGACCTATGTCCTCTGTAATAGTTGTGCTTAAATGAGTTACACAAGTTAGTTATTCATTCTTTGGAAAAATAATTTGTACTAAACTTGCTGGAAGATAATGTTTTCATATGCCTGTGTTTGCTGTAATCTCAGAAAGGGAAGTAATTATTTCTTTCTTGTCTTTTCTCAATACTTTGCTCCAAACATTACTTGGAGAATCTTTCCAGAGGTGGGATGGAGCTTGGGGACCGTCATTCTGGCAACTCTGGAGACTGTTTTATCAAGAGCGCTGTCTGTAGAATCTGCACTCAAAAACCTCAACTCTGCAAAACACTTCTTTTAAATAAATTTATTCCACAACATGATTGTAACACATTGATTTTCTGCACTGAGCACACTGCAGTTCTAAGTTTTCTTACAAGGGATGCTGTGTGATGTTTGACAATAAAGTTTACAAAAGGTTTTTGCTGTAACGATGACCATTACCCTATTTTGACCAAGTTGTAAGCAGAGGTTGCATTTCAAAGACCTCTTTTTTTGAAGAGTGAGAGATGACTTCATTACCATGTGTAAATACTTGATAGCTTGGAAGAGAGGGAGCTTACCGCTTTGAATGTGTTTAGCTTGTAGTTGTCAGGTATTTTTCCTCTCAATTTCAATGTTGCAAAAAAATACATTTTATCCCAGTAAACTTCCCACAACATCAGAAGAGTGAAACAAAATACAAAATTGCTGTTAGAGTCATTCACCTCAGGGTTCCTCACCTAGGCCAGCGACCTTGTGCTTTTTTCCCTTTTGGCCTGTGTTTTATCTTTATTTCCTGTGGTTGCAGTTAGTATTGAAATAATTTGTTGCTAATAACCATAAGATGGAACCCACATCTAGTGGATGGGTGTAGACATAGTTGGACTGTGGAGGCTGCTGTGTGCTTTCAGAGGCTCCTGGAATACAGGTTGGCTTTGGTTTGGTTAGCCTACAGCCCTATGTGCATTGTGTCTCAGAAGATACACAGGTGTACTATTTGTTGCTAGCGTAGGATCACTGCAAAGAGGAGGATGAATCCTGAAAAAACAAGCGCACAGGCATTGGGTGGCCATAGTGCGGCTTTCCAGCCGTGGAGCCAAGCAGGTTCTAGTTTTACTGCAAGTAGAAGCGTAGGCTGGGGAAATGCGTTTTGCTCCTCCCGGCTACATTCAGGATAACTATGGTGGGTAGGGTTTGTGTACTGGTCTCCGATATCTCTTTTGCACTTGCTCTTGATCACAAAGAACAGGAAAAGAGGGACAGCTCACGTGGCATTTCCTTTGGTTTGAGGCCACGCTATTTTTTTCCAGTGATGTTATAATAGAGGAGAAAAATCTTTAAATATTGTGACTTTTTTTTCAGTTTCATTCTTGTTTCCACTAAAAGAAATATTGAAATAGACTACAGAAGAGAATCCCTACAATCACAGCTTGTTGTGGCAACAGAAAGTTCCACGGATCATTAAAATGCAAATTAAGAAATAGTTTCACTGTACTTGGAAAGCTTACTTCTAATTCTGTTGGTGTAAACATTGAAACTACTGCTTATTCCTGTTATAGAAATCTGGGCAAAACTAGTAACTTTATAAAAGGAAATAGAAATCAATGGAAGAACTAAAAGCTATGGTAATCTTTCATTTTTTATGTATACACAGATACCAACCGCAGTGTTTGATCTATAATGAGCCAACAAAGGAAAAATAGAAGGATGCAGACTGGTGTATGTGCAAGGATGGTAGTGACTTCATCGGGGAAGGCATTTCAGGTTAGCTGGAGGAAAAATGTTTTGCATCCTTGCTTTTTGATTTCTACCAGAAGGATCTGTAAATGAATGTAATCCTCCTTGTAAACTGTAAAGCAAAGAATGAAGCATTTTCCTAAGATAGGATAGGATGTTAAGAACAGCATTTGGTCACTTGTTAGTCATGTATGTGCAGGACAGTCATTTTTGTGAGAAAGTCGCTGGGACCCTGTGCTCGGGCTGCATGGGGCCTGCGTGTGCCCTCGCTGAAGCAATCTCACCGAACCCGCAGCAGTGGTCTCTGACCCCTCCTGCTATACCCGCCTGCACAGGGTACAAAACGTGCCCTATTTCAGGTCCGCTCACCCTGTGTATATCTTCGGGGAGCTTTAGTGAGCGTTTCCCTCACATCCCACTGACGCTGAGAGGACGCGCTCGGATGCCGCTGTTACCGAGCCCGCTGCCCCTCGCTGGCCTCGCTCCACCGGCTCTCTGCAGGGCAAGCTGCTTTTTCGTATCCGCCAACAAAACCCAGGCGCGCTGCGGGGTGGGAGGCGCCGGGCGCTACCGGCAGCGAACGCCTTGGGCAGAGCTCGGCGTTGGCTCGCGGGGACAGGCGGACGGGCGCGGGACCGGCCCGGGAGGTGCGGGCCGCCGGGGCTCCTGTGCGCGGCGCCGGGGAAGGGGGCGGCATGCCGTGTGGGCGCGCGTCGGGCCCCGCCCCCTTCCTTTTGCCCCTCCCCCTTCGCTCGCGCGCTCTCCCGCCCCCTGCCTTTCCCGCGCGCGCCTCAGTGCTCCGGAGCTGCGGTTGCCCTGTGGGAAGTGACGGACTGCGTCAAGCGGAAGTGACGCGCATCGTGTGCAGGCCCGGACCGGTGGGGGGGGGTTTGGACAAGATGGCTGGATCCACAGGTCTGTGGAGGGGGG
>VXBL01002121.1:626194-637594 GCA_013400195.1 Aramus guarauna | reverse complement strand
GGTGCGGGAAAGCGGGGCGTCGGGCTCGCGGTCGGGGGGCGCCCCCGCAAGGGCTGGGGGAGGTCTCCTTTCTCGGGGAGGGGGGCGAGCCGCCTCTGATGGGAGCGACCGGAGTGGGGAGGGAGGTGTCTTCTGGCAGGGGGAAAAGAGAAGGTGCAGGGGCGCCGGGCCGGGTAATGCCCCGGGCACGATCCATCCCGCCTGTAGGTCAGCGACGCCCCTGTGAGAGCCTGGCCTAAGGGGTGAGTGGTGGGAGAAAGGTCTCCGGTGTCTGTAATGAACGTATGGGGTGCTGGAAAAGACTTTATCTGCTGAGAGGAATGGGCAGATGCGTTTGCGCACAGGGAAGGGGGGAGATGTCACTAGCCTGGTAAAAACGCTGGAGGCAAAAGATTTGTACTAAAGGCTTCTACCAGTGTACCAGCTGGTGATTATAGGTATCACGGTATAGCACTATCTAAAATTGAGGATTGTCTCTTTCCCCTCTTGATGCAGTGGAAAAGGGGTCAGGCCTGTGATGTGTTTTGGGGCAAAGGCACTTCATTTGAGTGGTGACTGCAGCATGGTGGGGAAGAGGAGTGAAGCATCTTGCTCTCTTTCACTAGCCAGCCATTGGAGCCAGAGGGTCTCCCTTACAGGCAAATGGAAGGGCAAAGAGCTGCAAGTCATCCCAGGAATCCCCTATGAGTAACCAGTATAGCATGTGTTGAGCATTTGCATGGCAGAATGTTGTGGAAGGTGATGGCAAAGAAAAGGATGAGAATATTACTTAAAGTACTAAATGCAGAAGCTTAAGCAGCACAATTATACTGTCTCAGTTTCATTTTGTGAGAGGCTTGAAATATAAAAAGACCTTTCCCAGGTACAAAAAGCTGAGGTCCTCGGGGCCTCATTTCCCCTTCTCTCACCCCTGAGACTATAAGTGGGATTGACAGCTCAGGACAGAGGAATGAATTGACCTCAGTTGTCAGTCTAGGGTGAACTTTGGCCACTATTTTATTTCTGCTCCTAATCCACTGGATCATTGAGGGTTTGAGACTATAACAAAACAGAACAAACTTCTGAGTATTGCAGCTGATCTTGATAACTTACTGTTGATTCTGTGAGAACTTGGGCAGATTTTTTGGGGTAGGAGAGTCTTCACTTGGTAATGTGACTTTGGGGATGTGGAATTTACATAGTGGAATTTGGTAAGGTTACAACAAACTGGGGCATAGAGCAGTCCAAAAAGATACAATATTGACTATGATAAACTGAGGTAGAATGAGTATATTAGATAAACTTAAGTATTTACTCATCTGTGGATTACTGTATTTTATTTTGATAAAATTTATTGACATCCTGGTGTCTTAACTCTAAAAGGCTTTTATTATTATTTTTATTATGCAACAACTCCCAAAGACTTCAGCTGGGCTCTGGCCTGGGATTTCCTGTAATGCACAGGAAATAAAGTTGGTTTAGGTCATGAGTATTGGCATTTGGCATCACAATCTATTCAGTCTGACTAATGTAGAATATCAGTTACTAAAAATTTGTATAGTAAAAAAAGCTATTTTCTTTTTACAGAACATTTCAACTCTAGAAGAAGAAATATTTTTGACTATCTTAGTTTTACTGCTATAAATGCTCTTTGCAGTCTTACATATGGTATTTTAAAATCTCCTGTATACACTTAGTACAGTTGTTTTTGTCTGAGAAGTATAGCCACACCTAAAGTTCAAAAAAAGTGGAAGATGTGGAAAACTATTTATGTATGTATCTGCTCCGAACAATATAAGGTGCTAGTACTGCATGTATGAATTGTTCGAGAAATGAAATTGTTTTAGTAAAATGAAATGAGGAGACAGAATCATGAATAGAACTGCTGGGAAAATTAGTCAGGGCTTCTAAAGCAAAATACCTCTTCCTGTGGAGAAAATACTGTTAGTTTTTTATTGGTATACACGTAGATTGGTGGGGGGTTGGGTGAGAGGAGTATGTGTTTGTTCTTTCCGTGTAGTTTGCAGAAATTTAGATTTTTAAGTCTTTACCCAGAAAAAGTGTTTTGCCAGGAAGCTGTGTTACACTCATTTATGGAGGAGGGAAGGGAATGATTTGCTATACACATAAGATGTAACTCTACCTAGCTCTGTGAATTTAATCTGCTCTTGCTGTAAAGTTCAACTTAATCCTTATTTGTTTCAGAAAAAATGAATATTTTGGTTGCCTGAAGTCCAGGAATTAAATTCTAGCCCCAAGGAAGTCAACAGTAAAGCTTTTACTCAGGTCAACTATCTTAGTTTTATCCCAGAAATTCCTTTCCTGGGATCACTAGTTCGTTTAACAATCACATAAACAATCACATGCCTTTAACAACAGATAATTTAGTTTGAAAACAGGTGTTCTTTAATGTGTGCTAAAGAAACTGTGTGTGTCAGTGTTGTATTGTTATTGAGTAAGTATCTTACCTGCTTTTTAAAATCACTTATATCGACTAATTTTACGTGTAGCTATTGCATGTCCTAGAAATGGACATTTGTAAGCTGCAGTTTGATTAATCTTCTGATACTGCAGCTCCTTCTGTTTGAAGCTGGACCTAGGTTGTTTGTGTGGGTAGTGCTGGAGATCTGGGGAAAAAGAAGTCAATTTTTTTAAAGAAGAGAACAGGTATTGTTGATATAATCAGCCAATTTCATATTGGTTAGCAGGAGATTCATTCTGTTAATCTCTTTGAAAATACAGAGCAGAAGATGTAATTAAGCCTAGTTTAATAGGTTAAAAGAAATTTACTAAAGCATACCATTTAAAATCTGTTATGTAACTTGAGAAAAAGAAAGCAATCAATAACATCATTAAAAGGAGTTAATTCAGGAGTTAATTTCTGCATTTCCATAATTTGGGTTTTACTTAAGGTTACCTTATGTGTATAGGATATAGATATATCTATCTAAAATGTGATTGTTTCCTAAAAGCAGTGATCATGTCACCATGTGGTTAGAACTTATGTGTGAAAAGGTGAGAATTAAGGCAGCAGTATCTAATACCGTGCTCTAACTGTGGGCTGATAAAGCTTTTGTCTCCTTTCTCTTCAACTGAGGGCTTCAGTAGCTTGGGGGAGGGCGAATAGGGCTAAGTTAATGAAAATTCGCCTTGGTTTGCTGAAACTGTGCACGCAGGGGGAAAAAAAAAATCAACTGACCTACAGTCAGCAATTGTATGTGAGATTCCAGATTTACTTCTACATACTAGTAGTATGTAGTCACAAGCAACCTTTTTTGAAACTGCTTTATGTCTTTGAAGGAGTGCAGGTAGATCCCAAACAAGTATTTTTTCTGTAAAATCCATACTTATAATTTCCAGGTATTCTAATCTTTAGGGATGAACTGGCTTCTTTGTGTGACTTAGGTTGCCCATGCAAAAATACCTTTCCCTTTGAATTTGTATGATGGATTCTTTGAATAGAAATGGCACAATGCTCAATGTCAGTGCCTTGTTTTCTTAACTTTGATTTTCACTTCTATTTGCAAACATTTAGCAGTGGCGAAAGCAGTTCTAAAGCGTGCATAACTGCAGCTGTAAGGAAGCTGATATAAAAAGTGAAGGGCTGGAAGTGGTCTTGAGTACATTCAGTCTAACTCCCTGAGCTGTGAAGCAAGGACTGACTGTATCTTTCCTGGTGATTGGGGTGGTTTTTTCATCTTGTTTTTAAAGCTTTTTTTCCCTAAAATCCTCCACTGAAAAGATTCCATAATGTGAGTAAGGTTTTGTAATACTTTCCCTTAAATCCTTTGCAACTCTTCTCCATTACAAATCAAGCTGATGTCTCTCTGTTCTGTGCTTAGTGGGATAGAAATTGATGGATCACCGTACACTGTGTGGAGGCTCCAGGATATTGAGAGCCATTCAAAGGAGTAATAAAGGAATTTATTCATAAGTAGGATGTGGAAGTAATGTTTTAAAGACTATTTTTTCCATATAGGAGATGGTATAATTTTAACTTTTTTATCTAGAAAACTTGTGTGTTAAACTCTGCACAGGTAGGCTTCTCTTTTCCTCTGATCTGTTGGATGCTCGTTTTCTGCTGCTTTTTTTTTTCCCTTGTGGAGGAAATAGTTGTCTATGTTTCTATCTAGTATGTTTTACTTTCAAGGATGCATAACTCTATCCCCTTTTCTCTATTATGACTCCATCACGTTTTTCACTTATCTAGAACCTGTCCAAGAACTCAGTTTAAAAGCTGTTTAGGATTTTGCAGTCCTCAAAGTTTATTCTGTGTATTTATAATGTTGGCTCTGTAAGCACAGACTTCTTGAAGCTGCAAGTAATCAGAAAAAAACAAAAGAAGTAAAATACTCTATTCTGTGAGGCAGCAAGCACTCTGCATGGGGCATTTTTCCATCCTGTCCTATGCGCAAGGAATTGCAACTGTGATTGTTCTGCCTGCTTAAAAACCTCTTGGCAAGCCAGAAATAATTTAAATGTGCTTCAGCTGGGTTGAGAACAATCTAGCTTACAAATGACTTTTAAACTATATATAGACCATCAGTTCTTTCAAACTTTGTGGCATATATAGGCAAGATACTCTTATTTCTTCTCAGAACTTTGCCCATACCATTTTCCTGTCTATTGCTGGTATTTTACAACTCTGTCTTTAAATGCAAGCCCCAACTTCAGTCTTTCTGCCACAACTGTGTAAGAGTATGCTTACAGGCTAAATGCTTTACTTCTGAGATTACAAACTAGGCCACTTTTTTATCTTTTATTTGTTTAAGAGTTTGTTGAAATTCAAGGATGTTACCAGGCATAGTGTTAAAGCCCACTGTCTAAACTATTCTGTACAATTCTGAAAAATTTTATCCTTGATGAAGCCACAACACACACAGTTTCAGGAAGATACGCCTTTCAGCAGTTGGAGGCAGATGGTCCATACTATAAATCTAAGCATGGATGAGAAGGCTTCTCGTGTGAGAATTAGATTTCCAAGTCTTACGAGTAGTTGATGGAGTTGAATTACATATGTATTTGTTAGTGTTTGTGTTTTGCCTTATGGAAGATTTTGCCAAGCGCAATGTTAAGTATATGCTGTGAAACTGTTCAGCCTTGTTTTGTTGACAGACCCTTCCTCCTCCCTCTCCCTACTTTGATGTTTTTTCCTAGACTGTAGCTTGTACTCCATTCTGACCAAAACTTTATGTAAAGTACTAGATCAGCTTCAGCTACTTCTGTCACTTGGGTTTTGTTACCTTGCTGTTTCAGTTAGCCTGTGAGAGCCTCAGCAACAGTTGTGGAAAGACAAGAAGGTGCTATGGGGAAAGTGTTCAAAATAGTCTTGATTTAAGCTGTACTCAGAAGGGTTGTGCTATATGCTATCCTGCCTAAAAGAGTGTTTTTCTTTGTATTTGTCATTTGCAAGACACTAATGAGATATAATTCAAACAATATTTTGAATAAAATCAGTTCGCCAGTGCAAAAACTTATGACTCTGAAGCTGTCAGACTGGTTCTGAAAAACATGAGCTTCTGTTTTACAGCCTTTTCAAAAATGTATGGTGCTTTAAGTATGTGAATCTAAATAATTTCTATTTAGCATTTTGGAACAAACAGAACCTTCAACACTTAGAACTTCAGAGCTCTAAATTAATCCTTTATTCAGAAGGATGAGAAGCTTCAGGTAGATTTAAAAAAATTGTCAGAAAAATGACATCTAACATCTAGATAGACTCAACATCCCCTTTTAAATTTTTTTTTTGCATTGGACATATTTAAACTGCACAAAGAAAAAATACCGCCTCCTTTGCATTTGTGACTATTCAGAACTGGACAGCTAAGTGCATTTGCAATTTGCTTGAGTAAATAAAAACCATTTTTCCCAATACATGTAAAAATAATGTCATTTACTCAGGATTTCAATATAGTCTTAGTAAAATGTCTGATTTTATTCATATAACTTAAAACTCTTTCAAGGAAGAAATTGTAAGCTTGCTTTCTTCTCACTGAAGTGGAATATGTGATCATGTAAACATTAAATAATTGGAACTTTTGAGTACCGTGGCATACAGAAAATAGCAGGTTGAAATACAACTGTCACAAAAATAATGTAGAAAAATAATTTAGTGGCAGTTCATGTTACTAGATATGTGGGGACCGATACATTTGCTGATTATATCCATAAATGTATGCTTATGTGTGCAACTGAAAGAATAACAATGGATCACGTTATTTGTTTTACATACATAAAGGATCTTTATGTTTTGGACTGTAGATGGGTGTTGAGTCATGTTGGAAGGGACCTTCACGCAAGTCTTAGAACAACTGTTTGCTAATCAATGACTTGTAACCCATTTTAGACAGCTTTACAGCTTTGCTAAACTAAATCCTTGATGCCACTCCTGTAACCTGGGTCACACATTGTAGTCTTACTATTAAAGCAGACCCTGTGAAAGCTATTTCATGACAAGACATATTGGTCTCTGCTGAGTGCCCTAGTCTCCCACTCCCGTCCTTTATCAGATTTTTTTTTTTTTATGTCATTATACTTCAAAAGATAACTTAAAAAGTATGTGTTTGAAATCCTTTTTCCTCTCTGCCAACACACTCTCAGGTTTAAATGAAACTTTCAGAAATTGAGCTTATCTGCCATTATACATTTTCTTTAGCCTTTTGTGCCTTTATATAGCTTTATGGTTTTAATAGTGGGGTTAATTTGTGCTAAACAAGTTTGGATGGGTTTTGGTTTTTGTTTTTTTTTTTTTTTTCCTTAGCTTCTGAGGAGAGAAATTGGAAAGGTTTATTTTTCTGATAAAATCTTGATTCTATTAAATCACAACTAATGTTGCTGGTGGTTTTTGAAGTGATGAATATCTTTTCTAAACCCTCTTTACTAGCTCTCTGCCTTACATTGTTTTGTACAAAATTGAAATAGTAATAAAATTCTCGATTTGCTAAGCATCACAGTGTGTCATTTTTCATAGTCTATCACTTCATATACTAAAGCATATGGGAAGATAGTTGAACCATTTAATCTCTCATCTGTGTTTCATTCAGTGGTTGCCTATAAAGAGTTAAATTTTAAACCATATTCAGCCAATGCATTTCCACCCTTCACCAAAACAGCTTGGATGCCAATTGATAAGCTATTTAGTGACTTAACTGTTTAATTCATTACAGTTTTTCTTACAGTTAGGCACAACTGGACATGCAGTGTCTGACATAACTAAAGTCTGAGTTAAGTGGTCTTGTTTATAACAACAAAAACTTGCACTTGAATGTACTATAGACTGATAAATTTATGCCATTAATATTGGTGTAAATTTGTAAAATTAGTTTTAAGCAGTTTACACCAATTTTCTTTTAGGACTGCAATCTAGTGGTTTTACACTATAGTTTTCTATTGGTCTGATAACTATTTTTTGAGGGGTTTTTGGATGAGGTATTTTAACTATTTAAAACTTGTGTGGGTTTGGGTTTTTTTTTACTGAGAGCTTGCTTATGCCTTCACTGTTTTGTAGTCTAACAAAATTTGTTAGTGAAGCGAGTGTCTTCATTAGTGCAATTTATATGCGTGCCATTAGTAGTTCTCTGCCAGCAGCTGTACTCAATATGATTGTATTTGCATGAAAATACTGTAACTGTTGCATCCTTGCTAACAAAGTTGAGTCCAGTTGGAGTTTCTCTCAGGTCTGAGCTATATTCTGTGTGTGCACATATCTGGTCGTAACTACTCTGCCTGCTTCTGCTCACTGACGTACATATGATGGCTCTTATGCTTCTTTACTGTTGAACCTTGTACAACTTTAGGATGTTTAGGGTATTGTTGCTACATAAAAAATCAGGAGGGTGAAGAGGGCATTTGGAAGTTCGACTGCAGTAGATGGGGAATAGAGGTTTTCAGCGAGGCATGAACTTTGGTAAGGAGAGATGGTGCAGAATGGGAAAAACTTGCTGGGATTTGTGCGAAATGGCTTTTCCGTGGATGCTGATCAGAGTGGAGTAGCTCTGAATCAGATAGTTAATGGCAGCTGAATCTCCCTTTGTCTACTGCTCTTCTGGGAAAGGTGAGTTAAGGGAAAAGGAGTGACTGACAGTGGGGAGCAGGGAAGGAGGAGAGAGAGGAGTCGCCATGAGCATGGTTAGAAGTGAATAAAAGCTAAACATATTTTCCTGGAGGAAGTTGACCATCACAGGAAAAGTCCTGCCCAGAAGGCTGCCTTCAGTAAATAATCCAATGACTTATGGAACAGAATTCATAGAGCTGAGAATTACTAGGAGCAGTTAGATCACTTCCTTCTGGTTATCTAAGAGGCAGGATAAGAGACAAGAAGGGAGTACTTCTTAGGTGAAGATGCCTTGATAGTGGAGCTATTTGTTTTGCTAGTAGTTTCTCACACTTAAAAACATAATTAATAAAACGTAAAATTGCACATACTTTTTCCCATGAAATTATACGTTTGAAATGTTGGAGAGGCCAAGTTTGAGGTCTCATCATTCTTTCTGTGAAACCAACAGCAACTGAAACACACTGAGTAAACTGATATTGCTTTTGCAGTTTTGATATACTGAGAATTCTTACTCCAGCATCAAGATTTGTGGTTTAAGCCATTTTTATGTGTTTGTAAATCAGATATGTGTTTATGAAATCCCAACTGCTAATGCCTTGATCTATAGAAATTAATTTCTTTCCTTCCCACACACTCCCCCCCGCCCCCCCCCCCAACTAAATAAACTTTAATATTGTTCATATATTGAAAGCTTTATTATGATTTTCTGGTGTCTAAATACACTTTTTTTTTTTTAATTCAATGTAAGCTGGGGCCTTGTAAGACAAACTGGTATTACCATCTCTCCTTCCTTGTGAGGCTGTCCATCACTATATACTACATTCTCTATTTTGTGAGTGCAGCTGGTAAGATGTATGTGAAAGGTAAATGACAGAATTGGATACCACCAGATGCATCTGAGACAGGCTCAGCCTTGAAACTGGGAGCTGACAGCTGGTGGACAATACTTGTGCTTATGGCCTTTGCTTTCCAAGTTAGTAGTCTGACTGTTCCTAAACTTGCAAGTATAAAGTAAGTTCTTTTTTCCTTTGAAGACCTCTTGTACTGTATTTGGTAGCTGAACCCAAAGTATGAGATGGAACAGCTTAAGTTGTATTAAATGCAAATTTTAACACAGTGCAACTACAACTACTACTGAAAAAAACAGGAAACATGCCAATATAATTCTGTTTAGAATTTATCATTTTCAGTTATTGCTAGTAGATAACTGGCAGTGTATTAATGTTACGAATATGCATAATGAAATTGAAAGTGAAGGGGAAAAAACCTGCTTCTGTAAACCTATGTTCTGTCTTCAATGAAATTACTGTTTTGGTTTTTTGTTGTTTTTTTTTTAAACACTAGTGTTTGTGCCCTCCCCTAAAGATATAAATACCCCTACACCCCTCCAGACATTTTCCCCTCAGCCAAAAAGTACATGCTGGGTTGCAATAAATGACTGAGGCTTCTGCTGTATTAAGTGTTTCTCATTAGGTACCTTCTTAGTATAAACTATATATAGAATATTTATGGCTGTGGGTAGACTCAAATGTAAAGGAAATTCCTAAGGAAGTTGTTTTCATACAGCCGAACTTTAGTTCTGAACTACGTCTGTTAAGATACCAACAAATGTAAGATTTCACTTAAGTGAATTAAATAGAAATGATCACCAATGTAATTCTGAAAAGGAATATTACTTTAGTTAGCTTTAACCAAAAGGTAGGTTTTAAGATTAAAGTTTATACCTTTCACAATGCTGGGACTATAAATGTATATGTGTGTGTGTGAACACTTTAGTCCTGCAAAGAAGTGGAATAACCCATTCAGTTCTTACCAGCTCTGTTGAGTACAGGTGATTTCTTTAATTCTTGTGAGGTGGCAGTTTTCTAATGTTTAGGATTGTAGCAAAACTGGCTCTAAATTATGATAAACATGGAACACGTTGAATAAATGGCTGTTTCCTTTATACATGTTCACTGATGTACATCTACTTGAGCTGTGAAAACTCTGCTACTCATCTCTTTTCTTATTAATTCTTAGTCATCTTGTTTTGTCTGTTTCTTTTGGCATGAATAATTTCATTTTACACGGAAATGGATTTTTACCTAATTATGTCAGACTTATTTTTCTTGAACTTCTATTCCTAGAAACTTTCTACAGGTAAGCTTAGTTAGGTTAGTCTTCATGAGTCTGCAGATGTAAACTGCTGTTGCGTACAGCTTAGCCAGTTGTGGACAATGATGACAAGACACAGTTCAATTGATCTGACACCATGCATACTTTAGACACTAGCAGAGTAGAGAAGAAAGCATTCAAGATCACTGTTGGTTTTGAGGGGTTGCCCATGATTAATTTTGGAAGCACAGAGTGTTCTGGGGTCTCTGTTATCTGGGGTTTTTTTATGTCATCTGTCTGTGCTGAGTGGCTTTATTAAAGTCCTTCTGTATTGAGTTTTTGGTTTTATGTGCTGAAATCAGTGATGATTGGAATGTTCCTGTGGAAAACTTTATACTTGCATTATATGGATGTTTCAATTAATACATGCTAGAATTGCTCGCTACCTTATTCACCGTCCTGATTAATGTGTACAGGCCACATATTGTTGCAAAATACCTTCATTTCACCATTGAAGTTGACATAGTATTTTCCTAATTTAAACTCAAAACTGTTAATGCAGAATATTCTGTTGCCCAAAAATTTCTTGCTTTGGGACATACTTACTGAAGGAAAGTAGAGAAAAATAGTGTATAGTAAGTGTAGCTTTATGACTACTACTGATAAACAGAATTAAGAATTTGAATTTTACTGAAGTATATCAAAACTTGATTGGAAAGCAGTTCAAAGAAGGGGGAGGTACCCATAATTATAAGACAGCAGAAGTTTCAATTAACAGAAATATCCAGATGTGTCAAACCCTTGTAAGGAAGGTCCAGTTTTCTCAGTGCAGGCTTACCATACATTTGGTAGTGCATGTTTGGGTTGATTCACAGATTGAGTTCCACAGCAGCAACTGGATGATTTTGTAGTAAACTAGAAAAAAATTTATTGCTTTTCACTGAAAATGTCTATTTGCCTTGAACAAGAGTCGTGTTGTTTTCATGGTTATTGGAAACAGTGCTTTTACTATGTGTACATTAACATTATTGATTTAAAACAACAAAAAAAGTTCACTCTTGAATTACTGCATCCCACTACTAATGTTAGTGGTGGAGGTCTTTCGTAGACAAAACTCATATGTCTAACTTTGTTAATAGGCAAGTTCTTAGAAATACTTACTTTTTTGGAGCCAAGGTACCATGATCAACCTCAGATAATTACAATGTAATTACAGTAAACCTGGTAATACTTCTTGATAGTAGGTTCCTGATAGTAAGTCAGCCTCTTTT
>VXBL01002121.1:599410-626152 GCA_013400195.1 Aramus guarauna | reverse complement strand
TTTTTTTTTTTTTTAGTGTATTCATGGAGTATTTTACTAGGCAAAAGATTATGTGACGTTATGTTTAAAAAAAAAAACCCGACATTTTTTTCAGAGAAGAATATATTCCAAAAACTTAGTTCCACAGGAATATTTTTTGCAGCCAGAATAGAGTATGTTAGTATTTCACATGATGCAGCCCTCTTTCCTCTCTTTTTTGTGTATTGTCTGTTTCAGGGCCTATTTAAAGCTTTGGTTGTTTTATGTTCTTTTTGTGGGTGTGTGGTGTATTGTTGTTGTTAGTTCAGTATTTCAGTTTCTTGCTTTATTTTGTCCAGAGCAAGATGACTTCTGAATTGTTCAGGCTGAAAGGAACCTGTTATTTTCTATGTGTTTGTTTTTGGAATTTTTTTATTCCTTCCCCTCCCTGCCCCAGGAGAAATTGTATTATGGCTCAGAATTTGCAAGGCTGACATCCCTCCCTCCTTCCCTGTCATTAAAAAAATACTTATTTTTATGACAGCCTGAAGCTGTTAAATGGGGTTTGAGAGTTTTTGGTTTTGTTACCAAGCTATATATATATTTTCAGTTTCCGTTAGCTGGAAGTCAATGGGCAAAAGATAATTCATACATTCAAAATTGTTTATACTAGAGGCTTTTCCTGACGTAGCTGTCTCAATCAGGAAGAATAGCATCCCTGGCAGTATCCTAGCTGTGTTAATGTATAATTTATTGATAAAACTTGTTCTTGGGTCCATATTAAGATTTGTTTTTATAGCTGTGTTGGGGAGTGTGCTGGCAGTATGGGATGTGGTGGTATAACTATGGTAAAAGGCTCCTGGTATGGATGTAACTTCCAGGAGTGATTGAAGCCAAGAGCTAAGGAAGGTTTTAAGAGAAACTGAATGTTGGTATGGATATTGTAACAGACAATTGTTATAAAAAATTGTTTTGGATATAACAGAAAACCTCACACTTTAGGCTCAGACTCAATCATCTATGAAAATTTAGAGTTATGGCTCCCTTTTATATGCATCAGGGAGGAGTACAGTTGGGTTATCCCACTCTTGCCTGTCACATGGCAAAGAATCATTTGATATGCAGAGACCTTGGACTCCCAACTGTATTTGAAGGTGCATGTCTGGCATTACCAACTGTGGAACTGCGTCTTGACATACTAGCAAGAGCAGGTCTATCCGGACAATTCCCCTTTGTTGCTTCAATGAAAGTTGTTGGTCCTACTAAAGGATACTGGAGATTCCTTTTGCCCTGCCCTACACTCCCCCCGCCCCCTCCTTTTTCAGGTTATGCAGCTTCTGGATAAAAGCATAGCTCTAACTTCTTTTCTAACTTGTCCTGTGGTGTGGTGTACTACTTGCTTCTATTAATTTGATGGTTTAGAATGTGCTGTCTGAAGTAGCTCCATATGTATGAAAGTAGACCGTCCTGCTTAATTTAAGTCTTTATTTACTGATTCTACTTTTTTTCTTTTCTCGTTGTTCCAAGGTATTAAATTCACTGTTAATTTCATGGATTTCTAACAAGTACTAGTTACTGTAGTCCAGTTTCATGACTAAACTTCTAAATTAAAAACTATTGGTATATGTAAGCATGAGTGGGTGTCGTTTGTTTTGTTCAAGTGAAATATGTTCAATTCTTTGTGAAAACTTGGTAAATACTGTTTGACAGTTCCTGTATATGGTTTTGGGGGTCTCATGGTTTAACCCCAGCTGACAACAAACCACCACGCAGCCACTTGTTCACTCCCCTCATGGTGGGGTGAGGAAGAGAATCAGAAGAGTAAAAGTGAGAAAACTCATGGGTTGAGGTAAAGACAGTTTAATAGGTAAAGCAAAAGCCGTGCACACAAGCAAAGCAAACCAAGGAATTCATTCCCCACTTCCCATGGGCAGGCAGGTGTTCGGTCATCTCCAGGAAAGCAGGGCTCCCTCAGGTATAATGGTTACTTGGGAAGACAAATGCCATCACTCCAAACTTCCCCTCCTTCCTTCTTCCCCCCCAACTTTATATGCTGAGCATGATGCCGTATGATATGGAATATCCCTTTGGTCTTGACTCTGTGTAAGCACTGCTCAACAATAATGAAAACATCTCTATATTATCAACACTGTTTTCAGCACAAACCCAGAACACAGCTCCATACTAGCTGCTATGAAGACAATTAACTCTATCCCAGACAAAACCAGCACGGGGCGTCAGGAGGTATTTGTCAGTGAAATCCACAGTGAGGTAAGCTTTGCAGATAAACAAAAAAGAGGTTGAAGGGGGGAGGTTCCTTTTGTTTTGTGTAATCTTGATGAACCCAGCTACGTTTTCACATGGAGAGCCATAGTCCATCATTGCAAATAGCTGTGCTGAATGCAATGCTGTACCTAGCCGTTAATCACAGCCTACTGAGTGGAGTTTACCACTCGTATAGCTCTGCCAATGATAAAATCATATGACTCCTTTAATCCCCTTCACTTCGAAGGGAGAGGTTTTAGCTGGGGCGTGCCTATTACGGGGAGTAAAACCAACCTGTCTGCACTTGTTTGAAGTCAGTTAGTGGTCCCATCAGCAAGTGGAATTGGGGAGAACAGTATTTGGCAGGCCCATGGTGGTGAAAGGGTAGAGGCATTTCTTTCTTCAATTGCCACCACTTGTTCCAGAAGGTACACCTGAGGTCTAGTGGTTGGCTGAAGAATGGGGGTGGTTTCTGTAATTTCCTATTGCTGATGAGCTGCAAACTAGAACAGAAGGGTGTTGTTTTGTTGTCCAAATTCTGTAAATGAAATACTGATTCCTACTCAGATTTCGTCAAGAACTATTTCAAAGTCTTTAGCAGATACTTGATGAATTGTATTGTCTGGATTAGAGACAAAGCTGCAAGTTTCATATGCACCATTAACATACAATTCAGGTTCTGCCCTCTGGAATACATGAAATAGTGTACAAGTGAACAAGAATTTTTAACTTTATAGTAGGAGCAAACTTAAATTTCAAATGATCCAGAACATCATTACTTGATCTTCTTGATAGAAGATCTTGCTGTTATTTCACTGGAAAAAAGGTGCAATCGTGTACACATACTCTGTTCTTCAAGCTAGCTAGATTTGTATTGTGTAAAGGTTATAACACGACCAAAGCAAACATGTGGAGTTCAATAGTGTGTACGGGTGCATGAGTGGATGCTCAGGACAGCACTAGCTTTGAATTCCAGTTCATTTTGCTGGTAGTTTCTAAGACTGTAATTATAAAGGTAAGGTGTTAGTCTTTTTTTTATCCAGTGTGTTAATTTTGAAAGCATTCCATGTTGCTTGTCAGAAATCTATCAGCAATGGTTTTCTAGTAAAGCATTCCATAGTGACTTCAATTGAAGTATTGAGTATAAAACATTAATCATATATGCCAGGGACATAGAAGCAGTTTACTGGTTTGTTTTGGTTTTTGGGTTTGTTTGGGTTTTTTTTTTGGTTGGTTGGTTTGGTTTGGGGGGGTTGTTGTTTTTTGTTGTTGGGGTTTTTTGTTTGTTTGTTTGTTTTTTGCAAGCTAGGAAATAGTTGACTTGGTAATCCTTTGTTGCAGAAAGCCCTCATAAACACTCATAATTAAGATGTGCATGGCTTGTTGCTCTGTGCCTCTGATGTCAGTTGACAAATCAGGGTATCTCTTTGGAAATAGTGTGGGAGAGGTTGTTATCTAAGTCTTAAATATAGGGTTTCATAAAAAGATCTTGTGCATTTCCTGTGAACTCATAGATAAAAGAATGGAATACCATCGTATAAGTGAACTAAGCACCTTAAATATAGAAGTACTCTTACGAAATAGTGGTTTTATCTTAATTTATACAATCATTTCTGGTGACCCTAACCCAACTTTAGGATGTGTAACTTTCTGAAAGGGAACCTGTTTGCACATATCTTTGGTCTAGTTTAGTTGAGAAATAACATCTTTTTTTTCTGAGAATTTTTAATGGGTTGGAATCTCAGTAGGGTGGTGTGGTTGGTTGGTTGATCTGTTGTTGTTTTTTTTGGTAGTTTTTCTGGGGTTTTTTCTCTCTCTCTCTCTCTCTCTTTTTTTTTTTTTTTTTTAATACTAGGTGTTTTGACTCTTAACTTCAGAGCAGTGTTGTGCTATCTAGTTCTAGCACTGATAGGAATGTTAGTGTTTTGGGAGTCTGGCACTTGCTGTCAGATGTTTTGGCTCTTTTCAGAGGAGATCTAAGTTATTTTCTGGACACGTTCTGGAGGTTTCCCAAGTCCTTCACTGCTCCCCTTGGGCAGTTAGGGGAACTAGTGAGCACGGAACATGTAGCAGAAAAAATGTGATGAACACAGGATAGTTGGTCATAAGGGGATGTTATTTTCTAGCAACTGTCACCTCCTACAGTTTTGTGTGTTGAATACAATTTTATGACAAAACTGAGACCAATCCAATGGCTTTTTGCCACAAAAAGCTTCCTTATCCCCACACCCATGGTTTTGCAAAGGAAGGCACTGAAAGACACAGCAGTCATCTCTGGCATTTGTTGATCTTTATTCCTGAGTCAAATCACTTGATTAACTGGTTAGATTTGATTTTTTGCCTAAAGGAAAAACAGCTTTTTGCTAAATTAGTGTGCCAGTTTGGCTAATAGGGGAGCCTGGTTAGTGCAGGAACTACAGTTGTGGGAGAAGGCAGCATGGAACCTCTTCTGGCAATGAGCAGTTGGATCATTTCAGCTGCACTGAAAGGTGACAGCAGGTGGTCAGAAATAAACACCTGTTTGCTTCCATCCTTTATGTGCTTTTTAAAGAGGTAAACTATGAATCAGAATTTCTGCAGTCAGAGCAAGAATTCTGAGAAATGGTGGATTGAAGGCGCTGGAGAAGTCTAAGATAATGATTGGATACTAAAGTACATGGATTTTGGGGGGTGGGGGTTGTTTGTGGGGTTTTTTTCTTTGAGGCTCCACATACCAATCAGAAGCTATTCAGTCATGTGATGCAAAACAAGAAGTTTAGTAGAAATTTTTCCTGCTGGTTTAATTTTTTTAAATTTATTTTATTTTTTAAGTTTAGCATTAGCCTTTTACTGGCAGACTCCATTTCAGAGCACATATGAATCTGGAGCAAAACTAAAAACCCTGTACGCTATAATGTGACAGAAGCGTGATTGTCAGTTCTCATCCCTAGTCTGAATTAGATAGATATATATACATATATACACAGATCTAATGTTAATAACAAGTCAGGATGGGACCAAAGGAATGGACAAATGAATTTCAATGAAGCTTTTTAAAAGGTTCTATGCTAAAGTATTGAGAAATTATCTGCTCCTTGATGTACTATGCTAGTACTTTCAGGTAATCATATGTGAACTCTTTATCTGTGAAAATAAGCTTCCAGAGTAGTTTAACTCCATTAAACCACATTTTTACATCAAGGTTATCTGAGTGCTGCCATGGCTGCACTTTCATGCTAGGACTTGTCAGATCTCTTTGTGAGCTGGGCTAGTTTGTTAAGCTGTCAGGAGACTAACCGAAATGTATAATTTTCCACTCAGTTAGCAAGCTGAAGTAGCTCATTATGGGCTCAGATGAGTGGCAGTACCAAAGCAGGAAGGAAGGTGAGGCCATACATGAGTGATTTCATTTCCTTGTGCTGTCCTGATACTATACTCTTAATGCTTTTCCTTGGGAATTTCGAGAACTTGGAGACAATCGTTTCTGCAATTTTTAGCAGCCTCTTCCTAGTTATTTAAAAAAAAAGTTTTAAACAGTTTAAGAGAAACCATAGTTATGCAAGATAAGCTATTTGAATAGTTGCTGAAGGGTATGTTTATGGTGGTCCATATGCATACGTATTGACTAAAGAATTGTATATTATCGGTTTTAATTTTTTGCGTAGAGACCGCTTGGAATACAGACTAGATGTATTGTAAAACCTGAAATCCCAGTGACTAAACAACTGATATGAAAAACAGTTTTATTTGCCCCCCCCATCTTTTTCAAACTTCCATAGTATGTATTCCTTGCTAACAACATAGTGTGTACCCAGCCTTAGAGTTTTAGTTTTATAGAGTACCTGGATTCTTCCAGTACAAGAAGGGATCTCTAGTAAAAAGCATGGAAAAAACTATAGCTGTAAGTAGCTGTAAGAAAAAATATATAGCTATAAGCAACTATAAGAAAATTGAAGTTTTATTGTATTGTAATATTGCTGCTACATCATTGTGTGTATTTTATTTGAAAATAAAAGCATACCATAATTGCATGCATAACTGTTAATTAGCTTTGTTCCCTGCATCAGTGCTGAAATACCATTTTAGCTTCTGTGATGTAAGGCAATTAAGCATCCACTTGTTTAATACCTATCAATATCTGTCTGTTTTCATGTATAATAATCAAAATCCAGTAATTATAGTTCAGTAAGTGAATATTACTTGGCTCTCTTCAGCAGCAGTACATCCTCATATTCTGTTGTGAATATGTCATTATCTCTCTCTAACAACTTAATCAGTGTTTCTGTGCTTCTTATTTTTTTTCTCTGTTAAGTGGGAATAATAATCAGTGGATTAAAAAGGACTTGATTTTTAATTTGTTTTCAGATATTAAAGTGTTTTGGTTTAAAATCAAATGAAATCAAGTGAAAATGTTTCAATCTTTCTCTTCCAGTTTAATTTTATTAAGATTGTGTTAAATGTTGCATTCTTTATTTTTGGAGGGAAATTGCCATATTAATTTTATGTGGATTCTAGTTGAGTAGAACTTGACAGGCAGTGAATTGATTTTTAAAATATACTGGCTCTCAACAGTACTGTTCTTGGGAAAGAGAATCTGAATTAAGCCATGTCTAACTAAAAAGAGCTCTCATCTCTTTTACAGTTTGTATTGCTATTACTTGGTGGAAACTAGCTTCCAGTGAAGCGGTTAGTTACTTCAAAACAATTGAGTGCTAAATCATGCAAGAAATATTTGTTTGGCTTCGAAAGTATATTCAGCAGTTGCTAGTGCATTACATACAAAAGCAATTAAATTGTTTACCTTTTCCTTAGTGTGAGCAGTATTAATTACATTCTTCCCTTTTCTCTAGTTAAAGTACCTCGTAATTTTCGCTTGTTGGAAGAACTTGAAGAAGGGCAGAAAGGAGTAGGTGATGGTACAGTAAGCTGGGGCCTTGAAGATGATGAAGATATGACACTCACCAGGTGGACAGGAATGATTATTGGGCCACCGAGGGTAAGTGTGACGGATTTATAAGATTTAAGTTTGTAGGCAATACAAAAATAATTAAATTTTACTTTGCTACAGTGTAAAGGAGCTGATTAAAATTCAATGTATGAAGTTGTAGAAACACTGTATGTTCATGTTAGAATCCATCACTGCCTGGCATGTTAGTCAGTGTTTTCAGTCTAACATCCCCTAGTATATGTTTCTGCAGCTGTCTGTGTAAGCCAGTTGTGATTAGAGACTTATTTCTGAGTTAGGAATGTGTTCAGTCTGTATTTCCACCATTACTGCACATGACTGTACAGTGATAGTGCAGTAAACAGGGTAACTGTCTTTCCACAGTTGATCATATGTGCCTAGTAATTTCAATTCTGTAACAAATTGGCAGTATATTTTCAACTTTCACAAGTTTTATCAAATAGTCTTTCAGTATGGCAGTTCATGCATTTCAGTTGAATCATGCCTAAAGACCAGACCTTTAATAAGATTAAATATATACACAAAGTTCAAATCCTTCTGACCTTTTAAGTTCCGTAGAATGTCATCTAGACTGATAAAACTGGCAGGAGAAGTAATCATCTCTCATGTCTGAGTGTCAGCCTCATGAAATACGAATCGGACACATTTTTACTTGACTTTTGTGCACACTTTCTCATGAGTTACAATATGATACAAAAGGTCACTGTGTAAATGAGAACTTCAAACGCGTATACTTCAAGTAGCTCTAAGTTAGCATCTGTCTTTCACCGCTAATATGAGGTTGCTGTCTTGTGTGTCCTTCAGTGCTGCAGGGCTTATTGGAAGAACAAGACAAGAACTGAGATCAGAAATTGGCCTCAGTGAAGTTAATGTCTTCCAGAGTCACACTTCCAGAGTTAGATTTAGTGTAATTCAAGCTCATTTTGCAAGTCAGAGTTATTTGCAACTTGCAGCAGACTGTTTTGAACATCTGCGTAATTTTACTGAGCTCCTAAGATTTGGATGCATTTGAGAGAGAACAAATTTAAAATACAAGCGTAATGACGGTATGCTTTGGATACTAGCTTCTGTGAAATCACAGTGTTTGAATTAATTTTGAAGAAAGTTTGTAGTTTTAAAAAGAACTTGCAAATATGAGCTAAAAAAAGTAGGGTCTCCCTGACTCTCCTAAACAGCCTCCAGAACTGCCTGTGACTGGTTTCTGGTTCAGCCTAAGGTAGACTCCTAACACGTCTTTGAAGGGAGTGATTATTATGTAGGAGCCCATATGTTTTAAAAAATAAAAAAAAAACAAACAACCTGGGATGCACTTTTAATTCTGGTCAGTTTATAATGCTGTCATTTTATTTTCTTTATGAAAGAGTGCATGCAAGTAATATTTTGGGCCATTTTAGAGACATGCAGTCTTCTGCTAGAATGACTTGCAGTATGTGGTGATTGTAGAAAGTGAAAGCCACCTGCTTCCAAACCAGTGGTGGCACCTTGATGAGAAGAATTGCATATACAGTTTCAGGGTTTGTAGAAGATGAGTGGTTTTGGAATTGGTTGGGTTACGTAGATAGTGTACAGTTAGGCAGAACACAGAGAAAGTTGCTAATACTGTCCACAGCGTGTACTACTTCACGCTTCTCTAGAGCTGTGCAAAAATTCTTTATCAGATTTTTTCTTGCTTCGTTTGAAGGGTGAACCAATGTGAAGGGGGGAAGGGAAGATTTGTTTGGGATTAAAGGAAACATTTTTCTGACTCTGAAAGAAATGGGATTTTAAGGCTTTTTGTGGTGCTGGCCAGGGATGCTTGGCTTGCAGTGAAACAGTGAGCAAAATTGAGAAGCCACCTGGATAGGAATAAGGTAATGAGGGCTGTTCTCAGGATTTTTCAGAGTTATGAGCAGTGTATATACATTTTGGCCTATTTCCATTATGACTGACAGCATCCCTCTCTGGGGAAGTAAATTTTTTTTTTAATCTGAGTGAACAATGAGAATTTTTGTTACTGTATTTTCTTGCTGTGGTAGCAGCTACGTTACCTGTAGCAGGTCAAGATTACTTTGACTGGGCCTTTAACTTTTAATGAGAAAGATTAATAGAAAACCTTTTTCTTAACAATGGATGTCCTGCTTCACTTTGTTTCTTTCTGACCCACTTGCTGCTCAGTCTCTCTGGCTCCTCAAAATTATAGGACACAGTTAGGATGCTTCAGTAGTCTGATTTCTACTGTGCCTTTTAATTGACCACAAAGTGGACTGTCACTTGATAACTTGACTGTGTGGTTGATACTTCTGCTTGGACAGAGTGATAGCTGGCTGATGCAGAACAGCTTAAAGATGGTACTTCTGGAAAGTTCAGAGGAATGTTACTGCTGTGGGTTCATGTTAGCTTTATCTGTTGTGCCAATGGAAATACAGGTGTAGAAACTGGGTTTATCTTCCTTTTGGAGCACGGAGACATATGCATCAGTGACCAGCAAAGCCACTGATACTTTTGATTGGGCATGGCCTACTTGACAAGATTAAAAAAAAGATAGCATTGTATTCATTTCTAGTTGGACTTTCTCAAAATGTATTTGCACTTAGAATGATCTGTCCCATGGTCACTTTAAAGTGATGTCTTTGGCAAACTAGCTGTCAGTTTAATGTCCAAATTTTGTAAATCCTTTAGTAAACTAACCAGTCCTCAGCTATGGAAGTCTTGGATATCTTCTGGAGTGTTAATTACTTCTGCAATATGTTTTTTGCAAGTACTATTTTAATCTTATTTTTGGTTGTGTCTTAACTGTTGGGTTAGCAGCATCTTCGTCTTTCCCCATCTCCAATTTTTTTTCGGTGTTAGATATTTTTTTACAGGGGAAAGTGGTAATTTTCCTAAAGATTGTTGATTTTCTGTCTGCCCCTTACCGTTGTTTTGGGAATGCAGGTGGGTAGGAAGGATAAGAGTAAATATGAATTAAAAAAAGGATTGCATTCTGTTAAAACCTTAGTATGGTACAGTCAATAAGTAGTGTAATTTATACATATTCATCAAGTAATCAGTATAACCAAAGCAGTGGAATATCAATGAGTAATTCAAGATCATCAACTGGTACATAATATTAACATTTATATTTTTTCCATATTTCTTAATCTTTATTCCTCTTGCCTTTTTTTATTTTATTTTAATATTCAGCTTTCAGTAAGATGCATTAGTCTGTCTTTTTGCTTTCTAGACAAACTATGAAAACAGAATATACAGTCTGAAAGTAGAGTGTGGACCTAAATATCCAGAAGCACCTCCTACAGTTAGATTTGTAACTAAAATTAATATGAATGGAATAAATAATTCCAATGGAATGGTAAGTTGAAATGGTAAGATCAACCATGTTGTTAATCTGTACTATAAATTATTTCTGTGAAAAACCCAGGTGAGGAATATGCATGTTGGACAGAGCTTTCATATTTAAATTTTACAATATAAATACTTTGTTTAAATAAAATTTTGGTTGCCTACTACTTCAAATCTTCAGGTATTTACAATATGTTAGTGGTTCTTAGTAGCTTGTCATTGAGACAAGCATAATTTATAGCATTGAAACAGTTGTTTCTTTTAAATGAAGCTGAAGATTTTAGTTTTGAACAGGAAAAAAAATGTTTAAGCCACGTATAGGTTTTTCCCTTGTAATACTTTATAAGAGGAGATTAGATGCATATTGTAGCAGGAGTACTACAAACTTGTATGTGATGTTTTCATTAATTAAAAATTGAGGTTATTCCTGATGAGTCTCACTCTGCGTGTAGTAACTCACCTGTAATGAACCCATGTATTTAAACCCTTATTTTGTTTATGCTGGGTTTATTCAAATCCAAGGTGATTCTGAGCTTCAATCTTAAATGTCTTTTGATGTAGATAGTAATCACTTTAATTTTAAAGATCAATTTGCAATAAGTTACTTTCACTGATCCTGCACTTAGGATGGGATGAGTTCACATACATGATCAATGGCAGCACCTCAACCATGTTTGTTACTCCATTATTCACTAGGTAGTTTTATCCTGTGAAAAACTCTGAGGTACTCCATTGCTCAGTGAAAAGAGGTGTGAGCTGTCTTGCGTTTACAGTGGTATATGTGTATATCAGCAGGAAATACAATATTATGTCAGACTTGTCTGTGTGTACGTTTGCCTCTAGTGAATGCAAAGTATTTGGGGTTAAGGTACTACTTAGAGGTGAGTCGGAGAGCATCTTTGGCTTTTAAATAATTTGCAAGATTTAGAAGAAAGATGGACTTGCATTTGTGTAATAGTACTGAAATGTGAAGCTCAAGTATCTCAATGACTGTAGCAGAGGGAGAGATTCTTAGGGGTTTGTTTGAGCTGTTGTGGGTGGTAGGGTAGTGTACTGATGGGTTGTCCAAAGCCAGTGCACTAACACTTCAGAAATAATCTAAAATTAATTTGAAAGTACTTCTTGTGTAGCCAAATTTACCTGAAGATCTTACTAAAATTGCTATCTACAAACCAGCTGTTGCCCTTCATCACAACTGTGGCTTGTTGCCTAGGTATATAAGTTTATTAAAATAGAGGTGTGACTAGCAAAAGCTGCCCATCTGGAATGCAGCAGGATTTTTAGTGTGTTTGTAATATTATTTTCATATCTCTCCCTGGGAACATGTTTTATTCTGAATGCTCTCATTGCTTCATCTGTGCATGCCTGAGACTAAGTGTTGGCTTCCAGAAGCAGCATCTCAGACCTGCAGAGCTTGAAGGCTCGCGTTCACCAAGTTGGTTGGCTTTTGTTGAAGTATACACTCTGCTTGCTGAGGAGCAGGGTGAATACTGTGATAGGAAATCCACGTGGTGATTCTAAAAGCACTGTTGATATCTAGGAATTGCTACACAAAAGTTTGTTGTTAATAAGTTTATAAGCTTATACAAAACCTTCATTCAATTTTACTTCAGCTTATAAACTAGGATTTGCTATGCAAATGCATAATTATTTTTAATGAATTTAAATAGGACTAGATAGTTTTTAATGAAAATGATTTTCATAACTAATGAATTAAAACTTACGTAATAAATGCATTTTAATTGTGCCCATTGTCCTGGTAACTTGCATTTTAGCTTATTTCACCATTGTGCTCACTGGAATTGTGTTCACTAGAATCTGTCATAAACTGGGGGCATGTTCAGCATCCTGGAACAGTTCATGTTGCTGCTTCCTGCTTTAGTTCCTTTTTGTTTCTTGCAAGCTGCTCTTCTGCTTTCTGATCGTCTTTCATTTAATAGATCATAAGTGGTTTGCTGCATTCTTTGAATGAGTCACAGTTTCATCTTTAGACAAGCTCTACTATCTATGCTTTTGCATACGTCCTCTTTTTTGACATGTGGCCAGCTTTTGATCACATTGCTTATAGATGTTGTGAAAAAGTTGGTGACTTGCAGAAGAGAGACCTGAGATAAACAGCAACCAAAATTGTAGGCCCTAGCAGTACTACCATACTACTCAAAACGTTTGTAACATTGTTAAGGTACACTTTACAGGAGATGTGTGCCAGTTAACGCCTGAGGAAAAGTAGGGCCCCCAGTGTAAGTTTAGAGGGTGATAATTTCTGTTGAGTTGGAGTGGGAATGGTGGAGGGGGGGAGATGGATATGTGCTAGAGTTACTGGGGGGCTAAGGAAGCTAGTCTCATACTGCCTTCTTGGCGGTGGTTCTCCAGCTTCTTGACTTATGTTTTTTTAGGCTTTGCATGAAATGTGTACATGTGTTGGAGATTTATCGATATTGACAGTTAGAAGTTTACTGATTTTATTTTTTTTTGTTTGTTTGTTTGATTATTCTGAGAGAGGAGTTTTGCTTGTAAGTAACTTCCATCAGCAGCATATCTTCAGGGATCACAGAGATCGCCGTTTGATAAATTTCGTGTAGGAAAGGAGAGGCCTAGTTCAGCAGTATTTTATCTCAAAAGACTAAACTTAGGTGCTCTGACTCACCCTGTTAAATTGCCACCTTTTTCTTATCTGCAAGTTAGTTTTTTGTGGTTTTCTGCTTTTCAATTTGCCTATGGAGCTACTGCATTTGTATACAGAATTAGGGTACTAAGTTCAGAAAATCTAGTCTGAGTACTTATGTAGGGCTGGACAAAATGCCTTTATGTGCTAATGGCATTACTGTTGTAAAACTGTATTTAAATTAGCATTCTTAATGCTGCGGCATCTTTTCTATTGGAAACTTGTGTATCCTGTATTGATAAAACACAGGTTGCATTCTGATGTGCTACTTATTTTCCCATGGTCTTTTGAGGATGTCTGATTTTTGCATCAGAGCGCTCTTCGGCAGTCTATCCTGCAGGATTTGCAGTCACTTCTGTTCATTTAGATACCATTTACAGCTGGAAATACTTCTTTCCTTTAAATGCACTTGGGACTCTGTCAGCTATAAATCTGTAAACTGTTGTCCAGTTATTGCTTTGAGTATGCTTATTGTGGACTAAGCAGTTTGCTACTTCTTAAAGTGAAGATCTTGAGAACATTATAAACACTGAATACTTTGCAACATTGTGTAAAATTATTTGGTTTAATTCCAGTTGTTTAGAAAAAATGATGTATTATACATATTGATGCTCTTGCTATTCAAGGATTTACAGTGGTATACTCCCAGAATAAAATAGCCTTCAGGTTGCAGTTGTCATTAGCTTTATGTGACCTTGAAGTTTTCCCCTCTGTGTCTCAGGATGTGTACTTGAATATTACCTAATGCTTTGTGTGATTTGAACATAGTTTGTCATTCTTTCAAATATCATTGTTCTTCATAAAGTGAATTTATTCTGCACTAACTTGGAAATAAATGCTGCAACCAAGAAAACAGAACCTGAGCCAAAATCTTTACCTCTACAGGATGTCATGAAAAAAGTTGGTGACTTGTAGAAAAGAGACTTGAGATAAGCAGCAATGAAAATGCCATGTTGCAGCAGTCTACTCAGAAAACACTCATAACATCATTAAAGCAGTTTACCGTCTGTGAATATGTTGTTAGAATTTCCCAGCCAAGAAAGAAAACCTGGAGGAGCTTACTTTGAAGTGATCAGGTCTCATATTCCAGTACAGCCAGTGTATGTAGCATTGCATTGTTTGAACAGCACTCATGACTGACTGCTATGTGATGTAATTGAGGCAGATCTCCAGACTTGAGAGAGCCTACAGAGGCAAAGTTAAGGAGAAGCAAGATGGTATGAAAGCTTAATTGTCAGGCTGAAGATAGATGTTCATTTCGGGAGTCCCAGAGCAACTGCCTTTCCAGCCATTTTTTGCTAACCCAGTCTTTATCTGAACAGATAATTATATTAGTTTTCTTTCTCAAACCTACCAAAATCAAAACCTACCTTTTTCTTCTTAGCCATGTTGGTTTACCAGTGGTCTTCTAAAAGAGTTTAGTGGGCTTCCACCCCCAAGTGCATGTCTTTCCTTGCTGGGAATCTTCTGTTGCAACCATTACCTGCTATTTGATAGTTGTTTACTGTGGCTTCTTTCTCCCCTATTTTTCTCAGGGAGATTTTTTTAATTTTTTTTTTTTTTTTTTTTTTGGCAGGTCATTGACCTGTAAATGTGATCTTTCCTCAGCTACTTTAGTAGAAAATATTGTGATTCAGACTAACATTGACATTTTTTAAACTAGGGGTCTGCCAAAGGACTTATACCAAAGCATTCGGGTGGTACTCTCATGTTTTGTTCCATTGTGCTAAATTGAAGAGGATGTCAGGTTAGCTGCAGAGAACAAATGTTAGTAAGTGTGTCCCTGTATGAGAAAGGGGAAGTAAGCTCTGAAACATCTGCAAGTATATGCTAAGTGAACATGTAAGATCTGGGCCCTTCTATCTTCTGTTACCATGATACTTAACCAACCATGAAGTTTTTCTTCTTTCTGTAGGACCCCATGAGGAAAAATGGTGGTCTCACACATTTCTTGTGGCATTTTCTATGTGGAGAACAATTTTGAGTAGTGTGATATTTATTATTCTAATTTTTGAAATTAATTAATGTTGTTCCTCATTTGCTGGGTCCAACTAATTGGATACAAACTCTGGAGTGTCTTTTAATTCTATCTAGAAGGATCAGAGAGGAAGAGATCTGTAAGAGCTTGGTACCTCAGAACAAAGATTCAGGCTAACTAATGCCTTACTTAAGCTGCTACTTGATAACACAGGTGATCTCTTAGCAGAATTTTCCTTTTACTCACTGGTGGTTTTATCTAATAGTGTGCTTTTTAAGAAAAGAGAACCTGTTTTCCAGTTGCAAAGATTATTCTGCTCTGATATTGCCTCATCTACCGCATTAAACCAAATAACCCTTTAAGAAAGAAGTAGAAATAGTCCCAGAATTACAGTAATAGTCTGATCAGGTTAGTTTCAAAACCTTTCTGTATTAGCTCATACACATGTGCATTTTAAACTGGCGTGATCTTGCTGCATTATGGAGCTTTCTTTTTGATGCTCTTTCTCTTCCTAGTTTATTAATGTTTGCAATAATTATTAAGTAATCTAACTGCCGCTGTGTGGTTTGATGATACGCTGTCTTTGGCTGACAAGGGTTTTAAACTGACTTTACGGGGTTTTTGACACTGGCATTTGTGTGAAGAGAAATGCTTATAGTGCTGAGCTGTGAATTGGATCAAGGATCCTGGTATAGGCACTTATTTCCAAGGTGTTTTTTTAAAACCAGGTGGGTTCTATCAGGTCAGGTCAGCAAATAGTTCCACATACATTTCATGGTTCACCTGAGCTGATAGGCAGCAGCACTGTGAAAGGAACAACTGCATAGTGAGAGGGAGCAGAAGTTTCTTGGGTTAGTATTGCTGCCCAAGCTAGCATGTTGTTAAACCTTGGCCTCTGTTTTCTCCTACAAAAAGGCTTAGTCTCATCTGGTGTTCTGAAAATAGACAGCCTCACTTCAAACAATCTAGAACAAAATGTCTATTTAACATTCTTATTTCTGATTCCAGTGGTGTTTTTTCTTTCAGTTTGCCCTAATTAAGGGGGGATAAGAAACTTCTTGATGTTTTATGCTGCCTAAATCATAAAGCAGTGGTTTCCAGCACTTTTATAGCCATGTGGGCTGTCTGTGCTACTCTGTCAATGGAATTCAGTAGCGTGCAATAACCCTATTCCTGCCCGTGGGCCTGTTCCGCAGTTGCGGAGCTGTAGGCCCCTCTGTTGTCTTAAGTTCCTCCCTGCAGGGGCTGGGTGGCCAGGACTTAACTGCTGCCAAAACAATTCCCAAGCTGACTTTCAATTGCTGACTTTCCTATGGAAACCTCTCTGGTATAATATAATTGTGTAAATTGTCCCACAGGTTTTATAAACGCATAGGAGAAGCCCCATGTCCTTTCCTTTCAGTTCATATTCATATTGGTAAGTGATGTACAGTAATCTTCACGGCTCCATAAGATGACTTACTGTAAGAAGGATGCAAAGAACTAAGAAATGTCCAAACATTATGAATCACTTATTTCAATATTTCAAGCCATTTCTTAGTATATGTAGTGACTCTTGATGTATCAGAAACATGTAATATCAGTGTGAAATAAATCACTAACGATACTTGTGGCAAGGGAAAAACAAGGGAAATGTTCCTTTAGAAAGGTATTCTATGGACTCTTGTGTGGCAGGTTCTTCTAAAGAACAGAGGAAAACCCAAGTGTATATATTGGCATAATGAAGGTGATTACTTTTTTTCTTTTTGGAGGGTAATTTGAAACAAATTAATAAATTTTATAAGATACGGCTCCAGTTTTGCAGTGAATGCTTTGCTGATCTCCTCCTCCTCCTCCCCCACCCCTTTCCTTCTCACTAATATTAGTATCAGCACAGATGGAAGGGTCCACCTGCATGGATTTATTGCAGAATCTGTATCTGTGTGTAAGTATATGTTTGTTTTCCTTAAAATATTTTGAACTCAGGGACTCTGTGCCACAGAGAAAGTGTCAGGGAGTGCTTAGACCCTTTCTTAAAACAATTAGGTCAATAGCAGTTACTTATGTAGAGATTCTGTATTTCATCGTAATTTATAACTCCTTCTTCTTTTTCCAGGTGGATGCACGGAGCATACCAGTGTTAGCAAAATGGCAAAATTCTTATAGCATTAAAGTTGTACTTCAAGAGCTAAGACGTCTAATGATGTCCAAAGAAAATATGAAGCTTCCACAACCTCCAGAGGGACAAACTTACAACAATTAATTTTAGCTGATTCTCAAACTTCGGTCTTAAAACAACAACCTTCTACTCATGTTAATGTCTTGATTAAATCTCACAATGCAAACACCCACACATTAAAAGAATTTCAGCTGGTATACATGACCTGGACATTTGTAAGAATATATATAATATATGTATGCCCAATATGTTTTCAGGCACTATGGGAGAAAAAGGCAGCACAATTTTTTTTTTCTCTTATCGAGGCACTGTCATTTAAGCATAAGCCTGAAATAGCCTAAAATTGGAATTCAGATTTTACAAGATGAAAGCATGACAGAAAGTGTCAGATTGCAGTGGAATAATATATGTTTCTGAAAATAATCTCTTTGAGAAGGCAAAATATAAATGGCATGCTTTATCCATCTTGCTTAGTAAAAGAGCTGCAGTTAAATTTGTTTTAAAGTAGCAGGTACAGTGAATACCGTTGCTCATCTTGTTTAATTTTGCAAGGGTGTGGGTGCCGACTACTAGTAGTGTCACAAAGTATGTTCAGGATTGTTTTGATACCTGTATTTATAAAATGGGGGGATTAATTTCTGTTAAGCAGCTCCTGTGTGTTACATGTATCGGACATGGCAAATATTTGTTTACAGTCTTTGTTCTAATAAACCATGCATTTAAGTTTTAGTGAAACAAAGGAAATGTATGGATATGTGATTGAGATTAAAGTTAGTCTTAAAATGTAAATAAAATGTGGAAAGTGTCTGAGGCTGTGCCATTTCTATAATAGTGATGTAATATATGTACAGTAACTTGCAGAAGTAGTAGAAAGCCAAACATAATATTGCTGCTGGTTTTACATGCACCTTTTATTCTTACCACTTTTGTATGCTTAGTTTACTTGAGAGGTCAAGGTATTCAGTTTGTTGCAGCAGAGTAAGTTCTGTCATCTGTAGTACCACTTTAGACAAGCTTGCACTCTGTGTATGTGTGTGTGTATATATATTTAAAAAAACCCCAAACAAACCCTTAAACCAACTCCAAAATAAAAACAAAAAAACCTTGCCTGCCAACCTCCGCTTCACCTCCCGTCCAGATTCTTTTGAGAAATGAGCATAACTTTTCTTATGTGACCTCAGCAGTTTTCAGACCCTATTGCTGAAGTCTGTCCTACCTCTCCGTCCTTTGTCTTGCTTTGGCAATTGCTGCCTTGATTCTTGCTTTCTTGCATCTTTTTGTCTTTTATGTTTCTTGCCTTTTTTTCTTGTCTGTTCCACTTTTTGCCTTTGAAACACAAAAAAGAAACTTCAAGAAGCTTTAATAAAAATTACACCTGTGGTACAGATCATCATATTTCCATCTGCATTCCATGTATCATATGCCATGACACCACAGTCTTCATAGCTAGAGTGCTTTCTGCCTCTCCTGCAGTTGTTGGTCTGTTTTTTTTCAATGCATTCTGTCTGGTGGGAACACTGATTTTAGTTCTACTGATTTCTCATAAGAAAGTGGTTAATGTTACCCTTTGGGAATTATACCTTCTTTCCCCACCCTCCTTGGAAAATGCAAGCCTTTGCTCATTTTGGTGAGAACATGTAACATTGGGAGCGAGTCAGCTGTTGGCATTCAAAATTTTATTTAGTGGTTCTTTTGAAAAAGCGAATATAATCGAAAGCCATCAACAGCCAGGTAACTTTCTTTGATATGCCTTTGCTTGTTTCTGATGTAAAGAATGACTCTTTAAAAGCAATAAACTAGGTGGGTTTTTTTTAATTGAAAGGTTTAATTAGTATTTGTCAGTTTTTGCTTTTTAGACAAATTGGACACTTCCAGAATTGGTGGATTTGTAGCTGCCAGCTACCTCCTGTCTGTATTTATAAACATATCATTTGTGACGGTTGGCTGAAGTGCATTGCAACATTTTCTGACTTGATTTAATTTGAATGATTTTGATGCCATTAAATCTTTTTTCTTACACTAACACTGCTAATCTATATTTAATCCATTAAAATAATGGAACTGTACAGTTCTGAGATGTGAATTTTTGGGAAAATTTCAGCATAAACTATTGAGACAATGAGAAATACTTGTAGAATATTATATGGTCAGTAACATAATTTAAGAGATTGACTTAGCATGAAAAAGGGCTGGTTGGTTGCTTGCTTGGTTGTGGTGCAAGCTGATCCAGCAACAGTTACTCCTACTTGTCTGTACTCTGACTGTTTGTATCTGCGAAAGTCTGCGTATCCAGCTGTAAGCAGATATATTTTGCAGAAGAAAAAAAAAAGTTGTGGGGGGAGTTGATCTCTGACACCAGGGTATGTAATATAAAGGATGACTGTAAAAATACTCTGCAGTGATTTTAAGTGTGTTGGTTTTCCATTTTGCTGACACTGGAAGAAGTCTAAGTGTAATTAATTGTGAAATTTTCAAATGTCTTTGACTACTGCATAAAGTCCAGAGCCTCCCTGAAACTCTTGTATTACCTGAAGAAGATTGTGAAGCACTGCTGCTTACTCTCCTCCAGAAAGGTTACGTTGTTTTACAGGTATCCATGTCTGATCAGTGTTTACTTAGTAATTTGTTTTCTCATGTTCTTGTGGTTTCTCTTCGGTAACCTACTTAGATGCCAGAATTTTAATTTTTCTTTTACAAGTATTTAATTTGTGTTGGGTTCTTTTGGCAAGATTTGAATTTGCTATTGTTAGTAAATGTTTTTGTGAGGTTTTTTTGGTTTTGTTTTTTTCCTCAAATCTGTATTTGTACATCTTGCAAA
This sequence comes from Aramus guarauna, assembly GCA_013400195.1. NCBI lineage: Eukaryota > Metazoa > Chordata > Aves > Gruiformes > Aramidae > Aramus > Aramus guarauna. The sequence continues at coordinate 606,047 of VXBL01002121.1, read as the reverse complement.
GTAGAGCACCATTTTAAGCCAGTTGTATGAGGGACAAAGTGCGAAAGTTCTAAATAGAATGTTTATTTCTAGTTGCATTTGAAAATTCATATCGTGTTGGTGGTCATCAACTGGGATTTGAACTAGCTTTGTGCTCTGAAGGATTGCCAAAGTTCTTGTGGTTTGGTTGCTTTAGGGAGGGATAAGTTTACTTGAAGCAAAGGAAAAAAAACCCTAACGGTGGTATGATCCATGCTTCATAAACCTGAAGATATAATGAGCAAGCCTATGGAAATATCCATGTTAGAAATAATGTGCCTTACTCGTTTATAATAAAGTACATAGAATGTCACAAGGTGTGCACCTACCACCTCCCTTGAATTGCGCTCATCTTCCTGAAAGCAAGTTGCGACTACTCGACACTCAGCAAGACGGAGTCAGGAACGAATCCCTCAACTATTCTGAAATAAATGCGTCATCCACGCTCCTCCTAGATGTTTGTTACTGTATAGGGGGTACCTAAAGGAAAATTTTAGTGCATCCTATGACAGTTGATCAACGATAATAATAATAAACTGTAATTTAGACAAGTATTTGTGTCTTACATGGTTACTTACAGGGTGAGTTTGTGGAAATGTGTTTCCTCTTTAGTAGCTTTTGGGACAATAGTTCAGGGCCTAAAAATATTTATGACACTTCTCTTACACCACCTTTTGATACAGAAGGCTCATGCAGCAGGCTGCCTGGTAATCATCCTGTGACAGAGGCGGGATGTCTGACTGCTGTTTTTATTCTGACCTTTGGATGTTGAAAATTGAGCCAGATTGCCCCTGGTGTGGCTAGTCTCAACTGCTAGAGAAGGAGGAATAAACTGGTATTAAGCAAGTCTGAATATGTGTTATTGTAACAACAAAAAAAAAAGGTGACTTAAAACTGCTGTTGATCTTTGATGCAAGTAAAATTCCAGATAGAAGTGCAGCGGTGGGACAAAATGTGTTTCTCGTAAGTTTTTCTAGATAATGTGTTGAGCACTCTTGTGCAGCCTAGGAAGATTGCTGAGGTGGGGAGGTATTTCCCACTTAGTAGAACATGATGCATGCCTGTGGTCTTTCCTAATTAAAAAACAAACAAACCAACACAAAAACTTTAAGACTTGTTAATGCATCTGTGTTAACTCTGCATAAAGAAACAATTGTAGGGCAGGGTTTTCTTCTTTTACCTGTTCTGGTGATTGTGTTATTTGCTGAGATGGTGTATTACAACTTTTCTGTGGCAGACCCAGCTGATCATGGGCTAAAATGATACGAAGGATATATTGCCTGTAATGTTGGAAGTATGAAAATAACCTACTTAGGCTGCTTTAAAAAATTACAAAAGAACACATCTCGCTGGCTGATCTCAACTTCCATAGGAATGAGTACTCCATTCACTAGTTAAAATACCTTTTTCTACAGCTTTCTATATGGCCTCAGTGTTAATGCATTAATAAAATGTTTGTTTTGGTTTTTTTTTCCATTTTACGAGATGGATCTGTACCTTCAGCTCAATTGAGAAACAGTTGTAGATGAACGTACAGTAAATTCTGTTCTATAAAATATGTGTCACATACCAGCTCTCGAGTAGCATATTTAAACAATTCCGTGAAGTTTTTCAGTCTTTACCATTTTAAAATAGTGATAAATATAAAAAGCCTTTTATTATTTATACTAGTGCCAAACTGTATAAATGGATAACTTAATGGATAATGTTGAGATAATGCACAAATAACCAGTGCTTGTGCTCTCTTGATATAATGCATGTTTTCTACCCTAATTTATGACTTTTCACCATTTCTTAACGGAAGCATCCCAACCTTCTGCTTTTAATATATGCAGTATGGATAAAATGTAAACATGGCTTTATACTGTATAAACTGTGCAGTTTGGGTTTAAAAAAAAAGAGTGTACTGTATATTTGTTAACTCAGAAATACTGAAGGAATGGCTATGCAGACATAAGGAAGGTTTTCATCAGCTGCTTTGTGCTCGTTCCCACTCTGCGCCCTGGTGATTATTACAGATGTGTAGGTATGCTGATATACCACAGTGGCTGGTTTGGTTTTGTATTATTATCATTATTAATTACTGTTATATTTTTAGGCATGCAGGAATGAGAAAGGGAGGGGGGAAGGGTTTGATTTCCCTCTGTAATTTCTATTAAAAATTATCAAGGAAAGAAAAAACCTGGTAGAGGTAAACACATCTGCTACTGACTTCACCTGAGAACAGACCATGAAAATTTGGCTATTTTTTTCCAGTTGTCACAGGAATAAAAGCTGTTACAATTGGGATGAGAGCGGTTCAAACAGCAGAGCTGTGAAATTATCATGAAGATGTGGAAGAGAGTGTTTCTAGCAGATCTTTCCAGTGTCATGAAAATTGGGTTAATATGGGAGCGAGGGTCGAGCCTCGCAGAATGCCTTTAGGAGATGAACGAGCACTTGTAACTCCTTAGATTCGGCCTGACAGGTCTTAACCTAGTTCTGTTAATCTCTCTCACTTTCTGGAGATAGAATATTCCTCCATTTAAAATGGTTAAACCTTGTGGTGAAGTGCAGCAGGCCGAGAAGACTCTTTCTTTCAGGTTTTGATATGCAGAACTTGCCCCCGTGAGGAGCTGTGTAAACCAACACGGTGGAAGTGGGTGATGCTGGGGGCTGGCTCCTTAATTCCCAGGTCAATTTAAGAGATTGGTGATCGGTGGTTACAAATTTCAATGTATATGTGTAATTAATTGAGTCAATACTATTAATGAGAAGAGTCTACACTAAAAGCTCTTTGCTTTTGTCACAGTATCAGGCGAGCTATCAGCAACCCCAACACCTGCCTTATCTGGCCGATGCTCTTTGTTATTTGCTGGACTGGAGTTTGAGGAGAGAGCATCATCCCTGGGTGGTGTGTTGCGCTTCGAACTATGGGCCACCCGCTTCTGAGAAATCTCTAAAATAACTCCTTGCCACAGCATCACAGTGTCAGGATTTATGGAGATAGTCATAGTTTTCTTGGTTGGTGTTTTCTGAAACCGTTTCCTGTCATATGTACATTTTTTTTTTTTCTGTATGAGGATTCACAAGTTAAATTTATGATCTCATATGGTACTACTAGCCTGTAACAATATCTTAGATTTGTTACAGCCTTACAGAAAATGTTTAAAACATTTATGTTCTTACAGTCAGCATCAAATGTATGAGTTGTTGCATTTATAGCAAAATTCTCATGCTAAGTTAGTACTATACTTTCATTCCTTAAATGCTGTAACTCTGAATACTGAAATAATGTGAAATGAAAATTTATAGCCATGATGTTTCTAGTTAGTGATGTTTTTATGTCACTATTCAATCACTATGATAATTATTTGCTTCCTTGAGCTGTCATTTGGATTGCACATTAAACACTCATTTAAAATCTTTGAGTGTCACCTCAATTAGTAGTGTAATGGTGTTAATCTTCAGAGTGGGATGCTGTGAATAGAGCACTGCTTTAGAAACTCTTCCTTCTACCGCCCTGCTTTCAATCTGTAAAAAAAATTAAAATAATAATTCCGAACTGCTGATGTTCCTTAGAGCAGTAACTATTTCTTCTGGCATTTCAAATACTCCTCACTTTTGCCTTCAGATTTGTTTGGAATTGTGTTATTCAGTGTAACAACATCAACTCTCAATCTCTAATGCTTGACTATTTTTGTGATTTTACAATTCTAAAATATCTGTATGATAATTCGTATTAAAACAGAAGCCAACAAAAATGGTGCACTGCTTCACTTGACAGATGCACAAATCACATGCGCTGCTCTAACAAACCTGTAGCCGGAGATGAGAGGGCAGTGGGGAGGAAAGGAATTCATATAATTTGAGTATATACAACGCCTGACACCATTCAAAAAATATCCTGTTCCCTGGCTACATAAAACTGGGGTGCCAGCTGAGTATTTGCCTGGTTTTTACATGCCTGCTACTACTACAACTGAAATTACATTGTGTAGCCATCCAACTATAGGGGTGGCTGGTAATTTGTGCCCAGGTAGGAGCGGTTTAGTACAATCATAGTAAGAATTAGAGTTCTGTTGTAGGTGCTTTTAGGTGTAATACTTGGCATCTGATTTACATCTGTATTATTTAAAGACAAGTGGCAAAATATTTTGCTATTAAATTCACGCTGTATTGCTAATGCCGTTTGGAAGGCAGATTTTATTTGCTGGGCCTTGTAATGTAGCAATACTTATTTTGTATTTTCACAGTATTGGTTGGGATTATTCCACCTTGGTCTTCTAAAGGATAAAGAACACATACATGTGCATCCATGCATGTACTCTCACACCTACAAAACATTTAGACAAATAAAATTATGTAGCTCTCCAGTTATTTGGGAGAGGAGTTAGATGGAGTAGCTCAAACTTTGTGTTGGAATGGCCAGCTCGTGATAACCGTGTGGTACCTGCATTTCTTCTGTTCAGCACCTCACCTGTAATCCAGATTGGCAAGTAGCAGTGGTCCCATCCTTTGCTGATCTTTCTAATTTCAAGAGAGCTACTTTCTAGGTCCTAACGAGGCAGCCAAGCTCAGCCTGCTTATGCTTACCCAGGAGGAGGGAGCAGTGCTGGTGTCTGCCCTTGCGTGAGGAGTCCCATGGTCTGCATGGAAGCTGCTTGGGAGGGGAACAGGGAGCTCTGTGGCTCCCAAACGGGGTCTTGGCATCTTGAAGGCACACTTTTTCCCCCACAGTGATATTTCACAACTCTCCCCTAACTAAGTAAAATTCAATTTATAGCTTTGAATCCTCAAAGCATTTACTCAAGTGTGTAGCTTCTTGTAGTGATGAACACAGAATATAGGCAACTCCTTTCCTTCCTTGTCCCCAAAGCAGCAGCTCCGAATTAGACTGTGATCCCTCCAAGGTAAAAACTCTTGTAAGTAAGGTAGCAAGCCCTGCAGAAGCCGGCATCAAAGTCAGCACTGAGTTGAAAACCTGGGAACTGGTCACAGCCTGGATTCTCTGCTCTCCTCAGGGTTGAGGGGGAGTGGGTGGAATTTCATCTTTCAGTATTGAGAAGGTCTTTCATCATTGCCCGTGCTTGCCTTTGAGCCAGAGAGATCCTTGTGTCATGTTTGGAGATGAAAACTTATTCCAGAAAGCACAACAATCCTTCCCAGACTTTACAGGACTGATAATACACCTGCCAAATTACTTTGCAGTAGAAAAATGAAAACTCACGTTTGGCACTGTGAGGCGTGTGTGTGAGCATATTGTACGACATGTCATGATTTAACCCCAGCTGGCAGCTGAGCACCATACAGCCACTTGCTCACTTCCCCCCAGTGGGATGGGGGAGAGAATTGAAAGAGTGAAAGTGAGAAAACTTGTGGGTTGAGATAAAGACAGTTTAATAGGTAAAGCAAAAGCTGTGCGCGCAAATAAAGCAAGACAAGGAATTCATTCACCACTTCCCATGGTGAATGAATGGCCTCCCCCACTGCCTTCTTCCTCTTCCCCAACCCCCTTACAAGCTGAACATGATGTCACATGGTATAGAATATCCCTGGAATATCCCTTTGGTCAGTTGGGGTCAGCTGTCCCGCCTGTGTCCCCTCCCAACTCCTTGTGCACCCCCAGCCTGCTCACTGGTGGGGTGGGGTGAGGAGCAGAAAAGGCCTTGGCTCTGTGTGAGCACTGCTCAGCAGTAACGAAAACATCCCTTCGTTATCCACGCTGTTTCCAGCACAAATCCAAAACACAACCTCGCACTAGCTACTATGAAGAAAATCAACCCTGTTTCACCTGAAACCAGGACACGATGATAGCCAAAATGCGTAGGTTTGGGGCCAAACTCTGACAGGGCAATTAGGCAGTATGTATTTCTAGCAGAGGAATTTCTAGTACAGAATGCTTTTACACCCCCAATCCTCATTTGCTTTCTTCATCTAAGTATTTTGAAAATAACTATTTTTCTGTTAAGGAGGGAAAAATGTCTTCATGTTTCATTGTAAAATAACGAACGCAAGTCCTGTGTGTGCACGTATTTTGTAAGGCCTCGTTTGTCCTCTGTAGAGTTGTCTCAACTCCTGCATCTCTTGGATGCAGCCATGCACCTCTGCAGTCTCAAATATCTCTCTGCTTTCTGCCTTCTAGCTTTTGGACCCTGGCCACTTGTGCACTGCTCCTCAGAGGTTCATGAAATGTATTTCAGATAAGCGAGCACAGTGGTTAATGTTAGGGGAAAAAAAATGAGAAAAAAATTAAAAATTAGGGGTAAAAGTTTGAAAACCCGTTCTTACTCCATTTTTGTTTTTAAAATCTGAATGCACAACTGGGTGCCTGTGAGCATTTGCAGTACAGCCGAGCCGCTGCTGCAGAGACTGGGTTGGATTCATGTCTGATGGAAGAGGAGCTGTCAGCTTCGGTCTTCTGGCAGCTGGGGACAGGAACGGCTCAGATATGCTCTTACAGATGGAACTGGTATTCCTGTTTGAGGAAAAACAGCCATCCTGTTTACATAACAAATCATTGTGACATGGAACAAGGTATTTCTGTGTTGCCCGTGAGCAGTGTGCCTTAGCCTCGTCCCTTTCCCCTAGAAAGGTAGCTTTAGTTTCAAGGGTGTTGGTTTGTTGGTTTTGGGTTTTT